>OY787677.1:11160430-11760430 GCA_963678985.1 Spisula subtruncata | reverse complement strand
TACCAGAGTTAAAAAAATACAAAAATAGTAGGTATCACATCATATAAGAAAAATATTGTTTGTCAAATGCAGTGAAAATATTGGGGAACTATCAAATCCAGTTTTACCCTACCCAAAACCTCAACAAATATTTCAGATAAAACTGTTTCAATTAATACGTCACATACATGTATTCAATGCCTGTTAACTCAATCAACTTTCAACTTGATAAGGCATACTACCATTAAACACAATCACCAGTTTCTGTAGGAACTATATATATATGAGTGTATCTGATTTTGGTGCACATAGGCATTTTGTGGTTTGTAACCTCAATGATCTCGAGTCTATATACTAATAATATAGCCCTCAAAATTTCATTGGTGGGGTAAAAATATGTTTCTCCAGTAAGAGACAAACCAAAACCTTTGTCTATGTAACTTGTTGTTCATTTCTGTGTCACATCTCCAAGCCATTGTAGGTCTTATCAATTTTCAAGTTCCATCTCTCATGCTTAATCTGTTAAAAACCTGTAGAGAATAAAACATTTAACTATGCATAATTTAGCTCAAGCTTTAGAAATAAATTAACAAATAGTTATAACAAGAATGTATTTTTTCATGAATAATTAAAGTAAAGGTTTTAAATCCAATATATAATCTATAGATGTGAATGCCAAGGCAATATGTAAAGCCCCTCGTGGTTATGAAGCTTCATGATTTTTTTTTAAGAATTCCATACAAAAATTGCAGAGAACTTAAATAGCAAGAAACTGACTGATCAAGTTATAGACACTCCTGTAATATTATTTATAAATACATAATAGACCTCCATTCTATTGATAATGAGTAATGAGGGTGGCACGGTGGTCGAGTGGTAAGACGCTTGACTCCTGATCAAGATGTCCTGAGTTCGATTCTAAGCCGGGACACTTGGTCATTTCAGAAACGCTATTTAGTGTTTCCCACCCAACTAGAGACGATCCTGGTTGGTAACCCAGGGGTAGTCTCGCATGTATCGGTGCTTTACACCGGGCATGTTAAAAAACCAAGGAATCTATTCGAAACGAGCTAGGATATCACACCCGGATTCCTTGTATCTCACCTCTGTCTCAACATTTGCATCATGCCCCAGACTTTGGGCACTGCAAATTACATGGAAGAAGAAAAATCTATTTTTTATGTGTGGGATATAAATATTTATCCCTAAGTTAAATGTATAAAGGAAACCTTTGCAAATGTTGGTGTTCATAAAAGTTTTGTGTCTGTGTCACTTCTCCAAGCAATTCTTGTTTCAGGTTTCGTCATTCATGCCTAATTTGTCCAAGGCCTGTAGAGAATAAAAAATGCTAATTACTATATATAATTTATAAGTTACATAAGAGATATTGATGAAAATAGAAGTGTTTTATTCATAAATCGTTAAAGGACCGTTATTTAATTTAATACATAAGATTGCCAAAGCAATAAAAATATGTAGCCCCTCATGACAATGAAGCTTCATGAAAATATTTTAAGAATTCAATTCAAAGGTGTCGAGAACTTAAATAACAAAACAACCGAACTGATCAAGTAACAGACACCCCTGTTCAATTATTGTAAATGTATAATAGTCCTAGGCTCCAATTATTATGTGTGGGATAATATAAATATTTATCCTTCCAGTTAAAAACATAAACTTTAGTATAAAGGAAACCTTTGCAAATTCATAAAATGTCTTTGTCACCTCTCAGTCTCCCAGCAATTCTATGTTTAAGTTCCATCCTTCTTCCCTGGGACCCATAATCTGTTCAAATCCTGTAGAAAATAACATATTTAATCATATGTACATGTATTATGATTTACACAAACTACGGAAAATATAAAAAAAAGGGAAGAAAAACTGTTTTTAAAACCACATGCCTTTCATTTTTTAGCAAATTTTGGCATTAGTTTAGTGTGGAGGTTAAAGCTCTTCGTGGCATGACTACACGCTCTGGAATGCTTAGTTAAGTGTAATTAATTCCTAAATATGACTAAATTGTAATAAACATTGACTATAATTAATGAATTTTGCTCTGTTAAAGTTCGAGGTAATTTTTTTCGAAACCATAATTTCCGAAAAAAATTCGCGGCAATTTTGCCTATATTCGGTCGTATTATCGTATAATTCCTTTCTTAGCACATTTGAAAATGATGTGTCGGCAGTATATGTTGATAACGTCATAATGTCTACGAAACTGAGCGTAAAAACGATTTAAACTGGATACGAAATGTGAGAATCATGATTTGTGACGAAATCTAGCATGGCGTCCTCGATTTTTTCTCAATCGCCATAAAATCGTAGCCATTTGTCGAAAAATTATTGAAAATTACGAGATTATACAAGCCTCTCGTAGCATACTTATGTACTAACCTTCATACGTCCGTAAATCATCGGCAAATTGCCATGTTCCGCGTCTGTTTTCTCCATACGCTAGTGGCCATTTTTTTTTAAATCAAAACACAAAAATAACGCCGTCGCTGATTGGTTAATTCAAAAAATGCTTAATGGTTAAAATCCCGTAACGCCGTACTTTGAACGTGCGGGGTCGATTAATATTATACGATATTATTGGGAATATATTGTTTATGATCGACAAAAATACGATATTTAGATATAATTACGTGTTCCATCCAGGATTTGTAAAGGACAGGTAGGGTCCAAGTTTGTAAAAAGGACACTTTGTGGAGGATGCGGCCCGCTGTAAGGAGGAATAACCAAAATTTATGTACAGGAAGCCAATGAGGCCTACTACTACAGTACCCAACTTTATGGAGTTACATAGACAAAGAACTGTCCTTGTCAAATTGTACTCATATGTACATATTTAAACATACAATCACTAATTTACACTGCTTATTATTTGAATTCACAACCATCGTGGCTTTTCATCAAATGGATGCACAATTACACGCGATGTTAAACTTAAAAAATCAAAGATTTTCTCTTAATGAAAATGACAAATTTGCGCGTGTGATACCACCATTATTTTATTTATTAGATCAGAATTTTATATCCCGTCGATCTATTTAGATTTTACATCGATCTGTAAGTTTTTGTTGACATGTCTAAGTAAGTAATATTGTTAGGAAATAAAGCTCATTTTTATATCGCTCTTCCAAAAACGAATTTATAATCTAACGTAATTGAAAAATTTGACATGAAATAGCCGAACATACTCGGAAATTCGTCACCACTAGCAATCCAGTCAAAATCCATTAAGCAATATGTTCCTGATCCATTAAAACTAACATTTCAATGATTTATTAAACGCCTAATATTTCCAAGCATGATTAACTCATTAGTTACTTTTTAATATGGTCTATATATAGCGTGAGTAACTACACCCTGCTCAGTACAGAACAAGCGTGAGTTATGCATAATGACGTCATATAACGTGTGTAACTCACAGACTTCACGTGGGGAATTTAAGGTTACACGAAATATTGTGTGTCCCGTGATTTACTATAATGTTTGGATAACGCACATGCATTACAGTGATATAACGTATTACAGGACTGTCAAATTAGGTAAGTTAATTAGGTCCGAGTAATACATAAACTTGCCGGTAATTTGCAACAAATTTTCTATTGAAATTAATAAGAATAGTTGTCGATGTGCTATCACCGATCAGTAGTAATGTCAGTTGCCCTTGTCAATTAAAAAATATTCGCACATTGGTAATGCGTTACCGCGATGCGCGATCTCATTGGCTGACAGCGGATGCAAAGCTCCACCCCATCGATCTTAATTAGAGAGTGTTTTACGGATGATTGACATATCTCACGGTATCTTGTCAATTATACGACGTGTCACTCTGTTTATTACTCGTTTGACACATTTCTTTATACAAATCAGTACTATACAAAGGGCAGGGCGGAATTGATCACTTAGGGCACAGCAGGGTGCACTGCTTATACGTCTAGCTTGGTTACGATTGAATATTAGAATAAAAAAAATTGAAGTGCACCTGATCTGAATTCTGTCATAACAGTTTTTAAGCTAGAATTATGAGATTTGGTATGTATATAGGGACCAATAAGAAGATTATGCACATGCATTTTGTCTTTATTTAGTCACAATTTCTGGTTGCTATGGATACGGAAATAGTGAAAACAGTTCAAAATCTGAATCTTGTCATAACTCAGAAAGTTTTCAAGCTAGGTTTATGAAAGTTGGTATGTGGATAGCGATCAATAAGAAGAATATGCACATGAATTTTGTTTTTATTTAGTCAAAATTTGTGGTTGCTATGTATACAGAAATGCTGAAAATTATTTAAATCTGAACCCTGTCATAACTCGAACAGTTTTTAAGCTAGATACTTGAGACTTGGTATGTGGATAGGGACCAATAAGCTAATTATGCACATTTATTTTGTTTTTATTTAGACAAAATTTGTGGTTGCTATGGATACGGAAATAGTGAAAACAGTTCCAAATCTGAATCATGTCATAGCTCAGACAGTTTTGAAGCTAGGTTTATGAAAGTTGGTATGTGGATAGGGACCAATTAGGAGAATATGCACATGAATTTTGTTTTTATTTAGTCAAAATTTGTGGTTGCTATGGATACAGAAATGCTGAAAATTATTAAAATCTGAACCCTGTCATAACTCGAAAAGTTTTTAAGCTAGATACTTGAGACTCGGTATGTGGATAGTGACCAATAAGTGGATTATGCACATTTAGTTTGTTTTTATTTAGACAAAATTTGTGGTTGCTATGGATACGGAAATAGTGAAAACAGTTCCAAATCTGAATCATGTCATAACTCAGACCGTTTTGAAGCTAGGTTTATGAAAGTTGGTATGTGGATTGGGACCAATTTGGAGATTATGCATATTTACTTTGTTTTTTATTTAGACAAAATTTGTGGTTGCTATGGATACAGAAATACTGAAATAGTTAAAATCTGAATACTGTCAAAACTGGGAGTTTTTAAGCTAGATTTATGGGACTTGGTATGTGGATAGAGACTAATAAGTTAATTATGCACATTCATTTTGTTTTTATTTAGACAAAATTTGTGGTTGCTATGGGTACAGAAATGCTGAAAATAGTTAAAATCTGAACCCTGTCATAACTCAACAGTTTTTAAGCTAGATATTTGAGACTTGTTATGTGGATAGGGACCAATAAGTAGATAATGTACATAAAATACAATAATTTATGGTTGTCATGGCAACAGAAAAATCATATGGGCTATAGAAATCCCCTAATACGCAGTACAGAAAAAGTATGATTAAAAAATACACTTCATTTACAAAAGATTCACTTAAAATGCACTTCATTTACAAAAGATGCACTTAAAATGCACTTCATTGAAAAAATGCACTTATGGAATGAAAAGATGCAGTTAAAATACACTAGCTTGAATAAAAGATGCAGAAAAAATACACTTCAATTAAAAAAGATGCAGAAAAAAAACACTTCAATTAAAAAAATGTAGAAAAAATGCACTAAAGTGCAGTTTTTTGACAAAAATGCAGTATAAATACACTTTTATGTAGAAAATGCAGGAAAAATGCACTTTTTAAGCGCATTTTGGTAAAAAGTGCATTTTTTTTTGAGAAGGGTATGACACCCTTCATCTGACTCAGTAATGTCAACATTGTTGTCATCATTCCTCACTTGATGCTCAATGGGACATTTTTGTTGAAGCACAGTCAGCTTCTATGCATTACATGTACTGGTACCTGAAATGTATCATTAGTTCTTTAAAAATCTGAATATTCAATGCACAAGAATGTTATACACAAATGAATAATTTTCCCAGGAAAGTCATCCCACCTATATGCAGTCATTAAGCTCATGGAATCAAACAAGCTACTTTTCTTAAAGGAACTGGGTTATAATTCTTCTCAGAATCATATGATCATATCCCTGTACATTTCACGCAATGATAGGTAATCCTCAGACATTATTTATAATTTAAATGGTGTGTGATGTCAAATTATTTAATATGTTTAATACCATTCCCTTCAGTGGTTACAGAGATACCAACTCACACACAAAATCTTAACATATTATATACAACACAGTGATGCTGATGCCACCACTGACACCACTGCCGACGCATGGGGGCAAGTACAATATAGCTCGAGAATTATTCGAATAGTCAAGCCAAAAATAATTTATGTTTCAAGTATTAGGTAGATAAATTTTATTCATTAAGGTTTTTGCTTTGAAAAACATGAATTTCTACAAGCAAATAGTGCAATATCTGTATCTCAATGTTGTGTCTGTTTAACATATCTCTACAGTTTAATTATGCTAACTATACATATAAAGGGTCTGGATCATGTCAAATTCACCAAGCTTTACATACAGTAGCACATTACTGATATTAAGTAGATATAGGGGCTCTTTGTTTTATTACCCTAGATAAACAGGATAGTGATCTCCTGCTGATATCATGCTGTTCCCTTTATAAGATTAAAGAAGGGGTAATAAATTACCAAGTTTGCTGAATGCATTTATTTAGTTATATAATATACAGTTCAAGTACTTTCACCTGTTTCTTACAATACATCTTAAGACCTTGTTAACACTCATGAATCATTGCAAGGTATCATTTCTTTTATCAAAATAATACACAAGTTATTTTTTGTATTGTTTATTATACATTAAATTGAAAAAAAATTACACACATATTTAAACTACACCTAGTGATTAATTATCATATGCCTCTATCTGGTTTCATGCCATTATAACTGATGGCATATAAAGCTGTATAAATACATCACTTTGGTTTATTCCCTTTTCATTTAATCCCATTTCTTCTACTATATAATGTACTGTAAAATCATTTAATTTTGACGGGATAAAATGTTGTGGTTTTGGTTTTGGTAAAAAGACCATTTCGATCAGACCCCAATGTTTGAATTTTGCATTTCAGGTAATAAATACAAGGGCAAAAATTATAGTTTGATGGGAATTGATTTTGTGGTTAAAGTTGAACCACGAAATTTAATCCCCACAAAATTAATGATTTTACAGTAGTTACTACCCTGCTAGACAAACAATTCCCATTTCATCATATCATATTTCGCACCTTATTTGACATCATCAACAAGGAGCTTTCAATATGATTTGAGAAGAGGGTTAAGTAAATTAGATGTCATCTGGGAGTCATATAAATTTAAATCATGCATTTGTATAAAATTAATGTAACTTTAGAGGAAACAGAAAGAAATGGGAATCTAGCTATTCAATAAATGGGAATTTGAATATTAGACAACATGGGAATACACAAAATGATGAAAGTATGAAAACTTTTTTAGGCAAAATTCAACCAATTTTAATACCTGCAAATTTTGCAAATTTGCTGTATACAGTAAAATCATTTTCGTTGGGACGAAATTTCGTGGTTTTGGTAAACAAGACTATTTCGTTGGCACTTGAATTCGTGGATTTTGCATTTCAGGTAACAAAACAAGGGTCAAAATCAATGTTCGTTGGGATTAAAGTTCGTGGTTTAAGTGAACCACGAAATCCACGAAATTTAATCCCCCACGAAAATTAATGATTTTACAGTATGCTTATTTCTGCAATGAATTACTGTATAGACATACATGTATGCAAACCATAAAATATATACTTTCTTTGCCTTACTTTCAAGATTTCTTTCAGTCTAACTTAGGCTGTCCTTAACAATGTTTGTTTGCCCTAACACTACAGCTTAGAACAAGAAGGTCGGAACTACCAAATAGATATATTGAGAAAACAAGAGAAAACTGTTTGTAATTTACTCTTTACCTATCGGAAAACACGTTTTTAAAACTTCATTTTGGTTAACATGACAATTTTAGATTTTCATGAAAATATGCTCATAAGAAGCGCCTTGTGAAGCAGATTTCAAATATGTATGAGTCATAAATAAGGTCGTAAGAGGCAGTTACGACCTTCTGGTTCTAAGCCATCGAATTAATCTACAATACCCATCGAAAACTCTCCTACCAAGCTTTTTCATCCTATTTCCTTCAATAACTTACATGATGTCAACACAAATTTTTACAGGGTTCCCAAAAAATATTTCCCTACAAAAAATCGACCTCAATGTATAATGTACCAACCCACCTTAAAAACTTTGCGTTGCAACAAACAATAGTTTAAGGGTGGGAAATGAAAGACTCCCTTAAAACAGCAGGGGATATGCCATATAATATGTTTTATTGCCACTTATCATAGTATTTATAACTTATAGTGACCTGTATATTGGACATTATATCATGACATCCATAATAGATTTTAATCTGCCCAGACAAACTACTTATATATAAGCAGTCAACAAAAACTTATACAGCTGATGAAGGTGATAAAAACACTGAAGTCTTTTGAATGAAAATGGTCAGTTAGATTTTACTTATGAATGGTGGTATTAGACACTTAATAAATTTAGGTTAAATGATAAATTTGCTATTTTTCAAATTAAAAATGAATGAATCGAAATATTAGTAATTTACATATTTTCACAAGAATTCCTCCCTTGAAAAAAATTACTTTAATAATCAATATATGAGCCGAGATCTCAGAAAAGGGCCCTTAATGATATTGACATCAAATTGAGAAAATTCAGTTTAAAGTTACGTCATCATTTTCTGAACGGGGCAAAAAATACACAGAAATGTTTTATGTCGTATCCTGCCACATTATTGTTGCCTTGCAACATACTGAATATGGAGTTCTATACTAACACATGAGGCCTATATTTTTTGGGTTAAAACATGATAAATTACAAACAAAAGTGAGGATTTTTGGATTCGGCAGACCACACATATATCATATGAAATTATCGGTTACTGGTTAAGATAGGATATTTTGGGGTAAAATCATACGAAATTTAAACAAATTTGGTGATTTTTGGAATCTGTTTATTTATTATGTTATTAGAAATCAATATGATTGACACATGTTTTCTGCCTGCTTAAAATATTGCTAATCTGGTGTCTTAAATGTTGTGCATTTTTGGGACAAAACATTGCAAAATTAAACAAAAGTGAGGATTTTTGGAATCGATTGACCACATTGACATTTATAATTGTATTATATCTAAAACAACTGCAATTAGTTTGTAGTAAGTTAAAGTTTAGTATATCAAATAATACATTATCCATTTTGATCACTATATGATATTTTGGGGTAATATCGTACAAATTATAAACTAAAATGGTGATTTTCAGAATCGGTTTACTACAATGCTATTAATCACATAAAAAATTATTTAGTAATAAATCACTAAGATACTGGCACATGATGCCTTTCCGCTTAAGATGTGTATAATCTAGTTTCAAAGTGATAAGAGTCTTGAGCTAATTTTGGGGTAAAACTGTCCCAAATATTAACAAAAGTGAGGATTTTTTGGAATCAATTGATCACAATATTATTCATAATCATGTTTAATCAAAAACAACTGCAATTGGTTTGTAGTATAATATAGTAAGAAATTGCTAACTTTCTGTTGAAGATACCATGTTTTGGGGTAAAATGTTACAAAATATAAATTTAATTAATGATTTCTGGAATCGGTTTACCATAGCCCACAAACTGTACTATTAAATAATTTAAACTATACAAATAGGCACATGTCATTCCGCACAAGACATTAATAATATATTATAAAAGGTTGTTCATTATGTGAACTTTTTGGGGTAAAACATTACAAACAAGACTGCGTTCAATAAACGCTTATGCCCCCGTGGAAGCCATGTCCATAAAAAGCTAAGTCAATCAGGGGCCATTATTCAGTTAAAATGTTTGATAGTGTTACATGGCTTTGAACTATAAGGGGCTTATGATGGTAAACGAATAATGCCACATTTGAAAGCAGTGCCTTGATCGACTTCATGTGTGATCTGGTGATACAGATGTTATGGTTCTTTGTCACTGCACTTCTCCAAGTTGCCATCTATTCATATACCAAGTTTCAAGTCAATATCTTACACACTTTTGAAGATACACTCCTGTCAAAATTTGATTCTGAAAATACTAAAGGGGAGATAATTCAAAATTTAAGACAGACAGAGTTATGGTTCTTGGTCATTGCACTTCTCCAAGTTGCCATCTATTTATATTCCAAGTTTCAAGTCAATATGTTTAATAGTTTTGAAGATATACTCAGAGCAAAATTTGACTATAAAAAAACACTAAAGGGGAGATAATTCAAAATTTAAGACAGACAGAGTTATGGTTCTTTGTCAATGCACTTCTCCAAGTTGCCATCTATTTATATTTCAAGTTTCAAGTCAATACGTTAAATAGTTTTGAAGATACGCTCCTGTCAAAATTTGATTCTGAAAATACTTAAGGGGAGATAATTCAAAATTTAAGACAGACAGAGTTATGGTTCTTGGTCATTGCACTTCTCCAAGTTGCCATCTATTTATATTCCAAGTTTCAAGTCAATATGTTTAATAGTTTTGAAGATATACTCAGAGCAAAATTTGACTATAAAAAACACTAAAGGGGAGATAATTCAAAATTTAAGACAGACAGAGTTATGGTTCTTTGTCAATGCACTTCTCCAAGTTGCCATCTATTTATATTTCAAGTTTCAAGTCAATACGTTAAATAGTTTTGAAGATACGCTCCTGTCAAAATTTGATTCTGAAAATACTTAAGGGGAGATAATTCAAAATTTAAGACAGACAGAGTTATGGTTCTTGGTCATTGCACTTCTCCAAGTTGCCATCTATTTATATTTCAAGTTTCAAGTCAATATGTTTAATAGTTTTGAAGATATACTCAGAGCAAAATTTGACTATAAAAAAACACTAAAGGGGAGATAATTCAAAATTTAAGACAGACAGAGTTATGGTTCTTTGTCAATGCACTTCTCCAAGTTGCCATCTATTTATATTTCAAGTTTCAAGTCAATACGTTAAATAGTTTTGAAGATACGCTCCAGACAAAATTTTATTGTAAAAATACTAAAGGGGAGATAAGTCTAAGTCCAAAATTAGGTCAAGGTGAAGGTCAAAATGGAGTCGGGTGATACAGGCGTGTGGAGAGTGGTCATATACAACATCCATGCAAGTATGAAAGCTTTGTAACAAGCCATTTTAATGCTAGAAGAAACTGTCAATTTGGGTTAACCAAGAATTTTACCTTTCAATAAGTCTAAGTCCAAAATTAGGTAAAGGTGAAGGTCAAAATGGAGTCAGGTGATACAGGCGCGTGGAGAGTGGTCATATACAACATCCATGCAAGTATGAAAGCTTTGTAACAAGCCATTTTAATGCTAGAAGAAACTGTCAATTTGGGTTAACCAAGAATTTTACCTTTCAATAAGTCTAAGTCCAAAATTAGGTCAAGGTGAAGGTCAAAATGGAGTCAGGTGATACAGGCGCGTGGAGAGTGATCATATACAACATCCATGCAAGTTTGAAAACTTTGTAGCAAGCCATTTTAATGCTAGACGAAACGGTCAATTTGGGTTAACCTGGCCGGACGGACGAACGGACGGAAGGACGGACGTACCTACGAGAGGTACATTATGAGCTGCACCCCACAGTCTTACTTCCGGGGTGCAAAATTCAACCCACAATGTCGTTTTTGTACAATTCATCGTTGTGGGGTGCACCCTACAAACATTCCTATAGTGTCCATTTAAAGGGTTTTGATCATACCCTAGTTAATGAATTATGAGTTGAGTATATGTAGGCATTATGGGGTGACAATCACACCTTTTTGAACTTGTTGTGTTTACAACTGTTAAATCCCTGTGAGGTGCAGCCCATAACAAGTCCAAAAGTTCAAAGTCCAAGTACGGACAATCAGCCCATAATCATTCTGGGGTGCACCCCCCTTAACATCAAATTTGTCCATTTTCGCTCATTTACAGCTATCTGAGCATATCGTATTACGGGGTGCACCCCATAGTGCAAAATCACCCCACAATGTACCATAGTCACGACCGCACACCCCACATTGTACCTCTCGTAAGAGCGGACGGACGGACAGACGGACGGACGGACGGACGGACAGGTGAATTACTATATGCCTCCCGATCTATCGATACGGGGGCATAAAAAGGACTTTGCCGGTAGTGGTGAACTTCAGACAATCTTCTGGCGAAGTTACCGCAAATTTGCCAGAACGAATGGCAGGGCAAACTTTCTTGATATAAATGTTCACTAAAAGTATGCCATAAACTTTAAATGGATACTTAATGTTATTGCCAGAAGTTCACTGCAAACTTAGATTCTGAAAATAGTTTGCCAGAGGTTTGCCATAAACTTTTAATGGATACTATGTTATTGCCAGAAGTTCACCGCAAACTTATATTCTGAAAAGACTTTGCCAGAGGTTTGCCATACACTTTTAATAGTTACTATGTTATTGCCAGAAGTTAATTCCCAAACCAAAGAATTCGTAAACAAATCATACACAAATCACACATAAATCGCACCAAAATCAGGGTTTTCTCGAATTATTACTATGATTTGCCAGTGATTCATTTAATTAATCGCATGAAAATCAGTTTTCCCATTAAACCGCCTTCAAAAGTTATATTATGATTCATATCCAAATCATGATTTATTCGCGATTCATTACTAATAGTGTTTTCCGGGGTGTGATTTGTTTTTGATTGGTTACACTCTAATTTCATAATTCCGGAATAAACCGTGGTGCACCGGCTAACAACCCCGCTTTTTTAAAAAATGTTTAATATAACCGGGAGTCACGGGGAATGCTATTGTGAACTTGTCTTAATAAGGGGATTACTGGGACACCATCAGCCTTTTCTGGAACACTGCCGGATCTCTACCTTGACTTCAGAACAACACTGGCATGTCACCGGACACAACCATGGTACAATTGGGTAATAACCGGACAACCACCAGCATCAACCGGGACCAAACCGGGCTTTTTCGGGCCCCTATACTCAAATATTCTGTCAGACCAGGGTACACCGGTGTTACAATGAGAATGTTCAAATGTAGTTCCTTTTTGTTTGAAAAACATTCTGGATTATCATGGTATACCAGCTTTCCTCCATTTTTAAAGTTCGCAAAACTTATGATCATTGTATATAAAACATAAAGTATAAACATTCAACCTCATTTTCCAATTAAAATGTTGTATTTAAATGTATTCCATTCGAATTTGTAAAGATTCTCTTCAGAGTTTATATTAACTGATCTACACCATTCTAATTCTTTTAAACATAGTAGCAGAATACACCCCCCCCCTACTCCAGATACACTGAACCCTTAGATAAAGATCTCCTTATCATTAAGACCACCTCATTTATACTATTGAAGTTTTAGTGTTAATGTAATGTGTTCATATATGCTGCATTATATTTCACAGTATTTTCAGAGATATATGAACTAATTAAAAGTATGATAAAAATAGAATATGTTTAAATGTGTTAATTAGAGGAAGCCATGGAGACAGATTTAATTTTTAAAGATATACATCATCATTTTGAACTTGTTAAATTCTAACTGCTACAATATTTGACCACAGATATAATGAAATTTACACTTATTACACAGTAAATGTGTATGTTTCTAATTACACAAATTAGCATGAATATTAGCATCTGAATATGGCTTACATGCGCCATATTAGCATCGCGACATATTTGCCGCCGGCCAATGCGAACTTTAACTGTGCAAAGTAGTTTTCCGCAAAATTGCGGCTAAATATTCTATAACCGCATAATATACCGTATATATGGAATATGCAAATAAGTTTGCAGCATAGTTTCGGTTAACAAATTTAGTTTGCGACAAATTGCGACAAAACCGATTTATAATTTCTTAAGGATTTCAGTCATTGAAATTAGCTTTTCAATTTAACTAGCCAGTCAGGCTGGTTACTTGCAGAAAAACACCTGCCCAGATTAAAAAGTACCTGCCGGACAATTTTTCGACATAATGTAGCAATGGTCTCATTTACCAATAAACAATAACAGCGTTTTTTTTCCTTCTTTGGACAGTACCGGTAAACGGACCCGTTGCAAATCGGGGTTTGGGTTGGGTTTTTCCCAACGGTTTAATATCCAATGTCGGCAATTGTAAGGTATGTGCAGAACGGAATTTCTGTTTCCGGAAGTTTACATTAAAAACAATTCGTTTGCGTGTGCGTAACAAGTGCCCGTTTGCACACGACCCAATCACTGGTTTTCCTATGCCTATTTTTAGATACATATTTATAACGATAACTACGATTGGTTCAGCGCGTCCACATGGTTTAATCAAGGTAAAACGAACGCATGTTGCGTGACGCTGCATGTAAACAAACGTGACAATTTAGGTCCGATAATTTACCGTGGACAAAAGATGGGCCGCTCGCCACGAGGTTTTGTATTGTTTGATTGTAATTAGTTGAATAGTAAACTTTTTTTTCGTTGATATTAATTGAATCCCGCTTGAATTTAGTAATAAGAATACGTTTTTTTACACTTTATGCTGTATCAAATAGTACCAGTTGATATAATTGTAAGATTTTTAGTTCCCACTTTGAAGGATTTTGCGACTCAAAAATTCCCAATTCTAAGGATTTCGTGACACAAAAATTCCCAATTCCAAGGGGTACAGGACCCGTTCCCAAATTGGTGAAAACAATCGCTGAATAAAAAAAACTGTTTGATGTTTTATTTTGATTTCATCATCTGATCATATACATCACATGTATGTGACTGTCATAACATTCATAGTAGCAGCCTGCACACAGGAATTTTTAAAAGTGTGTATCTGTACCCGCAAGTTTGAAAAAAGTTGGTAAAACTATAACATAATAAGAATGTGGGTACAGTAGGCCTAGCTACATTGGTTGCTTGATATTAATTTCCAAACACAAGAAATGACATCCACGTGGGTGAATAAAAGAGTTCGTAGAAAAATATCATAACTCACAAACCACAGCTTCAAATGCTTTCAAATTTTATAATAACGTGATCATAAGTATAACAAAACAATTTGTCAAATTTCATTGAATTAGGCAAAACTACATGATTTTTACATGGAAACGCACACATGCTGTAACTGCATACTGGAGCACGTCAGCATCATTTGATGAACGACGTCAAACTTACGCCACAGTTTGTCACTACTTACGTTAGCGTTTTGACTCATTTTCGCTTCTCGAGCGACTAATATGTAGGTATTTTTGGATAACCATCGTGATCATAGTTGCTGCATTTTCAATAGTTTGATTAATATAGTGTGTGCTGGCCCATAAGATTAATCTAAGTGTTAATATAAGTATTATATAGCGCTTGTCCTATTCGACGACGTTGGTTTATATTGGGTGTATTTTATTCAGTTGTCAACTTCTGGTATCCTACATGAAATCACTAATTCCACTTATGAATTGATGTCTGTTTATTTCAGAATATATACCTGCACGTTTAAAACCATGTATTGTCTCTGATGCCGTACGTATATTCCAGTTTCGCGCAAATTTTGATAGCAGCCCATGGTCCCGTAAATTCCTGTAGACCCGTTTTATTGCGGATATTTCTATATAGTGCGATTATGTAAATGTCAATTAAAGCATTATTGATCGGAGATGACGTTTGAAATTTTAACTGATTTTATAAATGATATCATGCAACCAGACATAACAATTTGACGGTTTTTGGAGGTCCTACAATTGAGATATTTTTGAAAATTTAATAAAATGTGTTTTAAATTATCCGTGTGCTCCGGTATGCGTAATCGCCATTATTTAAGATATAAATATTTTTAAAATGGTTATCATCAGGTCGCTATAAATCTGTGTATGCAAAGAGAATACCAATGTATTCATTCAACATAAATATGACGACAATAACTGTAAAAATAAAAAAGTTATGACAAAATTCTACGACTTTTTGATTCACCCACATATGTAGTAAAAATCAGAAACTAAAAGAGTAATTGTGTGCTTTAGTGTTTATTTCTCTGACCAATTTTATGATTTATAACAAAAGATAACCTATCTTGGGTATTTACGATTTTCGTCACTGATGATCCTGTAAGCTTTGCAGTTGTGCAAAGGGAGGTAAATCCTATCTAAATTATGAACAGATTTTTGGTCCGGAACGGTCTTTAGCCATTCTAAAAAACATGATTACTGATTTTCGCGAACTTTTTTAAAGATTGGGATAAAACGATGTTTTTTCGACGTTTAGGCAATGTCCATTGGTTAATTTATACTCGCCAGATCGGGCCACATTGATGGAAAATGTTACAAGCCCGAATCAAAATTTACCCGCCATGGCAATCGGGCATTCCTAATTTCGAAGAAGTGATTTATGCATAAATTTGCCAAAACAGTGTTTGCCAGAAGTTTACCAAAAATTGTTCGCCAGAAGCTTGCCTAAACCTGTTGCCTAATAATGTTTCACTGTATGTAGGCAAATGACGTTTGCAGTAAATTTGCGGTAGTTTTCTGGCAAACTTTATGCGCACTTTTACCATGCAAATGAGTTTGCCGCAAGTTTGCGGCAATTGTCCTATGCCCATAACTGAAATATGCAATATGTTTGCAATATGCAAGTTTTACCTCATTTGTATGGTAAATGTTCGCAGAAAGTAGTTTGCGGCAAACATTGCCGCAAAGTTTGCCGGAGCCCTTATTTTTCGGTAATGGACGCACATGAAGCTGGAGTTGTTTACATTTTTAGATGGGGGAAAGGCTGTAGTTTATAAGATTGCCAATTATTTTTGTAAAAAAATAGTTTTTAAAGAACAAATCGGGAAAACCTTCATTTTTGTTCGCTTATTGGTCCCAAGCCAGCAAGTTATTTTGTTTTATTCTGTCTAGTTTTCGAGAAAATGCGAAAAAACATGCAAAAAATGTCGGAAAATACTCGCCAACCAATATGTCCTCTGTGAGGAATACATGTGATTTCATAACCAGGCTTAATCGTAACCAAAAAAGTATCGGCAAACTCAAAACCGCCGATTTATTATACGTTTATTTTATATAATGGCTTATTATATGATATGATTATATCGTAGAAATGTGATTTAAAGGTGTTAAATAGTTTGATATTCAAAGTTTCAAATGGGCATGTCTGCACAAAAACAATTTAATTGGAACCATCTTTATTATCAACAACATCAATTATCTATCTTTAAACAAAATCCAAACACAAATTGCATGTCAATCTGCTAAAAATGACAAAATCAGCCTCAATGCTACATGCAGTCTGCAGTCATGAAATAAACATTGTGACCTGTGAGTTCCTGCACATAAATTGATGACGTCATCATGAGAGCACGTGAAATATTATTCCAACAAAAAGTCGCTCAAAATAAATTTTGATCTATTGTCAGTAAGTCGGTAGCTTTTCCGATCGAAATATATCGAATTAATATTGAATTAATTTATTGATTTATATTGAATAAAATAAGAAAAATAAATGTCTCTGGTTTTTGCGACCGGAAACGGTGAATATGTAAACAATTGAATCGGTGCTCGGACAAAACTCGCCACAAATGTAACAAACACTTTTTTTTTAAATATTTGTTGGCATTATTCGGCTGGCCGAATGTTTTCTCAATGATTTAAAATTAATTTGGCCATGAAAATGAGAGTTTTAGCAGAGTAGTCAACGTTTTACTGAAATGCACGAACTTGTAGGTGTGCACAAACTTATAGGAATAGAGGCTAGTATTTTCGTTAATATTTACATAATGAATACAGTAGCAAATATAAGCTATTTTGAGGAAGGTTACGAACTAGCCAAAAATGGACGGTTACGATTAAGCCTGGTTACGAAATAGCCGCATACACAACTGATCAATGTCACCTAGATCCTACATTGTCAACTAGTTTAGACTTGTAACAGGATTCATATGGCTTACCTGTATCAATGGTTGCCTCAATGCAACCCTTATTCGTCGTCATCAGATTATCAAGTCGTTAATCCATGATTGAAATAACATAATTATCGTAATTTACGTCGACACCGGAAATTTCAAGGTGCGCAGACGCTTGGGAGGTTTTGATTATCACTCTGTACGTATTCACCGGAACACATTCTTCCCCTGTTACACCGAACAGTCTAGCACATCTTGTATTCCAATTTTCTAATTTTTAGGCCTGCCAGCACGCCAACTCTTCCACAGGAAATTCCAATCGGATCTTTTATTGAACGAAATCCATAACACGAAAATGGCAATTTATAATTTAAAACTAGTATACACCAGTACAGTAACGGACTTTACAAAGAGTAAATAGTCCAGTAGGGCGTACACTTAAATATAATATTGATATCACCAAACTTTATATATATTATAAGTATACTCCGTATAAGCGAATCAAGGTAGATCTTATCCGTATATGTTTAATTTCATACTAACATTAGTTTCTATCATGGAGAGTCTATACTATATAGATCTACTATGAATTCAAATTGATCTAAAAGCTAGATCTATTCACTCATACGTAAACACGAAAATAAAAGCTTATAAACGAAAAATCTCGCCTATACAGACGAATTAACGGATATGCACGAAAATTATCGGTAATAAACGAAAAATAACGGTTCTAAACGATAAAAAACGGTCTACACGAAAAATAACGGTTCTGCACGAAAAATCACGGTTCTACACGCTTTCTCGAATACACGCTCCTGAGTAACGGAAATTCGCCGATTTGATTGGTCAATCGCTTTGACGTTTATCGGTTCATGTTTAACGTTTTAACGGGCGTTATGCGTTAATCGTTAGTGGTATTTCTCGAATACATGGAACATATTCGCGAGCCGTACTGTAGCAAGGGAATATCTTGTACCAATTTCATGTTTTCATTTTTGCTTCGGCGCAGCCAAATGTTGAACTCGGGACACCATGCACCTTCAGATGAGGCTCTATAATTTTATTTAAAAAACAAGCAACTGTTTATTTGTATACAATGTTAATTGTATGAATTACTGATGTTTTAGTTCATACAATGTAATGATTGTCATGGCAACAGGTGTTTTGACCCACAAGTCGTAAACTTTGCAAGTTTTGCATACAATGCCTAATTGAGACACTTCATTTAACTTAATTAGAGATAGTTGATAATTATCACATGAACCAGTTTATTGACAAAATATGAGAATGCGAAAGTTAATGTTCTGCACATTGTGCCTTGTGTTCAGCAATTTACTGCCTCCAAATATAGGGGTTGCGTTTGAAAACCCACTGTGGACATAAAAAGCATTGTTGGGCATCGCTTTGTAGTTATTTTTCTATTATACATAGATAAAGTAGAAATAAACGAGTAATAAAATAATAAACACTTTCATAGTTTGGACCTAGTGTGGCAATATTTTCAATATGACCATAAATTAGGTATTTTTGGTATATTTGACTATAAGATGTTATTTCAGGCATATGAAAATAATTTCCCAATTATTGAGGTTTTTTAATCGAGTGTTAAGTTGTTTATCCTTATTAATAACATGTCCAGATGTGAAAAAAGTATTTTGGTTTAAATATCCCATGAGTTTGCGCAAATGATAATGTATTTGACAAGCCTGCCCCCCTTTCTTTATTTTTAAGATTTTTTTTTTCGAAGACCCAACCGGGGACCGTCATGAACTTTAATACAAAAATATTTCAATGATACATTTTTTGTTACATACTTTATCTTTATAAATAGACTAGGATTACATAATATTTAATAATGCACATATTAAACATATTTCCCCATTGAAATATGTGCAATTATGTAAAGTTTTATTATCAATATTTTTGGGAACACTGTATGAAATTGGCCCCGGTCCAAATGACGAATATTGAGAAATTGAGAATTCCAGTTGAAATTATAGGACTGACAAAGTCATTGTAAATGGTTTTGGGTCCAAGCCGTAATATAAAGCTAACACCATAGTATTGAATAAAATCAATTGTAACAAAACTACGAAACTATGGGTAGAAGCAACTTCAACAGGAAGGACACGTGGAAACACAATTGTACCGACAATGCACAGCACAGTTAAAAAGGGTGATAAGGAATAGACACTGCTCAACAGAAACAACTATGACAGAAATCAACTTGATGACAATCGGGTAAACAGTTTGAAACAACGCGAAATCCCACCTGAATGTTTGCCGTCACAGCCAATCAAACTACACGGGGCAAGAACCTAATGACAATATCAGAACAAGAGACAACATACATCACAATGACAAGACTACATATATATTTGTACCACAGTATAATCGTTTTAAATTCGTGAATAAACATTTGATAATAAGATATTTGCGTAAGTAATGTATGACTTAATTTATTGCCAGTCATATATGTATGACGTTTCCCTCGATCAATCTATGTTATTTCCTGCACAATACATGCATGTTCTTTATGGTGCAATAGCAAGAAATGCTACGCATCGTTGGTTTATGGCACGTACTTTATCGTCCCTATTCACATCAGTGTTACAACTATAGAACAACGAATACACAAGTGAATTCCGTTCTGATTCATATCCAATAAATATGACATACAGTTAATATTTAAGAGACGCAAAAAAGAGAAAAATATAATCTTAAGACACGCACCAGCGCGTCGGAATATTGCAGGCATTACTCAACCAACATATGATGACATTTTTTGTCGGCAGCTCAACTTTTAACAAAAAGCACATAAAGGCTAGACGTACAACGTTTCTTTCACTGTTACAGTGCAAAGTAAATACCAATCGTGTTGTGATAGGTGTGTATAAGTGTAAATAGTTTGGTATTGTAAACAAATCAACCTTAAATGCTGAGCAATCAAGTTATTATTATTATTGTTAATTGTTAAATGATTAATGTGTATACTGTTCCCATTGTCAAACAAGGAAGTTAGAAATTCAATCATTCGCGACGAGCATCTATACAATGGTAATGTAATATCGCACCAAGGGGTATACAAACATAGTGTATAATGTGACAACTAGATATTTTTTTAAACAGCTATAGTAAAACACTGGTTAATTTTGTGAAAGGATAAGTGTGATGTCCGTCTCTCGAAACTACTTGGAATAACAGGAGAGGTAGAATTCAATATGTTAATTATGGTTGTTTTTGTTTATGTATAAGAAATTGCCAAAATGTAGCTCTATACAAAATACTGGAGAAAGCAGCTTCCTATATGTATACATATGTCATAAAACGTTTCTCAAAGTATGTATTCGGTCCCAATTGTGCTTAATGTACATTGATCCTGAAACATCATTTACATCAATGAAAGGTTGGAAATGTATAACGTTCAGATAAACCCACTTATAAACACCATTACGAAGGTAAATGTCACATTATAAAGTATGCAGACGACAAGGACTATCGTACGGTTTACAAGGTTTCACATTCGTACATGAAAGCGCTGAGACTTATTATATAACACAATAAATATCAAATATAACTTCCTTTGAAACTTCAAACTACGGTCCTAAAAGGTATACTAGTATAATACCTAACATATGTTAACACTACTAGTTTGGATGTTTTCATTATAAAACGCCAATTCCATTCCATGTCATTTAAAGCATTTATTATCATAAATAGTTACGTTTTAATTTCGAAAAATTAAGCATAATTATGGTAATACCGGTAGTCATTTACAAATACAGTACTGCACATGCAATCGCAAGTCACACAGCTTTGGCGGTAGCGCCTAGCCAACTACGCACGAGTCAGATATGGAACGAATATGGAACGAACCATCAAAATCCCGAACATTGTATATTTCAAGCAATACTGATATACTTACTCAGTAATGAATGGCACTATTAAGGTGAATGAATTTTGCTATACATACCTTAATAAGTATTTCATTATTTCAGATGAAACTTTTCAAAATAAGACGCATTTGTCACACTTCACTTTGTGTCCTGCTCTACTGTTGTCTATTGAGTAAGTTGCATATTTTTTAAATGTTTATTTTTACTTGATTGATTCCGTCAACAAGTGCATCTGAACGTCATGTGTTGCAGAACAAATAATTCGGATTCATGGTCGAACCCACTATCACAATGATAAAAATGCATACATATAGGTTATAAAACATACTTGGGGAAATCGGACAGTGAATGCAGCTTTCAACTTAATCAGCTGAGCTCAGAAAATAGTAGCATCACGACACAACTACACGGAGTAATGTCCACGCCAAATATGACAAGAAAAAGTAACTGAATGAAACGCAGCTAAAATGCGACCTCGTACTCCAAGATGCATGTCAAAATGGTGACCCAAGCGACCTAACGAGGCATTACTGCGACTTAACATAGTTTAACTAAAATAAGCACTCACCATCACACTGGCTTAGCTCTAGCAGTAAATAGGAAAGAAGACGGAAAACATAACATGTTAGTTTCTAGCTATACACTACTCACAAGTTCTAACCCGCCACCTTACATTTTTCGCCATAACTTTTTTATTTAAGTATGAACCTGCATGAAATTTTGCATACTTGTACTTGAATCCAAGATGCAGTTAATTATAAATTTATTTTGGACGGCAAACGATTATGTTCGTTGTCACAGGCGTGTTACGTAATGTGGTATTTTTTACCAATTCACAAAAAATACCCAAACTATTGATGGCAGTGTGCATAAATCAACGCGTGGAAAGCACGTTTTCATAAACATTTTGGCATAACTGATCCCTGTCCCTATACGAAAATCACGTTACATGTCGTGATTTACTCCCGACGAACTCTGCCGAAGAGTAACAATCTTCGAAAAAAATGAGAAAAAAGGCTTTGTCAAAACGGTTGGTTTTGCAAAATCACGCTTGTATGTCAATATCCACAAAACTAAATTTGTTGTTAATAAAAAACAGAGATAACCACTTAAACTTCAAAAACAAACAAAAACATAAAATAATATTCCGGTGAAATTAAAAAAATAAGGGCCGCGACTCTAACCAAAGGCATAACATTCCGACAGGTCTGGCGCGTTCTCTGCTGATACAAT
The DNA here is from genome assembly GCA_963678985.1 of Spisula subtruncata. Taxonomy (NCBI): domain Eukaryota; kingdom Metazoa; phylum Mollusca; class Bivalvia; order Venerida; family Mactridae; genus Spisula; species Spisula subtruncata. The sequence goes on along the minus strand of OY787677.1, from coordinate 11,737,537 downwards.
TTGGCTTTTAATGTGTTTTTCGAGCAGGAAATTCATCCTTTTAATCAAAACCGTTCGTGAACACGTGATTTCCGTTGTTTATTTCTTACACGTGTAAACATGCTATATTACGTAACACGTCAAACATGGTAAATTCAACTGCAAGTAGGCCAAATATTAACACTTATTTGAATTTAATACATCTTTATACGTACGTTTGTGGATGTTCATGCTAATAAATGCATTATAAAAAAATATTTAAAAAAATGAAACATTGACACCTACGAAATATGTTCAAGTGATTTTTCGAAATCCTGTGAGTGTTCCTATCGAGTCAATTTCATGATGTAAAGTGTTTTTCAAGATAAGCAGTCATCAATAATGCCGAATTCGTTCATGTACACTTAAATGTTGGTGCACATGCAATGCACGTGCAAAAATACGTCATTACGCAATACGCCGAATGCACCAAGTTTAGCCACAATACCGCTAAATTAAACTAACTATCAGCTGCATCTACTAAAAATGTATCGGTATGCGAAATCTCACTTGAATATACCAATTTTTGACACTACAGGACTGAAATATCTAAGTGGCGGGTTAGCACTTTTGGGTAGTGTATGTTTTTCTAAACATTATGTTAAAGCGATGACGGGACGTAACTGCACAGTGATCTTGCACATATACGAACGCAAGGCTTTGGTTACTTTCAACTCATGTCTGGCTTGGTTATACATGTAGAGAAACGATCATACGCATAATGTTACTGATGTATATACGTACAAATACAACTTTATCAAAATATTCATTCACTTTGAGTAACTTATAATTGTTACTTGTTAAGCACTAGTACGCGTAAATATATTATAGTTTGACGTCGTTCATTTAATTGTTGGAGCATAAATAGCCTGCATTGTAATGTTAAAAATTTCTATATTCTATTTTCTATATTGTATTTCCATTTTAGTTGTATCAGCCATAGAACCAGGATGCGAAAATTGTGGATGTTGTGTAGATAAGGTGTGTGCAAGAACATATGTCCAAAGCTATTATGTGAATGATTACTGTACAAACGGGTGTATTGATGGTATTGGAGGGAGCAAATGTCCCGATGACTGTGTAACATGTGATCAAACAATAACCAGAAACTGTGCAACATGCGAGACCGGAATGTATCTTACTACCGTCACTAGGAGTACTAATAAGGGCCCAAAGACATTTCAGGGTTGTGTGGATTGTCCAAACACTTGCAAGACATGCGATTCAGAAACTAATTGCCAAGAGTGCGAAAATCGGTACTACAATACTGGACAATATGGCGACTGTTCCGAATAATGCCCTTCGAATTGTAAGACATGCACATCATCAACCAGCTGTCAGGAATGTTTTGATCCGTTCTACAATGACGATTCTACCACGGACTGCTCCCTGTCATGCCCAGGCAATTGTCTTTGCTCATCGCTCGGTATTTGTTCATCATGCAAAGACGGGTTTTTCAACGCAAATCAACAGTGCGTCAGTTCTTGTCCATATTCATGCCAGTCTTGCTTAGATCAAAACACGTGTCAGTCTTGCAAAGACGGTTACTATAACAGAATAGACATGTCGACTAACAACGAATTTGCTGATTATTCAATTTCGTGCAGAGAGGCTTGCTTCCAATGTACTTCGTATGATGTATGCACTAAATGCAAACCGGGACACTATGGGTCATACTGTCAACATAATTGTTCTGTTGGATGTACAAATGGTGAATGTGCTACAACCGATGGGGCGTGTGATTGCAAGGAGGGATTTGCTGGTAGTCTTTGTAATGTATGTGCGCCTGGTAGACACGGTGCACTGTGTGACCTTCATCGCATTGAGGCATGTATGGGCATGGTATGCGAACAGAAATCAGGAAATTGTGTAAGGTGTAAAGCGGTTAACATTACAGGCGATTTGTGTGAATAATGTATAAATGGTATGTGGGGTACTAATTGTGCATCAATATGTCCAAAGAATTGTGACGGACATTGTTTAAGAAATTCTGGTAACTGTGAATCATGTGAAGGGAATTTTCAAGGCAATACATGCAAGCAATGTTTAGCTGGCTATTATGGCGAATTATGTGATGAGAAATGTCCAGAACAGTGTTACAGCTCGCTTTGTTATCGTTCCAATGGAACGTGTGGATCATGCAACGAGAACTATGCCGGTTCTACTTGTGAAGATTGTGTTGTCGGCTTCTATGGAGAGACGTGCGACGTTCCTTGTCTTTCAACGAGATGTGCAAACAACATATGCTATCGGGAAACTTGGGCTTGCATTTTGTGTCGAAATGGATTGTATGGAATAGAATGCGAATTTCACTGTTCGCGTGGTTGCAATGGTAATGTATGCGATTTTCGATCAGGCGCGTGCGAGTGTCAGGGTCTGTATACTGGGGACAAATGTTGTGTAGATGGTGGACATTGTCGGGACTGTTCTTCAAATACAGATTGTGAAACGTGTGATAATGGCTACTTTGGAGATAAATGCGACACACCTTGCCCAACTACATGTTATACTGACAGACTGGACACACAGTGTCAAAAAGATAATGGAATATGTTTGACATGCCCAAACAATTTCCATGGCGATTATTGCAACATGACTTGCAGTGAAAGGTGCGCTAACAATCGTTGTGATAAGGACGATGGACATTGTACTGATGGGTGCACTGGTAACTACTTGGGACCTATATGCACACATGGTAATACAATAATAATCAATTATTTCATGAATCTGTACACACTTAAAGTTGCAATACATTTAAACAGTATACAATAGTACGGACATGTTTGTTTATTTAGTTTTATGTAATTTTAGACATGACTTACGAAGGGTGTTTCAAAAATAATGTCACTTGCATCGGTGCTCATATAGCGGAAGTTTATTTGTTCATTTTAATTTGCTTTGCCATTTAAAATACTCTCGGCCAGCCAGAACACACATTTTAAGCCGGTCAATCCATTTTTGGAAGCATTTTTCATACACTTCAATGGGGACACCCATCAGACACTGATAAACAGCATATTTTGAGTACATTTGAGAAGTTGCTTTGCCATTGTTACACACGTCTTATTTTGCTCATTCGTTAACAAATGGGGTATTCATCTTGCATTTATCTTCTAACTTTTAGGCGCATGAACCTTTGCTAACGACAAGTTTGCCATCGAGCCAATTGTCTTACGGTGAATCGATCATCAGTTTTGAGGATATTTCGGATTTTTTTTATGTTACCTTTGGTCGTAGTTGTTGCAGGATAATATATGTCTCGAGCCAGTGTTCACTCAATCGACACAAGGTGGTTTTGTGCATAAATTGTACGATTTCCATGAAATAAAGCACAGATGACATTATCTATGGAGCAACCCTCGTAAGAACCATGCTATAAGGACGTCGTGGTTTATACAGTCTACCGTTCATTCTTTGTTTAACGATGCAAATCGTAAATTGTGTAAAGGTAAAACACCGTGTACTGTATGTCATGGCTGTTGTCATTCGATCAGTATCTTCCTGGTCCAAAAGTTATTTCGGTTTTGAAGGTTATGGAATGTATGAAAACGACATGTAAACAAACTGTGTATATATACAGTATAAACACTGATCATACAACCTGCACATGTCAATAACATGCAATGGTACAACACTGTATATCCAAGGTCATATTTCAGTTGATGACACCTCACGTATTGTTGGTATTGCGGTTGGAGTTTCGGCTGCCACCATTGTGGTTGTTATTATCATATTGCTAGCAGTATTTTGTTTCATTCTTCGGAGATGGTAAGCTAACTCATTGATATTATGTATAATAATGTATTCATGTAAAACAACTTTGCCTATATAAAATGATATGAAGAAATCGGACAGGGAAGACAGCATTCGACTTACATGGCCACGACAGAAACTATAACACTATAACACATCACAACTACACGGAGCAAGGCATTAAAAGTAATCAATTTACGTTTAATGGTACACTGTAGGTAATGTTACTGAACTTATTTTCTAGGATGATATTCAGTAATCAATAACGTTGCTTGCGAATAAAGTGAATATATACACATGTATACACTAACGCGCTTTAAGTTCTTGCGCGTTGCAACAGTTGGACACACATAACCTTTTGTCCAGAACTCAATAAGTTCAGAAGCTTGCACGATGATAATGAGAAATACGATTTTCATGCATTAAAGTCGTCAGTAAAATTTCAGGAAACGAAAGAACAAGCAGGATAAGGTGGTGGAAGCAAGTTATGTTAACACAGAATTCCAACCAGAAACTCCTGATCTACAAGAGGACGCACAGACGCCTAACGGTATGTATGTATAAAACACAACTAAATGCATAAACAATAATCATGAAGTGGTGTACTCAATTCTGAACTTTAACTGTTCACAATGGAAACGCGATAAGGGAAACACAGTGTACATGTACTGTGAATAAGTGTAGCTGTGAATTATCAATGCTTTATTGTTAATGTTTGTGTGTGCTGCACGGCGAAACGTGTCTTACAAATATACATGTATTTATTTTTTATATGTTACCGTTTTTCCTAACAAAATGTAACTGTGTAACAGAAGCTCAGTACAAATGCTGTCTAAACTAGCGAACAGGTTCAAATCCGGGTGCACATATATGACTGCTATATTTCAGTAGAAATGAAGCAAATAGAGGCTAGGCCTCGTTGTTGTCATGTAGAGTTGCATAACTAAAGGTATGTTTTTTTCTACTGCATTATTGTATTTAAGTGAACATTCAGTTAAATTAAGTGAAATGCGGATTTTTATATTCCAGAATATGAAGTATTGGGTGCAAGAATTCAAATGGACGAAACAGAGTATGATGCGATCAAATAACAACACAACCGATAACATTATAATAACTACCCAGCGGATAGTACCTTACACCCAATAAGTGACAGATGAATTTATAGTATAAATGTATTTTGTTGTCGTTAAATAAAATTGTAAATGAAACACTACATTTGTATATTGATTTTAGGGTAAGGTATATTTTTGAAACAATAGTATGTAGCATTGACTTAAGTAATATGTTATATATTTAGGAAATAGATCTTAGTTTTCCGTGATATACCGGCCAATATATCAAGGTTTGGAGTTCATATGCGTAGGAATTAATCACGAAGGCCGTAGGCCTGAGTGATTAATAACTATGCATGTGAACGACAAACCGTGATATATTGGCCGGTATATCACGGAAAACTAAGATCTATTTGCATTCTAATACGTGTAATATGCGCAATTTCATATGGACTCATTTTTATTGCAGAGTGATGCGTTGTTTCTCGTGTTGCTATAGACAACTTCCGCTGTTTAAAGTATAACACCTCCACCCCTGGAATATTGTTTTTTGCTCATTTCATTTAAACAGAGGCATAACTAGAGCTCATTCCAAACTATGTATTTCATAAAAACTAAAATGAATCGATAAATGCAATTGCTTTTGCAATAATACGGATATAATTAAATAAATTAAGAAAGAACGCTACGCAAATAAAAGATCGCACAACGTCACGTTTACGTTGACACCAAATAAACGTCATAAATCTATGACGTCATTTGATAAACAAGACGTAAATTCCATTCATAAAAAGCGTTATTTATACGTGGGAGGTAATTCAACAGCCAAAAAGTAGTACGGCAAAAACTGTGATATACCGGAAATTTAACCACAGTACAGTCCTATACGTTTACACGGTGCTAAAAATAGACAGTGTTAGAATTTATCATATCACATTTTCCATTAATTTTATGATTGTATTGTATTGTTGACCGGAGACATTTCATGAAATTGAATATATCTTTAATCTTGAAACTTGAACGCGGTACATACTACCTTTTCTTCAAAGAACACACTAATTACATTCCATGTATCCTGTCTAGTGTCCTAAAATAGCAGGATTATACAATTCGCTGGCTTAGAATGAGAAGGTCGTAACTACTATTTACGACCTTTTCAGACGGATACATATTTCAATTCAGCATCACAAGACGTTTCGTATGAGTCTAATTTCATGCAAATCTGAACTTGTCATGTTGACCAAACTGAAGTTGAAACTGCTTTTTTACCATAGGTAAAGAGTAATTTTCCGACTGTGTTTTCTTGTTTTCTCTTGGTTTTATGCATTTTACAACATGTACGAGTAAGTCAGGGACGTGTGTTATTGTTACATTGTAGATGTGTACTCGTTTATTTCATAGCGAGAAATGAAAATTGAAAACATTTTTGAGTGGATTATTTATGAAGAATTTGGCCTGTGAATGTAACCATAATAATTTGATAAACAGATTAAGTAGTTTATGTTTTCCTTTTTGATATTTGGTTTTACAATGTTTTGTACCAGTAAAATCATATCCAGTTAATTAACTTAATGTTTTAAATATTTGATCACAATGCGTTTTTTAATATTTGGTTCCAAAAGTAACCGACATACTGTGTATTGTCCTCCAAGCATGCAAGTTTCGGAATTGTATGCCACGTTGGTCATGTCCGTATTGAGTATACAATTAATATATTCAGCTATGGTTGTGTAAGCTGTATTTCAGTGGTGTAGAAAGTTGCAATAATAGTAGAAGGGGTGAGCGCAAGACCGTAACTAAATCCATTCTGCAAAATCTTGGGAAACGCATTCGTATTTTATTGAAAAGTGACAAATATTTAAAGATTTTTGCTATATGACATTGATAGCAATTATATTAATATGTGATTTCCCGTATTTTTCAACAGTTGTACCATAATTATCGCAAAAACATATTTTCCTTGCCGAATTTTGTGCAAGAAAGGTTCTAAATCCATTAAATGATGTTGAGGTATGCAGGTAGGCAAATTGTTAGGCTGCACAAAGCTTGATCAATATTTACTACATTTGTATAATGCTAATGGAATGACAATTATTGTATATAAAATCCAGACAATGCCAAATACACAAATAAGACATAAGTATCAAAATGCTTCGTAGACACCAGTCAGTCCTCAGTCTGTATTTTGCTATGGTACTTACTTTAAACCATTTTGTCAAATAAATTGCACTCTTATATAAAATGTATTAAATGGCTGGAAATTTTACATACAAAAGTTACCAATTTTCTAGAGCTCTATTCAGCTGTTAGGCCGCTGAAGCACCCTTTGACATTTAAACTTCCACTGGCCATTGGGCTACATATGGAAACCCACACTCGTGTCTCCCTTTCGAGACTATTTCTCTCCTGTGGGTGTGGCAGTCAACATCGATCTGCGGCGCCCAGGAATAGACACTGCCCTCACAGGTACCATTTTACACCATGGTGGAGTGGGGCATTTGTGTCTTGCTCAGAGAAATTAATCAGTGGTCAAGGGGGGATCGAACCCGGAACCTCTCGATCCCGAAGCCCGCGTTTTACCTCTAGGTCACCGCTTCCCACAACCTTATACACTGAGCAAAAGTTCCAACTAGACGTTTTATAAACCTCAATAAGACTTCCGTTTTCAAAGGTATTGTTCTGAAGTCTTTAAGACTATAATGTGTATTGACAGTGTACACATTTTAAGAAAAAAATGTTTGTCAATGTCCTAGAATTACGTAAGCGAGGAAGCACGTGCAAAACGTGTTTTCCAAGTGCTGATCACCAGCCATTGCCCGAAAATGATTTTTTTGCAATCGCTTTCAAAGCCTATAGACATCCCAAACTGAAAAACATAAATTTATTAAACCAAGTTAAACATGCTTCGTATGCAGAACGATAAAAGAACACGTGCTATAGGAATGTTGGAAACTGAACATCATGGAGTCAGGTTAAATGCGTCAATTCCTTTATTTTTATGATTTTATTGGTTATTATGTTTTAAAACATTAGCTTTACCTTGGGAAAAAGATTCCTGTTCGTATTGATTATTAATGCGGGTCGCATTAAGTGTGTTGACGTCATGTAAATATACTCTCTGAACAGGAACGTTCGAACCGGAAGTGAAGTGGATGAGCCCTGATGACATCGGCCACGTGGAAAAACGCTTATAGAGGGTTGATGTTTTGAATAATGGCACTTAAGTTTTCGTTTTCAACCAAAACGTCATTGACGTCGGGAGGCTGAATATACGCAATATCTCGAACGTCAATTCCAAAAGTGATGACGTGTGTTGTTTATCCCTCGTACATGATGGGGCTACTAGTCACACAACTGCCACAATTAAGAATGTCCTACCTTGTAATCATGTTAAAGGGTTTAGTTGGGTTACAAATCCCCATATAGAGCACTTCTGGCTAGAGTTTGATTGACGCATCAGACGACTACCGGTCGCCCCTCAAAATTTTCAAGAATTGCAGCAATTCATCTTAAGGGCACGGTCTGTCATTGAACAGGGGTACATTCGATTTTTCATCCGAACCAGGCTTAGACGTTGCTCCGAAATCACTCGATGAAATGGCGGATATACGCGCTTTTGGAACAGTGTGACTTTTAACTTAGAGGGTCAATTTGTAAAAGAATGTGTTATGTGATGAGCCAACATGTTCTGTTATTGAATGATTAATCTTGTTGTGGGCAAATGAATTGTTTTTCACATCATATACTTTATTTTTGCATGTTTCCATTACCAACAAAAATATACCATAATAGGCATGGGGTCTAGTTAGAACTTTGGCTCAGTATAAGTTACCAATTATCTAGGGCTCTTTTCAGCTTAAACACCCGTTGACATTTTAACTTCCCCTGGTGATTGGGCTACCAATGGAAACATGCATTCTTGTCCCTGGGGAGACTGTTTTTCTTCTATGGGTGTGGCAGCCTCCATCGATCCACGGTACACAGAACTAGTTACTGCCCTCAAAGGTACCAATTGACACATTGGTGTAGTGGAGTATGTGGGTTTTGCTCAGAGAAATTGACCAGAGGTCCAGACGGGGGTAGAACCCGGAAACTCTCAATCCGGATGCGCACGTGTTATAGCATTTCTTGTTGCCATATATACAAGAACTCAAAAATGTGTAGTCAGAACAGCAGGTTCCAGACAGACCAACCAAATGCATAATAAAATTGCTGACGCAACATGGATAATCAGTTAAAGACTTACAGGCATTATGTGTTGTGCATGCCCTTCATTATTTCCTGACTTTGCACTATCATACAACGTGAAAATGAAAGTGCAAAAGAGGCTGATAAAATATCATCAAGAACCAGCCTATCATCGAGCTACATTAATGTATGCTGACACATGATCTTACGACACTCCGTATGGAGTCATGCAGATGTGAACTAAAGTAATCCAACCAAAACGTCTTATCAACGTAATGGAATGGAACTCTTCGTTTGATGCGGTAGGTAAGACTTATTTAATTATAGTTATTATTTGGCATTGGCAGAGAGTTGAAACTGTATATATCATGTGCGTACTTATGTTTCAATAATATCGTTATACCAGGGTTTAAAATACTGCTTTAATAATTAACTGCATACATGGTCGCGCAAGTTTACAATGTTATAAAATATGTATACGTTAAATCAAGGAAGTTCTAAAATTTCTTATCCGTAACATGCACACGAGTACATTAAAACGGCTTTCGGGTTTAAATCAGTGACTTCCGATCATTGTATCCTTAATAGTCGATGACATTATATCGTTGTGTAATTATTTCAACTTGAAGATAACAATTATGTTCCATATTTTTTAAGGCATTTCAAGGATCGAACATAAATTGATAACTACATGTAAACATTTGTAGAAGTTTGGAATAAGATTGTAGGTGTGAGGTAAGACATTTGAATGTATTAATACTGTTACGATGTAGTGTCTCATTAATTAATGTTTGTTTATTCATGAAATGATATATTTTTCAACCTCTTTCGTCACTTTTAGGGATAGCTACGCCATAATGATTATTAACCGTATGAACCAAGTTGCCATTTTTAATACCGATAACCGACCAAACATACAAGTACCGGAAGTTTTTAAAAAATATGCTTTTAAAGGTGTGGACTAGTGGTACATATTGTGCTATATACGGGTATTCGTTAAATAATTAGGAACACAATGCAAATAGATAAACCGATTGCATTGATGGTAAAATACGTAGAGATACAAATCTAAATGTTTGAAATATTCCCATGTCAGAAATCCTGACAATACAACCAAAGTATGTATTGGTTAGGCTGCCACATGTAACACGCAAGTAAATATTACTATTTAAATTATACAATTCAAATATTGCGCACGTTTATTATCATCAGAACGGTATCATCTGTCTTTCCAAATTCATCGTTAGTAAATACAATTTAGTATTTCCGCTCATGAATGTGTCCAATCAAATCATTGTTGATGAGGGCGGTCCTCCATAAAACAAATCAATGTAGGTGGGGCGGTCCTCCATAAAACAAATCAATGTAGGTGGGGCCGGTCCTCCATAACACAAATCATTGTAGGTGGGGGCGGTGGTTATCCATAAAACAAATCAATGTAGGTGGGGGCGGTGGTCATTCATAAAACAAATCAATGTAGGTGGGGGCGGTCCTCCATAAAACAAATCATTGTAGGTGGGGGCGGTTCTTCATAAAACAAATCAATATAGGTGGGGCGATGCGCCATAAAACAAATCAATGTAGGAGGGGCGATCCGTCATAAAACAAATCAATAAAGGTGGACGATGCGCCATAAAACAAATCAATGTAGGTGGGGCGGTGCGCGATCTGAGAAAAGGGCCCTTAATGACATTGATATCAATTTGAGAAAATTGAGTTTAAAGTTATGACATCATTTTCTGCGAATTTCAGAACGAGGCAAAAAAATGCACACAAATGTTTTATGTTGTATCCTGTCACATAATTGTTGCCTTGTAACATACTTAATATGGAGTTCTATACTAACACATGTCGCCTATATTTTTGGGTTAAAACATAACAAATTACAAACAAAAGTGAGGATTTTTGGAATCGGCAGACCAGATGGAAACTTATTGTCGTATTTTATTGAGAACCACCTCAATACATGTATGAGTATATTATCTTGTAGTAATATATAGCTTATGAAATTATCAGTTATTGATCAAGATACGATATTTTGGGGTAAAACCCTTCAAAATATAAACGCAAATGGAGATTTTTTGAATTGGTTTACTGTAATGCCATTTGTTATGTTATTTGATAATAAATCAGTATGATGGACACATGTTGTTTGCCTGCATAAGATATTGCTAATCTGATGGCTCAAATGTTGTCCACTTTCGGACATTTTTGGGGCAAAAATATCGAAAAATGAAACAATAGTGAGGATTTTTGGAATCGATTGACCACATGTTCATTTATAGTCGTATCTTATTGAGCACCACTGCAATATGAGTGTACTATCTTGTAGTGTTATATAGCATTTGAAATTATCAGTTATTGATCAAGATACGATGTTTTGGGGTAAAATCCTTTAATATATAAACACGAACGGTGATTTTTGGAATCGGTTTACTGTAATGCCATTTATTGTGTTATTTGATTATAAAGCAGTATGATGAACACATGTTGTCTGCCTGCATAAGATATTGCTAATCTTATTTCTTAAATGTTGTCCATTCTCAGAAATTTTGGGGCAAAAACATTATAAAATTTAACAAAAGTGAGGATTTTTGGAATCGATTGACCACATTGACATTTATTATCGTATTATATCTAAAACAACTGTAATAAGTTTGTAGTAAGTTAAAGTTTAATTTATCAAATAATACATTATCCATTTGGATCACTATATGATATTTTGGGGTAAAATCATACAAATTATAAATTAAAGTGGTGATTTTTGGAATCGGTTTTGTACAATGCCATTAATCATATTATTTAGTAATAAAGCACTTAGATAGTCACATGATGTCTTTCCGCTGAAGATATTTATAAACTAGTTTCAAAGTGATACGTGTCTTGAGCTACTTTTGGGGTAAAACAGTCCAATATATTAACAAAACTCAGGATTTTTGGAATCAATTGATGACAATGTTGTGCATAATCATATTTTATCCCAATTAACTGCAATTGGTTTGTAATAACTTGTAGTATAATATATAGTCAGAAATTGATAATTTAAAGCTTTTGTTGAAGATACCATGATTTTGGGTAAAATGTTAAACACTATTAACTTAATTGATGATTTCTGGAATCGGTTTAAACATAACACCCCATACTGTTCTAGTTGGAAATTAACCAATACGAATAGGCACATGTTGTCATTCTGCACAAACATTAATAATATATTCTATAAAGTTGCTCATTGTGTGATATTTTTGGGGTAAAACATTACAAAATATAAACATAATTATTAAGTTTAGTAATTTCAAATCAGAGGACCACATAATTATTAATCAAGGCATTTTACAATTTGCTTAATGCATCAAAACATTTCAGTATAAAGTGAGCAACATGTGTGAAATGCGATATTTTGGGATAAAACACTTAAAATGTAAAGAAAAAACCTGTTTATTGGAATCTACTAACTACAATGTTGTTAATAATTTAATTTGATATAAAGCCTGTAATATGTAATGATTGGCATTTACAGCATCCGAATTTTAGTGACAGATAGTCGAGACAATACGACTTTTGGGTGTTAAACTAAGTCAGATATAAACAAAAAAAAATAGAAATTTTGGAATCGACAGACCACAAAACCATTAATTATTATGGGTGATTAATAGCAATGTAATGAGTTAGCAGTCTCTTGTAGTACATTTTTGAATAACATATCAAAACATCAAATATCTTCATTTCATAGAAATGAAGTATGGAAAAGTCAATATTTTTATGTTAATCCTAACGTAATATATTTTTGGAACTGTGCTACCATTAATGATGTTATGAAATAAATATCAATAATTCCGGTATCAATTTGCCATCATATATCATCGTATGCCGGAATTGGTTTATATAAGTAAAACTTTTTGTGAAGCCAGACAATGAAGAACATGAAGTTTAACATAAACACGCCACTAAAAATTGCAAGCAAGACAAAGGCCTACATGTTTGAATCTACGACCCTTTGTTTTATAGTTTAAATCTATGTTGCCATGACAACCACTATATTTTTCAGAATATAACAATATTCAAGCGAAAATGTTATCATTATATGTTTTCCCCTTCGAATTTCATTATACAAAATTTCATACACATACATTGGAAATTCTTTCAGTTATGACAGAATTCCAGATTTTGAAGTATTTTCAATATTGCGGTATCCATAGCAACCACATTCTTTGTTAAAATACATTTATATTCAGATGTTTATACTCTTCTTATTGTCACCTACCTACATACCAGGTTTCATAAATCTAGCTTGGAAACTGAATGAGTAATTTCAGGGTCCAGTCTTTTTTTACATATTTTTACTACATGTATTTCGGTCTCCGTAGCAACCACAATTTCAGACACAATAAAAATAGATGTGCATAATTCTCTTCATTGCCCCTTATCCACATACTAAATTTGCTGAACATAACTTGAAAGATGTTTTAGTTATGTCAGGATCCAGACTTTTGACGAACTAACTGACTAACGAACTGACTGACCGACGGAGGGCAAACCGATAGGCCCCGTTTAAAAACCGGTTGGGGACTTATTTACATACATACCCTGAAATAAAATAACTTCTGTATTCAGTATTACTGTTCTGCTCCAAACAAAGATTGCATTTATTTAATACAAATCCCATATATTGCAGTTGTAATATTTTCCTGATCATAAGTAGTAAACCAGAGAATTTGCATATTTTAATAATTGAATAAATGGTTGCTATGGCAACAAAAATAAGATAAAGACATATTTATACACACACATGTTACTCCTCACAAATGCGTATCATTATTCAAATGATAAATTCAATCCGAGCAGATAAACAGCAGTGTGAAAATGCCGCTTAAAACCAAACGGTAACAAAAAATCTCCATGTTGAGATACCCGTTTTTTTGCCAAAGATGTATATGTCATTGGTTCCTTTAAAAAGTCATAAAATCGTTAATATTTGAAATTTTGACAAAACATTTTCTTTCTTGTGCACAGGAAAGATAGATTCTTCGGAAAATGCAAAAAAATGAAAATCGAAAATTTTTCTTTAAGGGCCCTTTTCTCAGATCGCGGCTCATATGTTATAACCAAACAATGGATGTCGAAGTCTTCTCATGTTTTTACAATATTATTTTCCATCTGGTTGATACTAAAACAACGATTAAAGTAGGAAAATGTAAACGTAATTATTACGTGTTTCGGACCTTCAAAACGCAAATAACAACACCCTCTACCCTAATGTTGATTATGATATAACCGTAACGTATTGGCAATTTTCAATTATTATATATACTTCTTGATACACTACTTTGTACAATATAAACGTTTTTATCCAATTTCATTGTTAGAGTAACACAATATTGATGTTCATTTTCTGTTCATAAATAAGTTGAACACCTCTAGGTGGGGCGGTGCACCATAAAACAAATCATTGTAGGTGGGGCGGTGCACCATAAAACAAATCATTGTAGGTGGGGCGGTGCACCATAAAACAAATCATTGTAGGTGGGGCGGTCCTTCATGAAACAAATCAATGTAGGTGGGGCGATGCGCCATAAAACAAATCATTGTAGGTGGGGGCGGTCCGTCATGAAACAAATCAATATAGGTGGGGCGATGCGCCATAAAACAAATCAATGTAGGTGGGGCGGTCCGTCATAAACACATCAATATAGGTGGGGCGATGCGCCATAAAACAAATCAATATAGGTGGGGCGGTCCTTCATGAAACAAATCAATGTATTGTCGATTCAAAGATGTCTGTCAAAACCGCCATAATGTTCCATTTCTGAATAGCTAATTGCAGTAAGTATAGCAACTGCGCTATAGGACCATTAGATATCTAATCATTTAAGTGTATTATTGATGGTAGAATTAAATCCTGACACACCTGTAATAATCGACCAGGGGAATGTTTGTTTACGCGGTTGTGACAGAGATCTTTGAATCAACTATAGGTGGGGCGATGCGCCATAAAACAAATCAATGTAGGTGGGGCGATGCGCCATAAAACAAATCAATGTAGGTGGGGTGGTGCGCCATAAAACAAATCAATGTAGGTTGGGGCGGTCCTCCATCAAACAAATTGAGATCAGTAAATTATACCCATTCACGATCAAGGAAGTTTAGAAAACATTTATCTGTAATAGTAGTTGCTATAGTGGGTATAAAATGAAACATTAACAGGTGATATTTGATTTAATTACGCGAGTTTATCATACGTTTGTACGAACTCAACACTAGATGAAAAACTTTACAGATTGCCGAAAACGTTATATGTTATGAACATTAATGATGCAGCACTGGGGACTATTGACATGAAAAGGCCTGGATAAAACATTGACACACAAACATATTTATTTCATTTTTCAGTACAATATAAAAAAAATTTTTTTTGATTTTTTCAGATGCCACCAGATACTTATAGCATACTACGCAGAATGAGAATGAATGCCCTAAAGCATGGTTTACTACTTTCATTGATGTGCCGTCGTCTCCTCCGTAAGTTATATAGGATCCATCATGACTTGTCATTGGAGGTCAATCTTTCTTAAACAAGTCTAGAAAACACAAAATATTTAATACTTTGTTTTCGTGACGAGTTTAAAAAATTTTCACATCAGTGGCAACGAATGACGGGTCCTTTTTATCACATTATCATAGTTTCCGGGTCAAAAAGTCAGAAATAATGATTTTAAGCCGGTGACGTTACGTTTTCGGACAGACAAGCTGTTGTTATCAATATCAATATGTTGTTATCACACAGGTTGGAAAAGGTTGTTCCATAGTTTGTTTATTTATGTGATACATTTGTATATTTGAATTAAATACGTTACAATACGTATTGTTACAAAATATTGGTTTGTTGATTATTTATAAAGTCCTGCATTACGTGTTCAAATGTAGTTGCAGAAGGACAAATTTTATATTATTATATTATTCGCTCTTGTACATGCATATCATTAACAAAGGTACATTTTGAGTTGACGTAAAACAAATACTACTATTTATGCCAAAATATAATACGTGTATTAACTATTATATAAATCCAATATCATAAAGTATCTTATGAAAATGAAGACATTGAATTCAGGCAGCTATTTGCTATGTCTCTTTTCGGCTATCAAACCGCTCATGCACCCTTTGGCATTTTAACTTCCCACGTAATTATTTACGACTTGGTTTCATATCTTGTGGTAATATTCGTATATAAGGCACTGTTAACAAGCATTGTTTTATCGAGATTTAGTTATATTAAGAAGGATTGTATTCATATTTTAGCTGTAACAGCAATAGAACCAGGATGTGAGAATTGTGGATGTTGTGTAGATAAGGTGTGTGCCCGTACGTATGTCCAAGGTGCATGGAAGGATGCTTTTTGTACAAAGGGTTGCATTGATGGTATTGGAGGTAACAAATGTTACAACAAATGTCCTGATGACTGTGTGACATGTGAACAAACTATAAACAACAATTGTGCAACATGCGAGACCGGAATGTATCTTACTGCTGTCACTAGGGATACTAAAAATGGTCTAAAGACATTTCAGGGTTGCGTGGATTGCCCAGACACTTGTACAACGTGTACATCAGAAAGTAGTTGCCAGAAATGCACTGATCGATTCTACAATACTGGACAATATGGCGAATGTTCCGAAGAGTGTCCTTCGAATTGTAAGACATGCACATCATCCACCAACTGTCAGGAATGTGACACTCCATTCTACAATCAAGGGACCACTACAAACTGCTCCCTGTCATGTCCAGGTAATTGCGCTTGCTCATCGCCCGGTATTTGCTCATCATGTCAAGATGGTTTCTTCAACGTAAATGAACAATGTCTAAGTGTTTGTCCAGATACATGTAACGTCTGCTCAGACCAGAACACTTGTCAATCTTGCAAAGACGGATATTACAATGGAAACGACATGTCGACTAATAACGACGTTAATGATTGCTCACATCGATGCAAAGAGACTTGCTTTCAATGTACGTCGTATGATGTATGTACGACATGCAAGCAGGGACATTATGGGTCTAACTGTCAACATAAGTGTTCAGTTGGGTGTACAAATGGTGAATGCAATACAAATGATGGAACGTGTAACTGCAACGCTGGCTTCAAAGGAAATCTTTGCGATGAATGTGCGATCGGCAGACATGGTCAACAATGCGACAAGCATTGTCCTACTATGTGCAAGGACAATGTCTGCATAAGAGACACGGGGAACTGCCTGGAATGTGTATCAAACAATATAACAGGTGTTAAATGCGACAGTTGTATACCTGAAACGTGGGGTACCATGTGTTCCAGGGCTTGTCCAACCAATTGTCAAGGACAATGCGTAAGGAACAATGGTTACTGTATATCTTGTGTTGGGAATTTTAAAGGTAGTTTATGTAACGAATGTTCAGCAGGGTACTTCGGTGAAATGTGCGGCAAGAACTGCCCTGAACAGTGTCTCAACTCTCTTTGTGTTCGCTTTACCGGCACATGTGGATCATGCAACCATAATTATGCCGGTTCTACTTGTGAAGACTGTGTTTCTGGTTTCTATGGAAAGGCCTGCGATGTTCCTTGTCCCTCAACTAAATGCAAAAGCGACAACTGCACTCGGGAAACTGGCGCTTGCACATCGTGTCAAACTGGATTTTTTGGAGTAGAATGCGAATTTAACTGTTCGCGTGGCTGCAATGGTAATGTTTGCGATTTTGGTTCAGGTGCGTGCGAGTGTCAGGGTTCGTATTCTGGGGACAAATGTTGTGTTGATGGTGGATATTGCAGTGACTGTTCTTCAAATACAGCTTGTGAAACATGTGAAAATGGTTACTATGGGGAAAATTGCGATAAACGTTGTTCAAGCACCTGTGCTGCCGAAGAACAAGACTCACAGTGTGAAAAGACTGAGGGTAAATGTCTGAAATGCTCGTTTGGTTTCCATGGAAACCATTGCAATAACACGTGTAATGAAGCGTGTGCCAATAATCGCTGTGACCAGGAGACCGGGCACTGTGTCGATGGATGTGCTGGTGATTTCGAAGGTCCTACTTGCGCCCAAGGTAAATGCTATTTCTTTATATTGATCTTTGAATATAAACAAAGATTGAAACTAGGCGTATTAAGCAATGTTGGAAACTTAATTATTAAGCCACTCTGTTATGATTAGAATTGGTGGAGCCAAGCAAATCACAGGTATTTGACATTTGTTTAACATTGTGGGTATTATTTGAGCACACTTTAATATATATACACGTAATGCTATTGCTAGAAAATTTGCACCTGCTCATAAACTGTACGAAATAGTTTAAACTCAACTCAATGGATCATTTGTACTGTATCTATGTATAGCCAACATATTCCACGCATCGGTAATTTTCAAACTTCCTGATACACTATCCTTCAGTTGTTATTCTACTATTTATGGGAAAGTAAACACTACCCTGTCTCGTTTACGAATGCATCACTATTAAAATAATTTGAGCACGATAGGAATGTACTGAAAATTGGCACATTTTCCTAACTTAACTGTCCGAGCTTAACTTGAAAATTTCAGCTCATTCGGTCCCATAGGAGCCGAACGGAATAGGAATGAATAAAAGCATTTCATAATATGCATATCTAAACACGGTTAGATCGCATGTACCCATGGTATAATTAATATGACATGACAAAGCAATTGTAAAATGCATAAAACCTACCAGAAAGATAATAGTACTGACAGATGAGTGTTCGAATTTAAGCAAACATATTATTATATAACCAAACTTGAGAATGTATGCTTAAAATATGACAAATATTGCGTATTACAAGCTGACATTAAACGAGTATGAAGAAGAAGTTTATTTCAATGAAATGCAATTTCACATTCAAGGTAACTATGGGTGCATTCTTGCAATTAACACCATAGTCCAGGCGAGAGTCGCCTAAACCTTGCTATATAATATTAAGTTTTTTTATTGTTGCTCTGAGTTGTCCAGATATTGAAGGTCTCAAAACTGTTTGATGACACTCTTTCATTGGGGAACTTTTTTTATTTGGGGTTAAAGATGGCCTCCGAAATGGCGATTTTAACGATTAAACACGGACACTAATTTCATATAACATTTGAACTACCGTCAAAATATCAGCACATGCGTGTATATTTAAAGGCTTTAAATATGATTAGTAAAGGAGCTATATACATTTGCTGGATTTCTATAAAATACACATTTTCAACTGTTTATGTATAATTTACGTGAACGAAATGACAAAATACAAGAATATTGGGTGCTAAAAACTGTTTAATGTGATATCAAACTTGAACCTTACAATGAAGTAGATTTTAAGGAATTTTAAGCTATATTCAACCTTAAGCAATGTGCAAGACACCTTTCTTGTAGAACAGTATGTGTAATATACGTTACCATTAAATTATTTTATGCAACGTATGAACTATTATGTTTCCAGCTTGTTCTGGGTTATCAAACTGATTATAACATTGATGTTTTCTCCTAGAACACATCTTTTTGAATTGGACATGTAATTTAACTTCTTAATCAAACTGAGATTTACGTGACCATATGTTGCCAAATAAAAAATAGCATAATATAATGTAAAACATGTTACCATCAATGTATGTAAGCAATTTAAGTCTGGAATTTTATACTCTTACTCATACTGTACTATAATTTTTTTTCGCTAAATCTGTTTTAAACTATCACAAAGCATTATGGTAAATTGATCTCTGATTGAAATAGTGATTTCTGTGACATCATGCATAACTCCACAGTTCACTGTATAATGAAGATGTATACATCCAGTTCGTCAATATTTTAAAATTTACAATGACATCATGTTAATGACAAACTACATGTTTGTCTGAACTTATTATTACAGTAAGTACTATTTGTAATCAATCTCCACATGTTTCTATTCCCCATACCGGTACATGTTTACATATAGACTTGACACAAATCACCACGGTTTGACGAGCTATTTAAGTCAATACCTGTCAAGATTGTTTAAAATTATAATTATGCTTTCAAGAAATAATCACATAAACATCGCCACAATTTGACTAGATACTAGTAATTGTCAAGCATTTAGCCTTAACATACATTTTCGTATCAAGATTTTTATAAGCAATAGAATACAAGTACATCATGCACAAACAAAGGTACACCAAATTCGAGTTAAATATTATTGTCACAACCACATTTTGTGTAAAAAGTTTTCTAACTTACATCAATTATTCTCAACACCTAATTACTGGTGTTATTCATCGCCAGGAGGGTATGAGAGAATAGAAGCCAGAGTTCCTTGAATGCTCTGCGTCAAGCCAGGGAATGACAGTAGGTTCCGTTTTTGTTTCGTCTTTGGTATATAGGCGAGCACCCTACGATATGGCTATCGAGGAGGCAGTTCAAGTGTTTTATATTGATGCCATAGTAACATTGTCAGCTATCATGACTAGACAGAAGGACATTGCTGATTCTACCTTTCTAGATCCTTTGAATATTGGTTCTAATTAGCTTCTCCACATACCTATTTGTATGTGTGCCAGCTTTACATTCTATTCAAATGCCTCATATGTGTTTTGAAATTCTTGGCGTGATAGCAGACGACTTCCCTACCTTTGTTCCCCAAACACGCTGGTGGACGGTTGAAGTATCACCACCATATCCATATCTCTTGTCATGGTATCAAAATCGACACACAGTACGGTTGCCAAGCGTTGTTTCAAAATGTAACGGAGCGGATCCGGACCGTAATACTTTTGGAGAAGTAGCTTTACCTACCCATAAATAGGAAGCGGTGGCGTCCGAACTTAACAAAGCATGAGACGCTAGAATATCCTGAGTTTAAAAATCTGACTTCATTTTGTAATGCTGTTTCTCTTATGTCGACTGAATTGCAATATTTGACTTCAAAGTGACGCGTGGTAATAGGGCGAAGCAAATGCATAGGCAAATTCATCTGTTGTCAATAACCATGCTACTACCAAACAAAAAGCAACCATGACTGTAGATGGCAAAAAGTACAAACACTGTCAAATGAACACTACATCATGATTTGGTGTAAGTACACAAAACCATAGACCCATTAAATTGCACAAAAACATCTGGATACTACAAAAATATCTCAAAACATCTAACGACGAGGCACACGTTTTTAACAATATATTATGGTTTTTGACGCACATGAAGGGAATACTGACTGAAATATTATAAAACATATTACGTTGCCTCTAAAGTATAATAAACACAAATAACTAACTCCCTACTCAGAGATCGCGCTTCAGTTGAAATTAGAGAAACAGCATTACAGAATGCAGTCATAATTAGAGATCTTCTAGCGTCAATTCAGAGATAGGTAAATCTACAGTAAAAATTACTGATCTCAATGAATAACAGTCAGGTTAACCACATTAGGCTACCGTACAGTCAAGTTTGATGCAATTATGAAGGAAATCATTAGAGATGACAAACAGAAAATGTGACTATGTTACTACCAGACTCGAGCTGTTCAAGTGTTGTTGTGACAGTACAGTCATGTCTAACTGGTCATTTTAGATGTTATCGTACTCGAATAAACTGCACATTATTTTGTGCATGTATGGTTCTATCACTTGTAATACGTAATCCCAAAACGTATAGCTAAACAGCTACATGCTTGAAGATTATCTTGTCAAGCTGTAGTGATGTTTCTGTGAGTTTCGCTCGAAACTATGATTATAAAAAATGTTTAGTTCAGATATTGATTCAAATAACGAGTCAAACTGTGGTGATTTGTGTCAAGTATATATAGTTAAACATGTACAGCTATGTGGAAATGTAACATGTGGTTACGTTTTACAAATATTACTTACCATAATTATAAGAAGTTCCGATATACATCAAGTTTGCTATTGATATGATGTCGTAGACAATCTTGATTGATTCTTCTTGATTATACAGTGAACATCGGAGTTTTGCATGATGTCACGTAAATCACTATATTTGTATTTCAAAAAGAAATCAAGTTACAGTATTGCTATGCAATAGTTTAAAACAGATCTATCGAAATAAAGCATCGATTATCTCACTCAAAGTCAGAATGAGTAAGAGTATAATATTCCAGACTTTAATTACTTAAACACTTTGATGGAAGCATATATTTCATTATAATATGTATTTTCTATGAAGTTTCTACATGGTAACATATGGTCACGTAAATCACAGTTTGGGTAAGAAGTTCAATTACATGTAAAAGTATTTTTATAAGATGTCTACCAAGAGAAAACATTGATCATATCAGTTTGATAACCCAGAATGAAGGTTAGAAACCACCAAATAGATTTGCTCTATAGCTCAATGTAAATTGGCTATAGTAGGCCCCAATTTTCAACTGTTTTAGTCTATGGCCACCTGGACCACATATATCATTGTAAAGAGGGGCATTTAAGCTTCATAATAATGCGATAAAAAGGGGGGGGGTCATGTATCTTCAAAGAAAGTTTTTGTCCTTCAAACACGGTCTATCCGTTTTTACGCATGTCCGGATTTATAAGTTCTGGGTTTTACCCTAGTCTACTTTCACTTTGGTATCAAGAACAAAATAGCGGAATAATACAAATATTACAGTTTTACTACACCACTTGAATATTAACCAACAATTTAAACTCAATTTCATCATTCAACTCCACATTTGTCAAGAAATATCTCCATTTACAGGCAAACCAAAGTTTTTTTAAGGACTACTTGAGTGTATCACCACTTGGTCCGCGGAGGCATTTAGTGGTTCTTTACCTTAATAGAAAAACAAAGTAGAACATACTTTGCATATAAACAATTTAATGGTAACGTTTATTATACATACTGTTCTATATGCAACGATGTTGTGTACATTGTTTATCACTTACCATTCCTTTAAACCTACTTCATTGTAATGTTCATATTTGATATTACATTTAATAGTTATTAGTACCGATTATTCTTGTATTTTATCATTTTGGTCACGTAAATTACATATAAACTGTTGAAAATGAGTATTTTTTTGAAACCTAGCTAATGTATACAGTTCCTTTATTAATCATGTTTATTCCATTTCAACTAAAACATAGATGTGTTGATTTTGTGACGGTAGTACAAATGTTATATGGAATTATTGTCCGTATTTAATTGCTAAAATCGCCATTTTGGAGACCATCTTTAATCCCAAATACAAACAAATTCCTCAATAATGACATAGTGTCATTTAACGGTTTTGAGACCTTTAATACCTTGACAACAATAAACAAAAACTTACTACTTAATAGCAAGGTTAAGCGAAAAATCCCCAATCCTCGTCCGGACTACCGTCATTTATCTAACTTCAAGAGAATTATATAATGTTTCGAATGTTGGATGAGTTGACAACTTATTTTCGAAAGCTTTAAGGGTATTGTAAACAAAAACTCTCAAGTAAAATTAAGACATTATAGAGGGCAACCTAACATTGAAAAGCATACATAATTTGTTAGTAAAACACTGTTCAGGAGGTTGTCCTATTATCCGTCATAACGTGAGCTGTCCCCTTTGAATCACATAGTGAGAGTACTCCACAGGAAGGAAATCATTTATGCATAACCTGAAGAAAATATAACTAACCTTTAACCTCATCTCAGGTTTCAATATTGTATCACTATATGTTTAAAGTATGTAGTTTGTTCATCTATATTTGTATGTGGAGAGGTGTTATCATGAATTGTCTTTAAAAATCTTCTGATAGAGGTAATAAAATATAAATAATACTATTTACACTTTCAGCTTTGATTAAGGCTAAGCCAATTGTTCCTGCAGTTGCTGGATGTGTATCAGCCATTGTTGTTATAATAGCAATAGTTATCGTGGTGATCGTCATCCGTAGACGGTGAGTTACGTGTACATACAATAATAAACGTTTGATTGACGCAGCGCCATTTTATATTTATTCTTTGCCAGAAACACAAACATTTTAAAATACTTTTACCACAATCAATCGATTCATATGTGTTGTGTTTTGGACATTACTTCTGGGGGATGTTGGTCTGTTGAATCGTGTATTGCGTCTATTTCGGTTTCAACCGAATGGGACTATATGTTTGCCCTCCATCAATCTGTCAGTTACTCGGTTAAGAAATACTGTGCTCTACCATAACGCAACAAGTCTTCAAGCTAGGTTTATGAAACTTTGTATGGAGATTGGGACAAATAAGGCAATTGTGTAAGTCTATTTTTGTTTTGATTAGGACAAACATATAGATGCCATGGCAACAGGAACATCGACAACCTGGAAACCATGTAGGGGACTTATGTAGTGCTTGTAATTCCTAATTACACCTGTACTTGCATTCCCTCATGTTTTTTCTGTACTGTTTATCGGTAACCGTTTGGTGGATTTTATGAACAATACTAGATTTGAGTATCGTCGGTTATTGTTCTATGATGTTATCATATACATGTATGACGTTGCACTGTTTTGAATATTGGTATTTCGTGTAAATTGCATCAATTTCGGCCTTGGAAGCCAAGAGTCTCAAACAAATTATAAGTGATATTTACAATGCAACCAATCACTTATTTTACCACACATAATTTGTACTAACTAGGCCATATGCTATGTTTAATTATTTTGTCGAACCTTATTCGTTTATACCTTTTGATAATTTACATATCCAACCTTAAACACATGCAGTATAAGTTTCCGATTTATTTAAGTATTTTGAATGTGTCGGTTAACATTTTGGGTTTCGTGATAAAGTGTTTTAATATGTTTGAATGATCTTGATATTTGTTAGTGTGAAAGGCGAAGAGGTACTGACAGTCGTAAAGATGATACAACAGATAAACAGAACAATGCACCAAAACTTCCTGGTAAGTATTTTCGTTATTTGCTGCATATTTTAGATAAACATTGAGATGTGATACCTAACTTAAATGCATAAGGCCCAACGTGTTACCTTTTATCATGTGGTATATCCATCACAAGAAGCAAATGATGGAATTCAATTTCTTTTCATCAAATCAGAAGAGTTTAGGTTGCCCTTGCGTGTACTTTTGAGATCAGAAATGACATTTGTGTACTAAAATATGACCATATTTTTCTTACTCGGAGCCAGAATATTTATATGTTACTGTTTAATTGTTTCGAAAAATCATTTATGAGCCACTCAATATCGTTTGATTGTTTGTTTTTGTTTTATAAGCTCATTTTCAACGAATAGATATATCATTATGCTACATGACTAATCTTAATATTAGTTAAAATAGTGTGTGTTGAATGATTTATATACGACTGCGACGGCGATATCGCATTGCATCGAAGTGAACGCGACTGCGCCAACGGAATAGCTCTCAGAAAGTTGTCCAAATGACGCTGATATGATCGTTGACTCTACAGTACACGAATTTTAAGGCGGGACTTATTGAATTACTGTAAAATCATTAATTTTCGTGGAAGATTAAATTTCGTGGATTTCGTGGTTCACTTCAACCACGAACTTTAATCCCAACGAACATTGATTTTGACCCTTGTTTTGTTACCTGAAATTCACAATCCACGAATTCAAGTGCCAACGAAATTGTCTTTTTTATCAAAACCACGAAATTTCGTCCCAACGAAAGTAAATGATTTTACAGTATCTCGTATAATTATAGCTACTTATTTGTCTCGCAGATATGCATGTCACTTTGCTTATATGAATGCTTGGTAAAATGTATATGCACACTGTACATATACAGAAACATTATTGCGGAAGCTTTAATCTATTATCAAAAGCGTTTCGTGTTTCTTCTCATGAGCCATGGTCCTTCTAATAGACGACGCGATGCCAACATTAAATTTTAGCAATGTATGCAGATATCGCTCTGAATCACTTGAACTTGAACAACACGCATGTTCTAATAAGCATGTTTATAAATGATTTAGCCCTTCACAAAGACGACATAATGACAACTATGCACTCCTTATTATAGCCCGAAAACTTGAATAAGCACAATAAAAACAACCTGGTCATGGCTTTTGTCTTTAATGATTTAGGTCCTTCAAAAAGACGACATAATAACAGCAAATCAATATATGCAAATACTGGACCTGAAGTAGCCGAGCTAGAACCTGACATTGATGGTGTTGATGGTGAAGAGATAGTGGTAGATATACCAGAAACACAGAATGCTGTGTATGAGAATGTCCCTACATCTCATGTAGCTGGATTTGATGCTTTTGTTAGAAGGAAGTCTGAAGATGACTATGAACAGGAATTTGAGGTATTCATGGGTATCTAACCTACTGCTTTTTTCAGAACATATCTAATGGTAGAACAAATGTTTGGTAATCTGCTACAATGCCTAAAAAAGTGCATTTAATGATATGTTATTTAATTGTATGCAAGTGTTTTGCTGAAATAATGACGAACTAAACATACGTGATATTCAATTGTTTCAACTCAAGTGCTTATTTTTGATGAGTCAAATACCTATGAGAAAGACATGGCTGAAAAGGTGACAGAAGTAAGTCATATGAAAATTGCCTGAGGTGAAATGAAAAATCTACAAAGTCCACGAACAATCTAGGATAATTAAAACTATGAAGTTTCTTTCTTTGAAAACTTGATGGGATATGTGTTACGTAGGGGATATACATGGGACGATATAGTGTATGTAATTTGTACATTAGACTTCTGTAAGGTTTTGTATTGAATGTGCGTTAGAGCATTTAATTCAATTTGTTCATTTATTTAGGTGTTGATATGATGAGTATGTTGCAAATGTTGTGTAGATGCACCCCAAATTGTATGAACGGTACAAATTTATTCGAAAATTTTCGAGTGATTTCCTATCAATATAAGACAAATTTTCCCGTAGTTTTGAATAAGAATAACATGAATATGTCTAGACAATTTTAACGCAAAAGCATTGTTTATACACCATTTATCTTTCCAGCAACTACCAAAGGGGCTTACACAGAGCCATACTGATGCACGAAAACCTGAAAACGTGGTTAAGAACAGATATAATGGCATATATCCTTGTAAGTATGTTCAATATGTTTTTGGGTTCTATTTTTTTAACTGAAATTACCAACTGGCTGAAATTACAAACTGGCCAATTGTTTTAGATTTGTTTAGGTATCATTATGTACATTTTGTATCACAAGGCTTTAAATTCTCTAAATTTGTCTTCTCTAAAACCGATCTCTTTCCTCGTCAATTCTAAATTTTACGTACTACCGTCCCTTTCTTTATGAAGAGTATAACAGTGCTTATACACTATGGACTTCTTGTTTTCTTATGTACAACTTACACATTATACATGTATAAACTATATGACATGCCATTTACATGTCATTGCAGATGATCATTCAAGGGTTAAATTAAATGTTGATCCAAAGTTCTTCATCAATGCCTGTTTTATAGATGTAAGTATTGCATTTTGTATACTACTATAGTACATTTGTACATGTATAAGACATTTTAAAAGAGTAACATTTACATGAAATTTAATTGCGCTGTTTTTTTATCATTTATTAAGGTAGTCCTCTGTGGTACTATTAACTAAGCATATAATTTGTAGCAGAACTTAACCTGATTTGTGATATTGTCAAGTTCAATAGTTTGTGAGTAGCAGTCTGGAAAATAAATTAAATATCATTTAAAGTTTAATGATCTTATCTTTGTCTGAATTGTATGAGTGCCTTGTAATATGATATTTATAAATAGATAATTGTATTTTTGCGGTATTTGCTCAATTGTGTTGTGTTATTCATTACAGGGCTTCCAACAGAAGAATAAGTACATTGC
This sequence comes from Spisula subtruncata, assembly GCA_963678985.1. Taxonomy (NCBI): domain Eukaryota; kingdom Metazoa; phylum Mollusca; class Bivalvia; order Venerida; family Mactridae; genus Spisula; species Spisula subtruncata. The sequence goes on along the minus strand of OY787677.1, from coordinate 11,709,732 downwards.
ATCACTTGGTAGGTTATGTATGTTTTGCTTTCTTAGAGTCCATTATCCAGTACTTATATGTTCATTTGTACTGTTACTGTCTATTAAAAACAGCTCGTGACTAGTTGGAAACTTGTTGCTTGTCGATGACAAAGAATCGCCACCTTCTGGATCTGACCTGAAATGAATGCGGCACTTGTTTTCTGAGTATAGATATCTATATCATTGGTTATTTTGATTTAATATTTATTTTATTTCCGAAGAAATAGGATTCGGCAAGAGGCATAGCCTATACTAGCCCTCATTAGTTATAACATTAAATGATTAAAACTTTTAATTCAAATCATTCGAAGGCAAATTTCAGCATACCATTGAATAATTTATTATTGAAATGCATTATACATGTACATGTACACAACAATAATCATACATGTAAACATTAAATATTTTTGTAGGACCTACAGCTAAAGCTACTCTGCAGTTTCATACATTCTGGACAATGGTATGGCATATGGACACGGACGTGATAGTGATGCTAACCAATCTCCTCGAACCAAGTGTAAGTAGGATAAAACGATGTTCCTTACAACATGCACGGCAATTTATGAACGATTGGTCAGTTTACTTAATACAATTTGTCATCATAAACTATTCATGGCCAAGAAAAACATACGTATGTGTTTAAGGTACCAAAGTAAAGCGTTCTAGTGACCCCGTCTAGTCCGAATTTAATTATATTACGTATGTTATATAACGCAACATTTTCTTTAAAACAGAATATACCAATATTTTTAGTGTAACAATGAATGCAAGCCAGGATTGTGACTTTTCAATTTAAATATGTGCTTATTTCATACAAATGTTCAATGTAAAGGTTGAGTTAAGGAGATACGCGTATGCACATGAAAAGGCTGCAACACATTTTATTTTTTATTCATGCTGCTATAAAAGGTTGATATTATGGAATACAATATTAAATTATACTGTCAGTATAGAAAAATACGGACCAACGGAATTAGGACTCTGTGACAGGTCGATACTCTAAATATTTCAGGGTAACAAATGCGAACAATACTGGCCAGATCAAGACTGCACAAACATACACCAAGATATAACAGTTTCATGCCAAAGCGAGGAAACATTTGCTGAGTATACAGTCAGGACATTAACCGTTGAAAAGGTACTTATGATTCTTAGGGTTTGACTGATATGGATGCTTGATATGATTGAAAACCACTGTTCCTAGTGTCACCGTAGGATGAGATGGTATTGATAGTTTAAAACTAACAATCGTTATTTATTTTCCTTGATTTTAATCGCACTTGGGCACATTGATTTTGGATAGATATCAGTTAAAGGATAGTATTGGTGTTACTGTGTAATAAAATGGAATTATTGAGAGTTATAACTTACCATCGTTGATTTTTCTTGATATTTATCGTACTCGAACGAATCGACACAAGATAAATACCAGTTGAAGGATAATCTAGGAATTTCAGGGGGATGGGATGAAAGTGATTGCTTCAAAGTCACAATCGTTTATAATTGTCCTTGGTATTTATCGTACTCAAAATAATAATTTTAGAACAAACATTTAAGTAACCAACTCCTAGTTAACTCATTTAGAATGTTATCTTCAATTAAACGGATTCCATCGTTTATCCGCTATTATACATATATTGTCAAATACACTTAACTATATATTGGTGTAAATCAATGTTTCAAATATCCATATGTCCCTTAAACTTCGGGATAACGATCAAGCGGTATCAGGTTTGAGACCGGTCTCTGCCATTTCTTGATTTGTATGAGTGTGATTAACCCAAGATATTCCCTTTAAACAGGTGTTTGCATGGGTACATGCGACTGAGACTACAATACTGTTTCGTTACTAGTACTACCGACGACACCTTACGCAAAAGCCGACTTTTGACTGAATAACCTTTGAGGAATGTACAGTCGGTCTCAGGGGCGCATATCTGAAATTATATATATATACTTAATTTGTGGTGAACCTTTGCATTTCACATACTTCTGTATCAAATACAGTAAAACCATTTTTTTTTGATCGGACAAAATTTCGTGATTTTATTAAAAAAGACCCTTACGATTGGACGTTAATTCGTGGATGTTGAATTTCAGGTAATACATTCAAGGGTCATCACTATTGGTCGGTAGGATTTGATTTCTTGGTTAAAGTGGAATCACGAAATCCTCGAAATTTAATTCCCAACGAACATTAAAGATTTAACAGTAACTTTTAATACGATGATGTACTTTATTGTTGCCTTTTATGTTATCAGAAAACAAAGAAGAGAACAGTCGTACAGTTCCATTACACAGCCTGGCCAGATAAAAGTATTCCGGATGAAATAACAAGTTTGGTTGAATTCCGTCAGAGGGTTAGAAGTGCCCCACGTGTACACCATGGCCCGGTTATCATACACTGCAGGTTAGTAATCGTTGTTTTATATCCTATACTCTATCAAAACCCTAAGATAAAATGTCATTTCCTTTGGGACTACCATACATAGTTTACAATCTTACTTATATAAATGAAAACAATATAAATAACAAATAAGAAATTGAAAGAAGTTTTCAACACATACGCACTCTACACACATGCAATTGTATCATTGATACAATGAAACAAAAAAGTAAACATTTACGCAAACTATCATTGTAGTCGTTATTAATGATACAGTTTCCAGTGAATTTACCCTTATATATATACATTTACTATTTGACCGCGTGTATAAGCTCATAACGAACCGAATGATCATACAAACAAGTAAGTCCTACTTAAGAAGTCTGGATAACCGCTACTTAACCACCAATACATTGTCATAAAATAAAGATCAAGTAAAATATTATGAACATAATCTGTTTCAATATAGTAACATACTTTGTGAAACATGAAATTTTGTCTTTTTACAAAGTAACCAATTCATTTTGCATGATTTTCTTATGCTTGTTTTGTTTCCCTAACCTAACACTATGTGATATTTATTGCTGTTTATATTCATTTATTATGTGTTGTGCAGAGGGTCCAAAATTAGTTCAAATTACACATTAACGGTAAGTTGTTTGATGTCTTGCATGTTCGATTTCCTCATTCTTGTTTGTGGACATTCTTGATTACAATTAGACGCGTTAGTTGTATTGTCTTTTCTCCAGTGCTGGGATCGGGCGTACAGGCACATATATTGCTCTGGACAGGTTGACAGAGGCGGGGGAAGCTGGGGAAGCTGGGGAAGCTGGGGAGAGAATCAATGTATATGATTGTGTGTATGCCATGCGACAACAACGTGTTAACATGGTACAGACACTGGTAAGTTACTTAATGCTTAAGTGAGTTAGCATACTCACCTAAGTGTATATCGCTGGTTTAGAATGAGAAGGTCAGTGCGACCTTGTAAAATACTTTTATTAGTCCATTCGGTTGGAGATATCATTCTAGCTCCGAATGATATTAAAGAGCTTTAGGCCGTGCTTCCACTATTAAATAGATTGCTAGATGAAAAGTGTTCGAATATATTTACCACTAATAACAGTTGTTAGCTTGAAAATACATTAAGCAATTGCTTATTATTTCAGGAACAATACAAATTCCTACATAAGGCTTTAGTACACACACTGACTTTTCAAAGCGGACCTATTCGGTCGGATGAGTTTGGAGGTTACATACGAGCTACAAGTGATTCGGTGTTCAACGCAAACTTTGAAGTAAGTGATATAGAGTATAACAGCTTGAATTTGAATTATGATACGTGTAATACATTTTCGCCCAAAGGATAAGTGCATTTAAGTAAGTACGTAAAGTCTTTATTTGACGAGTCTAACACATTTACAATAACTCAATCATGGATATGGGATTGATACAAATGTATACATCAGTTCAAATGTTAAATAGTGCGTGTTTTAAGTTGATGTGTCTAGTTATATTTTTATACCATACCTGTATCACTGTTCTAGTTACTGAAGACTGTAATTGAAGATGAAGCCATTGAAGAAACACAGGCAAGAAATAAAAACGGTCGTCATAGTGACAAGAACAGAAAACATAGTGACATACCAGGTACATCTTTTACCAGTATTGAAAACGAAGTTCATATATGTATTTGTTCCTTATGCCAATGGGTTAGAATGGGAATGCCGTGAGTACGAAAACGCAAATCAAAGAAAACACAGTCGGAAAATTACTATAAACAAGCTTTCAATTTCAGAAAATTACTGTGTGCTTTAGGAAAAAGAGCTTTTCAAACACCGGTTTCGTCCACATGCCACGTTCAGAATTTCATGATTCAACTGTAATAGGCTCATAAGAAGGGCGTTTTGATGTTTATCTCTAAGATGTATTAGTCTGATATATAGTTATGACCTCCCCATTATAAGTGAGCGATAGTTGTTGACCATATTGAAAATTGGTCTACAAGCAAATATGTTATCCATAAAGTCGTTATTATCAGAATGATATTTTAAAAAGTCAGATTATATATCAACCGGTTTATGCACGTGCACAAAATTATCCGTCATACTAGCATTTCTTGATATTTCACAAATACAAAAACTTGCAAAGGCATTCTTGATGTACCTCCAAATAATATATATATCTATAGATCGAGAACCATTATTATAATAGGCAACTATTTGCACATTCAATATTTTTGATTTGGCTATATGTAAGTACGGTAATCTTTGATGTTATGGAACATCTAAATGTTTTCGAATTCAAAATTAACGAATTGATTAAATCTTCATACCTTATACATTGGTCGATTAAACTATTCTCTAAAAATGTATACATAAAAATAACAAGTCAAAGCTCATGAAATAATATAATTATGAAAACTAAGTCTATCTTGATCAGTTACGTAATATACAACAATTGGATTTTGTATATTCTTATCAGTGTATGTAACACTTATCCCACTTAATACAGGTGATAGACATAGACCAAGGATTCACATTTGTCGAACATTCAACTCGTCTGACTACATCAATGCCATCTATGTCAATGTAAGTACCATACATACCTTCAATAAGTAAACGTTCAAATCAGCGTCCTGTCAATTGGTTAATTTGTTCACTAGATGCTGACCGTTCCTTTCTAATGTCATTGTTAGTTGACCTAAATTCCTATCCCGATATTATATGTGAGCTTGTACATATCATTTGGACACAAATCCGAAACCAGACAGCATTAAATGTAAGAAAATGTGTATCAATCGATCACTTAATAGGAAGGTATTATTAACATGCTTATGGTCATTTCAATATGATATATTTCATTTTTGTTTTTTCTATAAGGCTTCTGGTACGATTGACCGTTAGTAAATGGTATATCAAAGATGGACCGGGTGTCGATGATATTATCCAAAAGGGGAAATACGAATGTTGACAAGAATGACTAACTCTTACGAAAAATGATTTGAAAGTATTGCATGTTCATTTTTCAGGGCTTTTATAAAAAGAATCAGAACATCATTGCTCAATCTCCACTTCCAGACACCGTCGTGGACTTTCTGTGTTTAATCTTCCAAGCGAATTGTTACTGCGTCGTATCAATGGAAGATGCAGAGTTTATTGGGACGGTAAGGTATTTTTAATGGGAATGATGTAGTAACTATAGTATATCATATACATCGCATGTCTAGAATGAGAATGCCGTAAGTTCAAAGCGATATTTTGAGAAAACAACAAACGAATGTCCGATAATTACTCTTTGCTTGTCATGGTAAAACAAGCTGCTTCAACTTCAGTTATGTCAACATGACAAGTTCTGATGTTTATTAAACCATGTTTATTAGACAGGCATTGTGATGCAGAACGTAAAAATAAATAAACCAATCTTATAAGGTCGTAAATACTATCTCTTTGTTTATAAGAGACAACTTTCGTAATGTAATTGTTCAAAAAACGAACATGAACAAAACCGAATGTACAATACATAAACCATAAATCCACAATCGTTAACATGCAATCTTGGAATTACTTTAGGAAATAAGTGGGTGTGCTCGTAGCGTCTGTTCTGATACATTCGGAACAGTGTTCCTGCTTTTCCTGTTCAAACTGCTTTTGTAATAGTGAATATAATCTGGAAGTATTGATTTCACCTCACATTTTATATAACAGATGACCAGTTGGATCACACATATACCATAATATGAACTAATTAATACATGTAACTAACATGATAGGGAATTGAAAAGTGTTTTCTTGTATTATGTTACAGTACATCTAGTCAGTTTGGAGTTTAATTCACTCACAGGAGATTTGAACATTTTAAACATGTTCTGTCCATCAGGTGTTTCTCCTGACATCTAGTGATAAAACAAAATGTAATGTTAATCATTGGTGTCAATATATTACTTGGTATCACATGTTTTTGCAAAGAGGCACGTGTTCAAATATGTATGGTTATTTAAGTTAATTATGTATTTCCATATTCAGGAAATTGGTGATTATTTAGGAGCCGATAATCAAGTGTTACAGACAGGAACATTTACAGTGAAGACATCAAGAGGTGAAACAGGGCCAAACTATATAATGAGAAAACTGACAATCTCTAACAGTGATAAGGTAACCACAATTGTAATAAGCTGAGAAATATCCAAATAATTACACGTATTAACACAATTAATAATACAATACTATTGAATGAGAAAATAATGCTTTAATACTAGAAGTTGTAACGGCAGGTGTAAAAAATCGGAAAGGTGCAACAGTAATTTCACTTGGTATAGCGCTACTAATGCAAAACTGTAACTGATTATAGTTATAGGTGACTTTGTCGGCGGGTATGTATGCTGCATTGCATTTGGAAAACCATTTTCACTGCTAAATGTTTTTAGTTACAGCTTTACCAACAATATCACGTTCTACAACTGTTGCAAAGAAACCTGTATGAACATAAAGGTATAGTTTGGTAATGTAGACACCATGAACTCTATTCAACATATTTCGTTTCAGCACTCTAAAGGTGAAAAGGTAGTTTACCATTACCAATTAACTAATTGGAGAAGAGACGAGCAGGTTCCTTCAGATGTAGGGGAGTTTACGCAATTTGTGAAAGATGTTAGTAACAAAGCTCGTGAAATGAAAGATGCCAATGCACCCGTTCTTGTACATTGTTTGTAAGTTGAGATATTTGTTACATATTTTCAAATATACAAAAGTGAGAAGGGAAATGCACATGTGACAGACTTTGCGTGGTTTTGAGTAGTAAGTGAAATAATGTAGAACGAACTGATTGATAATTCAAATCGCTAAAGCTAGTTATGGCCGCCGTATACAACTACCTAAATTAGGTAAACAAAACACTGTATAAGTTTCTATTTTACAACCAATGGTATACATCAGGTGACCCTTACCTTAGCAAAGCGCTACCGATCACCTCCATTCAGCTACCCCATGTTAAATTAAATTTAGAAGGCATGTTTTACCTCCCATGGAATGCGCTTCGTAGCACTTTGTCTTGGTAACAGACACCACTTGTTATACAAAAGTGCATTATGGGCGTACTGGATAATAGCGATACATTCATTCAACGCATGCATGACTTTCAGAATATTTTGATATAAGACTGACTCATGGTCATGTATGTACAATGTGTTATTCGGCCAAACACTTGCAGTAAAGTAATTATGGGACGTGTACATTTAATTTTTTCTTCAGTTATGTGTGGATATTGAGCCGCGTTTTTGTATTATGTGATATTGTTCATGTTTTCTGTTCTTGATTAATTAAGTTGTGTGCTGCCTTTCTTGCCCGATGAATTTATGGTGTAAACTAACTATATTAGTTAACCAAATCATTTCAGAGACGGAGCTAAGCGTAGTGGTCTGTTCTGTGCTGTTGGTGTACTGTTAGAGAAAATCGAAGCTGAAGGTCAAGTTAGCGTGCCCAACACATTGAGACAACTTCGTTCTCGTAGGAAAATGGCTGTTCCAAATAAGGTTGTATTTCATATAAGTCAATCATGTCTATACTTTATTGTGAACCCTTTTCAAAATTGGTCTAGAATCAAACATGTTAACAACGATAAATAAGTCATTATTATTATAATTATTATTTAAGTCCAAAGAGGACTACCTGGTATCGTATTCTAGAATCTTTTTTTATTCACTTACTTATGAAGGCTAACACGAGTGCAAAATAAATGTAAATCTATACTCTACCTGTCCAGGCAATGTTTGCAATTTTTTCGGTACACTTAATCGGCAGTGTCACTCTCACCATATCCTCACTAGGCTGTACACATAACACACGTTACGATTGTGATTATTTTAGTGAATTCCTGATTTCGACTACAAATCCAGTAAACATGTAGTTCTTGAGTTTGATGAATCAGTTGATATGTAGGTATTTCCGTTCATTATATAGAGGATATTTGTATTTTTCCGTGTATGATCGGCTGATAATTCACCGAGTGAGCAGCTTATGTAATATTTTCACGAGTGGCGTAGCCACGAGTGCAAATATAAGTCAGCTGCTCAAGAGGTGAATTATCAAACGATCATACACGGTAAAATACTAATATTCTATTTATTTCATGCTTCAAATTGCTTAAATGATGGAAATACTCCACTATATACCTCGAATGTTTTGCGTGACGTCGTTTTCCCGCCATGCACGCGTCAAGTTAAAATCAAATAGTTCTTCTGCAATGGCTTCAATTTCGTCCATTTGTTTTACATAATATGTATATATAATACTGTGTTATTTGTTAAAGATTAAGAGAGCAAGTGAAAATGCTTATTTATTTTTTTTTGACTGCGAGGAAATTTGATTTTAAAAAGTAGTCCGTTTGCCGTGAAATTACGAACTGTGAAGTTATGAACAGTGAAATTATCGGGGAATAATCCACCGTTATTCCGCCGTAAACCACCGGTAAGCATGAAATAAATGTACCCTAATATTATTTTCTCGTTTTTAGGAACAGTTTGAATTTTGCTTCCGCTGTGTGGATGCTCATGTTAACTCTAACAACGTTTACTCCAATTTTGCACGCTAGAGACTCTACAGCATGTTTATCCGAACTTGCATACATGTATGTGCCTCAGTATATCATTGGTTAGGGCGCTTGCAGTCTAACCTGACGACCACCCGGGTTCAAATACAGTTGTAGGTAGGCACTCGCATCGTTATTTCAACTGACAGCTAAAGGCTATGATAGAATTTAAAAAGAACATGTGACGTGTTTGTTTTTTAAGCTATTGATGCAATAATGATGTGTTTATAACTTGGTGTACAATATTATCTTTGATTTTGATTTGTGATTACTATATTATACAATGTACTCTTGTTGACAGTATTTCGAAAAGTCATGCTTTAGTTTATATTTTGTTGTTTTGATCAATATGGACATCTTGTCCATTCACCCACCTTGTCATGACTATTAGACGATGCTTCCTCTCTAAGCATTACAAAGCAAATCGGAAGGCATATGCTTTTATTTTGTATATCATTTTGTATAAATTTGTTCGGCTACCTTCTTAATCAAACACCCAAAAGGTAACTCAGTCGCCATTTTCTCAAGCAATGGAAGTGAAACATTCACTGTTGACAGTGGTTTCGATAACTACGCGTGCCGATACGAGTACGCGCTGGGAAACCAAAGTATTTCTGTTGCTTGAGAAAATGAGAAAATGTCTGTTGAACTATCGTTGGGTGTATAATAAGGAAGTCGAAATGCTCAATCAAGATGATAACATTTACGAAACTGTGTGTCTGTGAGCCAGCCAACTAGTAATAGTACATGGTTACTGGTGGTATACAAACATATTGTTTATGACATGTAGGTTATTGGTGACATATTTTTATAATTTCTGCTTTTTATAATCAGATTTTTGTTTATTATCATACCAATGTGTTATTCAGATCTGAGCTGTCATTTTGTATTATTTTCGTTTGTGCGCCTTTCGTGTTCTGTTGTTAATGTTAATGGTTATCATTTCTGTCTTCATGTTTAAATTATAAATGTAAACTTACGTATAACGGAGAAATGTATAATACTAATTCTTGCACTGAACGATTCATAATACTTTCATTGATTATATCTGGAACGTTCAGACATAGACATTACGGCAGGCAAAATGTAACACCTACTTTACAGCATATCGTGTAGTATTTTATAGATATACTATAAGACATTATAATAATATCATTTATAAATTTTAATGTGAAACTATGTACAACTGTAAAGCTGTATAATACATTGAACAATAAAAAATAACTCCATTTCTTCTATCACCTGGGAAAGCTCATACTTAGACATCACGTCTGGTGTACTTATAACATTTTACAAGGTTAATTAAAATTTAGATTTTTTTTATATCATACCAATGTATTATTCAGATCTGAGATATCATTTCGCATCATTTTCCTTTGTGTGCCATTCGCGTTCTATTGTTTATGTTAATGCTTATCATTTCTTCTAGATTTATAAGAAACTATGTACAAATGCATGTGTAATGTGAAATACATTGAACCATTCATAATAACTACATTTCTATCTGGAAATTGTTCAGACTTAGACATCACGACAGGCACATATTGAACGACCAATATATAGCACACTGTATAGTATTTTGTAGATATACTATAATACTATAAGATATACTAAAAGACACATTAATACTATCGTATTAATGAAAAGCAAAGCCATAATGTCGAATATCAGAACATTGTATCAAACCTGTTTGTCTATACATTTCAAATTACTAAACACCATCATGGTTCTTTAACTTTTCAAATATTAGATCAACAAGTTTTAATATGAAGGCTCTGCTCCAAAATCAATTATCCTGTCTTGTCTATCGTTCTCATTCTATTATCATTGTGTTTTAAATAAAATTTAAGTCCCCGTTTAACGTGAAATCAAGTTTAAATTCAGAGACAGGTTGTACTAATGTAATATACGACGATATGAACATGGAAAAAATAAATAAGAAATCAGCGAAACTTTCATAAGAGAAAATACCATATACGAGGGGTGTACCAGAATTACGTAGACTTTTGTAATAACTTTTTTATTTAGGCATGTATTCTCATCAAATTTGCCGTAGGAAAACATCAGACCATTTTCAAAAGAATCGGTAAAAATAGTTTCTAACAGAATGTTAGAAAGCCATTTGATCTGTCGCCATAGTAACCAATAGTTGGATAGGCGGGGCAGCTAAATTAAAAAATATTTTTGACATTTTTCAACTGCTTATACCTCACAGATACCAAGTCTTATTTTTACGCGACTTCATGACATACAAGCGCAATATCTCTGGAACGTACGCCGTTAATTTCGTCTTTATAAATGTTACCGTTGTTGATTTTTGGTACAAAACAAGCAACAGCTGCTGTGCCTCACCACTGAAAATGTGACGTCAGCGAAATACGCTGGAAATCGAACCATCATGAAGTTTTGTGTGAACCCCGGGGAGACGCCAGAACAAACGCTTTAAATGGTGGAACCTGCTACCTCTGAATCTCTTTTATCGAGTTACCTGATTTTCAAACGACACAAGCGCATCATTCGTTGTCGATACTGAATTAAATGACATGGACCGACGGCGAAAACCAACGGCGAATGCGACGTCACCAAGCGTTTTCTAGGACCACATCCAACTGAATCGACGTTCTATTATAAGGGTTATATGGGACATTACTGGTAATATATTGGAACTGTTTATCACATTTAATGTAGTAAATAATCATTCCTAAGTTTTGTACGGTTGTGCCCATCTTTATAGCTACAATGTACACAGTTAGGAGCTTCACTTATCCGGGAAGTTTCGCCGACGTCGTGACGTTCCGTTGACGTGCCCCGCATACCGTACCCCTACCTATCACCGAAAGCTGCAGAATTTGATCCAAATAAGATACGGCTTTGAAATTTCACGTACTTACGCAGTACATATTATTTGCACCCCACACAAAAGTATGTGTTCGTATGATGAATGGTATGGAACGTATGACAAAAGTCTACGTAATTCTGGTACAACCCTCGTATAGACATACACGGTATAGTAATTTAAGTATTGCATTGAATTTCAAAAATGTATGTATTCAAAGGTGTTTTCTTGTTGGTGCATATCGTGCTTTGTAGTGCTGTCGTCATTATTTGATTTGTTCTTCTATTTTATTAGAAGTCTAAGCATATTAATGAATATGTATATTACAATTATTTCACTGACATCTTACATGACGGTTTATCTTTCTTAACGTCAAATGATGATCGTAAGAAAAAAATTGAAAATAATATTCATAATATTTCAGTTTTCACTTAAGATGCTTCATAAATACATACCTATTAAAGCACTTCTGATCATATGGGAAATATATTTCAATTTCGTTACATCAATTTAAACTGATTGTTCAAGTCTTACTCATTCGACAAACTGTGAAATGGAACAATACGTATTACAATAGTTTGTAATAAAAGAGATGTTTTGTAGTCCAGTTTTAAACCAAGCTAAGCCGGAATACATTTGTACATGTAACTGTAATAACTTTGTCAATAATTTCTACATGTATGATAGAAACTGTTATTTTAAAGCCAATAAGCCCACGATTTTATTGAATATGACTACAAAATGCATGTTATATGAAGGTGTTATCAAACACTTCCTCGGTGATGTTTTGATTCTTCTAATTTAAAAGAATGCTGTGAAATGTATGCTTGTCCATTAATGTTAGTTGATTTTCACTTTGGTATATGATGCCTTGGTACTACAGGTAACTAGTACAAGTTATACCCGTATATATTAGATCGCCTTTTTGCTCCTCTTTGCAAATGCAGCTGTGTGCACTTTTTGTAATTTAGGCAAAATGATGCTTTAAGCTTATTGTTTCAATAAATACCACCTTTGATACAAGTCATGATTAACAAGGAATTCTAAGAATGGTCAAACTCTTTACTGTGCTTTTTGACCGTATATTTACAGTCTTTGAAACAAAAATTCCCAGGACATTGAAAGACAAGAATAGTTTTGCTTGTTAGAAAGTACACAATAAAAGCATGACATGGGTTTAGTTGAAACATAGGTCGGTGCCTTGCGTTGAAGCAATGACATGATTACATAACTTCATCACCAAAATCCGTCAGTTTATATTGCTTTTATTTACCATGGTAGAGGATATAAAACATACAATATGACTATTTAGATAGACGACGAAATGCCATTCTAGTTTCCTTCAGCGATTGGCCATAAATAAAACTGTTGTACCTAATTCCTTCATAACTATTGGTCGTACCCGGAGTCAAATACCGTCCATTCAGATTTGTTTCATAGCAATTATTATACCACCATGCGCCATGGGATTCGATGGCACAATTCAAGCTGGAACTATCGACATCATGATCGTTTGTTGAGAATGCGTGGTTAGTGTGGTATGGACCAAACTGAAAATCGCTGTCAACTGAAATTTAACATTGCGATCAATCAATTAACACGATTGTCGCTTAGACTTCACCAAAGAAAGTCGTACAATAATAAGAAAAGTATTGGTTATTTTTGAAACTGTATGTTAAAGTGACTGCTGTATACATAAAATCAATATTGTTACAAAGTTTAGCTATTCAAAATGCCGGAAATTGAGTCATGACACCATGTACCTTCTTGAATTAGATTGTTCATGCATTAACTTGTTTTCAATTGAAATAAAATCTTATATTGAATTCTTTCTTTGCTTATGTCATTTTGTAGATACATTGAGTGCAAGTAAATTGTTTGTACATTGTATACTTACTACTCTTGGAAAATGTCGTGTTGCCGACATGAAGAGTGTATTCGGGCAACGACAGGGAGAATGAGTTGAATATTTCAATCGCTTTTGTACCATTATATGCCGTAATATCTATACGCAATTCATTTTCTGTCTGCGATGCAATTTCCTGTATATAGTCCAGTCCTATAGGAAACATAAACGAAATAAACTTGTGAAATCAACTGAAGACATTTAATCCACTAAATTACAAATATTTAAAGTTCAGGCGTTGAAGATAGAATTTCGAACATACAAATTTGTAAAAAAGCGATCTCGTCAATTTTTCGAAAATAAATATTTTTCCAAGTGATGCCTACATATCAATGGTCAGTTGTAGAATTGTGACGTTCTTGTCATTATACAGAGGGAGATGCAATCATGTTGCAACAAGAGCAAGCACGTGTGAAAAGCAGTATAAAATATGGTATGTTGATGATTGTTTATTCGTCAACATTGAAACTAACTATTTGGAACGTTTTTGACCAATGTCAGATAGTCATAGTCCAATATTTATTTAACCCTTTCATAAGCGTTGGTAAAAGTGGCTGTTACACATTAACAGCGCGTCGTAATTTACCATAATTATATATCATTGTTTCTCATATTTCCGGCCTTTCTCATATTTCCGATTAACATAAAAGATTTACTAATGATTTATTGTTTTGGAGTGATTTGATAGATTTAATCGATATAAGTTGAATTCGACCAAAAATGCACAAGATTTAGGCAAAAAGCGAAAATTGTCCAAGGCAAACAAAATTAGCGAGTTTTTAAAAAGGGAAACAACTCCTCTTCTCCTTGCTCAAACTCTTACTTAGGCCAGTTTGCAACCAATAATCAGAATTTCAAAATGTGACGGAATGATAAAACTACAAATTGGGCCCCATGTGAAGTTTGTAAGAATACCAGCCAATGAAGAATACAAAAAGACCGGAAATAAGAGAAAGTGCTTGTAAATTCAGGTAATTAGGTTATGTAGGTCACATGATATGATGCTAAGAAAATAGACCATGAAAGGTAGATGTTTGTGTTTCGTTGAGTGCATGTTTTGAATAAATGGTAAACTCATAGTCTCGATTGCTACGCTCTTTGTTATAATCAATCAACAATTGATTACTGTTATGATACCTACCTAGCCAGTATTCTGTACGTAGATCACCAAATCCATACACATATTGCGTATGATTCCTATAGAACTCAACTGATCCGTCATATCTGTTCTGGAACACCTTAAAATGACCACAATCAAATACATGTATTGCTAGTCCGAACAAGGAAAGTCAAGCACGACACAGATTCAAAGCTTTTTTTAATTGCTCTAACGTATAACAATAATGTTTTAGATTACTCGTTCAACCGCTAAATAAGTTGAAAAATGCATGATACCATTCAATCTTCGCTATCTATAACCAAGCCATTTGGGAACTAAACAAGTATAAGGTAACTAGTACCGCCGAAGCTCAGTTAGCCAAAACCAATTTATTTGTAAATTAAACAAGCTGGACAAAATTGTTACCGTCCAGCCACCTCCAGACGTTGTCATGTCACAGTAGACCTGAACAGCACGATTGGTTTTCCACAACTTGATATCATAAACACCATCTGGAGCATCGACTTTTTCCTGTTTAATCTCCCAACAATCCGAAAATGCTGTAATTAGGATGTTTCAACGGGTTAATTGCGCGATTTATGTCCAGATATTGTAGATGTACATGTATCATTTAATCGTACAATAAGTTCTGTTTTGAATTACTTTTACATTGGTGTAACTGTTATAATACTATAGAAAAATGCCAATCCCTTTATTATACGTTGTCGTCTGTGAATCAGAATGATGTATTTTTACAATATTGTTTTCATAATGTAGCTCACTTATATATCAGCGTAGTATGTTACAGTCGTCATAACATCTCCTCAACTTATTTATAGTTACGATAGTTAAGACAGATCGAGCAGACGAATCGCTCAAATATATAGAACACACTTTTAAATACTGAACATTGACAGCTTTATGCAGTGTGCCCAGGATAATGTGATATTTAACAAACATAGATAACTCCTGCTACAACTAAATGTTCACACCTTTTTCATTATCTTGAGCGCATTATATGATTATCGACTTACTGCAATGTTGATTAGAAACACACGTTTCTACGAGCGTCGGATCACCCATACAATATTGTCCGTTACGTGATGGTTCTGGATTGTTGCATGACCTTGACTTGGATTTTATTCCTACACCACAGGTCAAACTGCATGGACTCCAAGATGACCACAGGGACCAACCACCATCTGTAAAGTATATTAAGTAAACTCTAAATTACAAGTACTAAGTAGAATAGGCAGCACCCAACATTAACCATCTTCACTTACTTAATCACAGCTTATTCTAAAACAGGTAAACAAGGTCGTCGTTGTATATCCGAAATGGCCCGATAGCACCGATATAAGTAATTAAATGCAAATTCCTTTGTGAAATTGGGTCATCCTGCATTTTTTCGGCTTTGCGGGGTATAGGATTTTTTAATTGTTTCTTTGGCTTATGTGTGGGCATTGTTCAGTGTAGTTGTGTCGTGTTGTTTCTATTTCTGTGCTCGGCTGGGTAGGTGAGTGCTGCCTTCTTTGTCTGATTTCCTCATACCGTTTTTGCTACCTGACCTTGGACAATGTATGTTAAAGCATATAATAAGCTCCTTCCAAGATTTGGAACAAATTATATTATAGTAGTATATGTAATAAGAAAATCTAAGTTTACAAAGTAACATGTTTTACACGTTTCTTATCATGTTATATTACTGTTCGGAACGGAATCATATACATATATATATAATATTAATGTACAAATTATCACATCAAAGTGTAATTACTTGCTGATGAACCATCAAAGTGTAATTACTTGCTGATGAACCAATTTACAACTTATTTCTGCGGCTACCATGCTTCGCGTCGTCGATGATAGCGGATAAAAACCTGTCATCTTCGTTTGATTCGTTCAACGGCCATTACTCGGATAAGTCCGTAACTGATAGGCAATTCACCGATTTGCATATACGTGACGTCATTGAGCGCTTTTTTAGCCTACTATGTTCGGCTCATCCGCCATATTAATTATTATGTCACATGTGATGCTTTAAATGTCTAATATAAGTTTTTCGACTAGTTTATGATGATTTTGAACTGTAACAGAACTGGAAGAACATAGCGACTTTGATCAATGAAGACTAATAAATAGAGTATTGCATTTTTCTAACATGTTTTTATCGGACACAACTAATAGCAATGTAAACATACACTAATCGATCCTTCAATACGAGCAGCGTTGTTGACAACAACGGTATACAAGTTAAACATAATAGGGTATTTAATTGCCTGCGCGTAGCGCAGGCTATTGAAAATACCCAGACCGTTGATACGGGTGACATGCGTATTTTCGTTGAGTCTCAGCAGGTACTAATGCTTTCAAAAAAAGTTATTTCCGGTCAAAAATTTCAGGCAGTTTTCCGAGGTGAATGGTCCTTGGAATATAAAAAAAATAGTAAGCTGTAAACGGTTGAGCCTATCGTTCTCTTTCAATTGATTATTATTTTTAAAAAAATGTGTAATAAATAAAACAAACTATTTTTAAAAAACAAAGGGAAGTAAGAAATACCTCTACTCCCCATGACCGTGGGCCGTGTCACTAGCCAATTCATTGCGAGCGTTTGCGAGATTTTTTCCATGCGCCCGTTTCACATGGAAGATGTTTTAAGAAACATCAAAAATAAAGGTGAAATTTTCATTTAAATAGCCGATTTATCATGACAGTACTCGATCTCCGAGGAAATTGGTCTTTAATAGACATATTTACGTAGCTTTACAATGATATCAACACTCAGATCATACCAGATGCTTGAACGTAAGTAGGCTACAATTCGTTCCATGTCAACAACTGAACAATGCAAATCAACAATTCTATGTCTCAATGTATAGCTTGTCAAAGCAATGTTTATGAGATTATTTTGTTACTGTCAGTGTGTATAAGACTTATGTACCAGTTAGTTTGTTAGTTTCATCCACAGCAGCCCAGCCACGGGGGAAGGGCGCTCTGGAATTTTGAGTTGTCAAAAACAACGGCCCTTCTACGGCCAGCGGGGGAAGCTGATGGTAAAATCTCCCGCATTTCCCCTGACATCTACCGGTAAATATTGTCTTTAGGCTATAGGTTTTCGCAGAATAAATCCTAAATTTCCCCTGCCTTGCGGGGGAAGCTGGATGGTAAAAACATGGCTGTCTCCCTGGCTATCCGCCATGGATCCCTGTGGTCGGAGGAACTGGGGATGCAACTGACTGGTGCATTAATTATTTGTGGTGGACAAACTTGTGTACTAGGAGGGTCCATATGTTGTTGCTTATGTAATAACATCTTCGATTTTCCAAGCGGATAAGGACGAAAGACAAACGTCGGAGGCTGTAATATATCTATATTCGGAATATAAATAAACCATCTTAAAGTAGGCTTACAATACTACAATACAGTACAACAAGGTACGTCTTTGATTTTATTGAATTGGAATCAAATTATGACAATTTGATTGATTGACTTGTGTGCTGTATAAAGATTACAATTCACAATGATTGCATGCATTTGTTATCCCCCTTGGATAATGCATAACAACTGGGGCCCGTGTCTATATCTACAAACATAGCCTAGCGGTTATCTAATATTTATTAAATACCCTTATAGGCAATGCCTTAGTTCATATTAATGAAAACGATTTTAGTTGAGTCCTATTAGACAACTGGTATTTACAGATTGGTGTGGGTTGGTATTGGTTTTTGTGTAACTACAAAGTTTGTTACGTTCTGTCGTCGAACGTCGAAACTGAATACATATACCAAATGTAGTACAGTGCATCCTCCAGGAAATAATCAAATTAATATCGTTTGCAGTAAAAGGTGAAAATCACAACAATTCGTGGATAAAGAAATATAATTAAGTGATAAAAGAAACGGTACCGGCGCAAGGAGCTTCAGAACATAACAACGCCTCGACATTTTTACCAAAACAGTGGTCACCGTTAAAAGCTGGTTTTGGATTTGTACAAGATCTTTCCCGTTCTCGTATACCCGTGTCACATGACACAGAACACGGGCCCCAGTTATTGCAAGTTGCCCAGGTAAAGTGCTTTATATAAACCATGTGTTCGTAATCCTGATGCTCAACATGAAGGTGCAAATTCGACGTGACTTAAACATTTCCTCGACATAGACCAAGTGTTCGTATTATCGATACTCGTCATAACGAAGTATTACTGTATATATTTATAGATCTGGATGCACCAAAAAGACCTTTGATAACCAAAACATGTTTATATCTTCAATGTTAAGTACTGCATTCTTATCGCATAAAACAATACGTATACATATACACTCTGTATTTACGGAATCCCGTTAGGGCCATGGCGACATATATGTAAACCCAAACACGAAAGTCGATAGCACGGTAGTGAAAAGTCGATAATGCGATTATGAAAACTCTAAAAGTCTAATTTTATCGAAATAGCAAGGTGGTCTGTGTTTTGAATAATCGCCGGTCTAATATCTGTTGAAAGGACTAGGGGTGTGATATTTTGATCGATGAGGCAATAATCGACGCGGCTTTTTTCAATACAATTTTTTCTTTGCCATGTATACTGCATTGGTTTAGTGACAAAAAGATTTGTTAAGACCTTACATTATTATATGTGGAAAAAAATTAAGGATGGAATTAAAGATAAAAAAAGATATCCGATCTATAAGGATACATTTTGGAAGTGGTAGGAAAAGTACTGTATTGAAGAGACATAAATAGTTTGGATATAGTTTGGATAAAGCTTATCACTTTTGTCTTTATAAAAGTGTAGTGAAAAAATAAGTAAGAATCGGCAAAAAATATGAAGAAAAATACAGGTGATATAAAGAAAGCACCGTTGGTCTTGACGTAAAGATATTTATTTTTCTATCAGTGTTGCACTTACCTGGTTTGCATGTAGGAAAACTACTCCATTTCCTATCAGTGTTACACTTACCTGGTTTGCATGCAGTAAGCTACTCCATTTTCTATCAGTTTTACACTTACTTGGTTTGCATGTAGGTAAACTACTCCGTTCTATCCGTATTACACTTACCTGGTTTGCATGTAGTAAGCTACTCCATTTTCTATCAGCGTTACACGTACCTTGATTGCATATAGGTAAACCACTCCATTTTCTATCAGTGTTACAAGTGATTTCCTGATATCCGCTTCGACTATAACCCTCGTTGCACACTGCTTGTAGGACATCACGATAAAATGTTGATTTGCCTTCAAAATGTCCATGAAGTAATTCTGGCCATCCACAATCTGTAGACAAAATAGCAGATATATAATTATGTAGTAACACGTATCACTATGTATAGTAACAAAATCTATCTATAGTAATAAATATCTAAATATAGTTGTAGCTATATATATTAACATATCTTATTATTTATAAATCATCTATTTTGATAAAAGCAGCCACGTAAGGTGACGTCATATTATTAGTGACACCTTTTATCCCGAAGGTAAAGACCTACGAGGGGTGATCAATATATTCGAGGACTTTTCTTCTTAATTTTGAAATATTGGAACTACAGTAATAAAATAAAATAAAAAGCTGATGTAGATCAATCAATTATCTCGCGATTTTTCTAATTTACTTTATGACAACGTCATTATTTACTTGATGACGTCAGATTTTGTAACCATGGTGAAGCACGCAATGTCGAGCATCTCGGACGTAACGTTATTTCTGAGAAACGACATGCTATGACAATTAACGCGAAAGTTGTAAAATCTTCGCGATATTATCAAAATAACTTAACTAATTTGTGCTCGAATTATGTGCGCTCCCAATTGGCCATTTTCATATGGTTCCGTTGTTTATGTGATTTTAGAGTCTCTGTCAAACGGTTGAGTTGATAAAATAAGGATAAACAACAAAAATAACACCGCGTTAGTGACACTTTCCGTTAAATTCTACGAAATAAGACGCACATATCTTAACCAAATGTAACTGGCGAAAACGAAGACTAGTATAGGCTACAAAACATGAAATCGTTGACTCCAAATCAAAAGGGTTATTTTGATATTGCGTCCCAAACCTGAGAGATCGTGCTTTATTCTTAATTGCAATAATCTAATTTTGTAACGCCAACCGTCCTTCCTATGCTAGATGAAAAGTCCTCGAATATATTGATCACCCCTCGTATGAGGCATGATATTGACTACAATGTTAGTAATAGTTGTAGTTGTATTTTTACAATATTTCATTTTTTGTATACCATCATTAAAAATGTTCAAGGACTGTTGTAATATGTTCCCCTAAACACCATCCTCGTTTGGTAGGAACATTCCGTTTGAAGCTTCATTTTAACATTCGCGATATCCTTAACAATATATATCAGTGTTGTATACCAATGATTCGTTAATACAGAAACAACCAACTACATTCAAATTATCACTGTTGATTAATGACGCCAAATTTGAAAACGCAACAATCTATACTCTACCCCTTTGATAAAGTATGATTCAATACACTGCGACACCCATTCTTCAATTGCGATAGTATGCGATATTTTATGCGATTTTATGTAATATTTATCGTATGCTGACAATCAACGTCTGGATAAATGTAAAAGTAAATACATACCATACACACTTTCAAGTCTACCTACACTTTCCACCAACTTGTCCAATTTTTCTGAAATAAAACATATAGTGTATAGTGTACATTTCAGTATGACGAAACCACTCGTATGTTAATTGCCATCTATGTTCCCTCAGAAATTTATTGGCTGAATAAACAATACAAACATTCGTTATCTCGAGGACTCAACGGGACAAGCTGAATGCTCGAGATAACTATGGTGCTCGACTTATCCGAATCTCATAATGTGTAGTGTAAGTGTGTTAACAATGAACAGGTGTCTGATATTACGTTGTTATTACGTTGTTTATCGTTTTCAGATACATATGAGCCGTTTCCCAGGAAAACCGGGCTTAGTGACAAAATTGTGAAAATGTGGATAATATATGGTTAGAACAAGGAGACTCTTGTGATCAGTTTCTGAAAAATTGAACAAATTATTTCATACACTGACAAAGTTATAGACGTTTTAAACCAACCACTACCGCCTATTTTTTGAGTGACGTCGCGAGAACGTCATTCTCTTCGTTTTTGACTTAACATCAACTGGCATTTCAAAGTTCCAGTATCTGATAAATTTTTGACGTAAACTTTAAAATCGTGTCACATTTTAGAATAATATTCTTATTTTAATAAAATGTGTCCAATTTGTCAGTGTTTGCTTACAGTGAAAAATAGCGGGTGCTTTCAGCCACTTATCCCTTGTTTTCCTTAATCGGAGTACTTGTTAGAAACCGATTACCATAGCAACGACAGAAGTTATTTTAACACAATTTTCATGAAAACTTGAAGCTAATGGATAATAATAATTATAATATTCAATTACTTAAATTTGAAATCATAGGACATGATTTTTTTCTCATTTTAGACATTTTTCCAAATCTTACTGCATATTTGATAATAAATATCATTAAGCCAGGTTTTCTGGAGAACCGGAAACCCCCAGTTTGATATCGCCCCCCCACCCGCCAAATAGTCACAATCTAAAAACCGGGATATTTTGATTGAAAACCTGATTACAAAGACACGTAGTAATATACCCAGGGATAAGGAACCCAATGCAAACGTACCAAGACGATAACAAATCATCGTCCGAGGGAAAGGCGAATTCACCGGACAGATACTGGAATTGTCGGGTTCATCCAACAGCTATTGAGAAGTCTGGCTATCCTAAGTATCTTTTAATACAGCAAAATATGCCCTCTGAAACATGTGTCACATGTGTGCGGTGAACATGTATCAAATACGAAATGAATATACGGTGAATACAGTCTTAACGCATCCATTTCATTTTAATATGTTCACTTTTTGAATGCTAGTTAGGTCTGCAACAAACAAGTGTGACAAATAGGCGGTATACACTCGGTAAAAGATGGCTTTGAGTCTTTTTGTTTTGCTTCCAAGTACTTTCATTGTGATATCAGTTGTATACTTGTTGTTTGACGGCTATTGTGTCCGCTTCTTTATGCCTATCTTTTTAAGGAGATCTTCAGAAAAGAGTACAAGAGCGAGGAGTTAGATTGTTTTCCTACTTTGCAACTGGCTTACAAATTTATAATCAACCAATCAAGACATGTCCTACAAAAAACACGCGGTCATGTACGATGGAAAAAAGCGTATCATGACGGTTACGAGTCATCGGACAGGCGGTCCGGACGGAAAGGTTGGGTTCAACCAGATGGAGACCGAAATTTCCGAATTTGTCTGACGACTTTTGTGAAGTCTAATCGTGTAATGTCATTTCATTTATTGCTAATTGTCAACAATATGTAGCATTTATAAGGGATGTATTTACAAAAACATAGCCTGGTGACATTGCAACATATACAGTGGTCAAATGTGAGACAACTGCTTGAGCACCATTAATTATGGGTTCAAGTGACAGATTTGATTAGATTATATAGTAGTTACATTGCCAAGCTAAAATTTAAAATATTTATGATTTTTGGACTTAAATACAGTACAGATTTTGCGACTTTTGCCAAAATCGCGATGCATCTGATAGACAAGTTTCCACTTGCGTGGACAATCGCCGCGATTTCAGCGCGATTGACCACTGTAAAACCACCGGCGAATCGCTGCAATCGCATTTTCTCATTTCACAGGTAAATCTATTGTAATGTATGTATAGCACTCAACTTCTCTGTATTATTATTAATATTCGCATATTACGAATATGTATGTGTCCACTATGAGGTAATAACATTTTAGACGAAATTACCTTGTTTTTACCGGGATCGGTAATCTATGTAGAAGTGCTATAATTCCGTTCCCAACATCCTCGCTAATATTTGTCAGAACACAAATAAAATAAGACTGCTTGTTGTCCACTGTATTTTATTTTCTATACACGAAACTCTAACTTATTCACATATTTATTATATATAAAATATACGTCTATATGCTAAAACGTCCAGAATAACAATGCCTCGGACTTCGGAACGCGCCCCCGAAATCCAGGATACCACGTGATTCAACAGACTAATCAGAATGACCATCACCTAATATGGGAGACCATGTGATCCACGTGCTGATTATCATCGAAACCACGTGATTTTATCTATCATCATGTGACGCTATAACATATCGATTACAACCTCGATCGCCAAATACCACAGATCAAAGGTCATATATAATTCCGATAACTGCGGCCTTCTGGGTAATCACTCAGACCATCTATTAATAATAAATATGTATATACTATCTTACACACAATACACATGTGTCATAATCAAGTAAAATACTATGCTTACATCTGCCCCCCCCCCCCCCGATTTTATTTTAAAAGCCCTCTTTTAACATTTAAAAAAAAACATGTGGATTTTTTTTTTAAATTTCATTCCGAACAAAAACCATTATAAATAACACTCTTATAATATCATTCCTAATATATACTATACTGATGAATACATAATTATAAATAAACATGCTAACAACATGATAACATTTTAATGATATGGAGGATATTTGTTGATTTTGGTGTAAGATCGAATTGTATTTCACCGATTGATCACAGAAATCAATATTTTCACGAGTGGCGTAGCCACGAGTGAAAATATAGTTTTATGTGATCACGAGTGAAATAAAATTCAATCTTACACCAAAAAATCAACAAATTTTCTGTTTATAATATGCGTAATTAATCATACATTGTATTATTAATATTTGACCATTCCCTCTTGGAACCTCACCCCGTGGGGAGCCCCAAATTCATTTCAACATATTCACATATTTTAACAGAAGTTCCGCTGAAAGTAGTGCAATTACTTGCTGTAGTATTTTTCGGCAAAAAGTAGAACGAGATATGTGTGACGTTTACAAATAAATCAAATATAATATTTGACAAACACAAAACTATTTTAATGTTTTATTGCAATCGAAATAACTGGCATTTATTCAATTTTATAGCGGAGTAATTTCATTGTCATCAAACAATTTTGCCATCCACCATTTTGAATTCATGTTACGATGCCGGGAATTTTTAATCATAATCACGTAATAGATTTATTTTTTCTTTGAAGCCAGACTGATTAGTAAGGGGAAATACTCGTACTGGCAGTTAAAAACGGGAATCGACGTACAGAGTGACTTTATCATGTGTTTTGACGTCATCACAACATCGGATTTCTAGGACATGTTGATTTTTTTGACGAGATGCGATTTTGAATCTCAAAATGCATTAACTGTACAGACAGTAGATTCTATATGCTTCGATAAATTGTAAGTTTGTGTTTATTGCTTATATTTGAATTGTTCAAAGCTCGTTCAGATTTTCAGATTAGCCTTTTAAATACGGCACAATAGATTTCATTCTGAGACCTTGACGACAACATTTTTTCAGAACAGAAGAAGCCTTCTTCCAACTCATCCAATATATTGAAGGATCTATTCTCTTTCTAAAGGCCCTTCCAAGAATTTAAGGAAAGCACCTACATAAATAGTGGTTCTTTCACCTGTCTCATTTTGAGGTTCTTGATTTGCAGTAGATTCTATGTTCATTTTATTCCTCACCATGATGAGGCCACAGGTAACTGTACAGTATCATTAGAACAAAAAAAAAAACAAGCATTTCGGAAAAAAAAATTGAAAAAAAAATATTTTTTTACCGTAGATCTAGATCTACGTATAAAAAAATACAAGTTGAAAAAAAATATTTTTTTCGAGTTTTTTTCGTTTTCAACGATACAGTTACCTGTGAATGAGGCTCCAATACATGCCAAAAATGCTTCAAATTCAAAGCTATTGATATTAGATTCAGAAAAATACTCCCATTTATGACAGCTGTCAAGTAGCAGACATAATCAAGGAGGCAAATATGTAATAAAACAAACAATACAGGGAGGTATTTTATTTTTTCATTGAAGAAAGTAGTTCCGTCAAAAACAGTGAATTATCAAAAATGTTATTTTCACTGTTATTTGTCATTGTTATTTTCACTGAAAAACGCCATAATCCATTGAAAGCATATAATAATTAATGATAATACAAGTCAAACCACACATAAAATCACTTCTAAATAATCTATCTACAAAAACAGCCGCTGAATATTGAAGCCTCCTAAACAATTTTTATAAATTTGAATTAATGTAATATTTCCTAAAATCGACGTTTGTCTTTTAATTATGTTTTTTTCTAATAATATTCCCTTTGTTTTCTATTCCATTTACATCGAATGTTGGTTCAGAATGTTGACCACAAATACTACATTTATTTATCTTTTTAATTTTAGACCTGAAACAACTCTCATGTATTGTAGAATGACAACACTTAGTAATTTTAAAAATAGATCCAAAACTATAATATGGGAATTTGATGGTGTTCTTGCATGTCATGCATTGATCTTTAATTAATTCACTTTTGTATTGTTCTGTCCTTTTTGCACTTTTGATAATTCTTTTTAATTGACGATTTGATATATCAATAAAAATCTCAATTGATTTTGAATACATGGATTGTGGTAGTTCAATACATTCTATAAATGCTTTAGAGAAAGGCTTTATCAATTTAGTGTTTTTGTAATAAAAATAGATATTTTTCAAAATGCTTAATTTTTTTGGATTAATTTTGATTAAGTAAATTAATTGTTCTTCCAAAATAGGCACTTCATAGAATATAATAATATCCACTAAAAAATCAATAGGTATATTTTCTAATAAGTCCTGAATGAAATAATCCTCACAATCCATAAATTCTTCATCAAAATTGGTCAATTTGACAAAAAATTGTTCCAAATAATTGTTTGCCAAAGAAACATAATAATTTCCCCTATACACGAAAGAAGTTGTCAGGTCTTCATTTAAATTTATATTGTCACATTTTTCTGGTTCATATAATCTTTTAAAAGCAGAAGTTAAATCATCATTACATTCTATATTGTTACACCATTCTGAACCAAATACTCGTTTAAAATACTTCCAATATTCAGCTAACCGCCTGGCTTCAATAATAATATCTTTTCCCATTGTATTTATTTCCAATAATATCAATATTCAATGGTTTTGATAAAACTCTATTTTAATAATATTTACAGCCAGTATGCATGCTAGATGCATCCATAAAGTTGTTTACAACTTTATAAAATAAAATTTTATATTATATACTGTAAAATCATTAATTTTCGTGGGGGATTTAATTTCGTGGATTTCGTGGTTGGCCTGAACCACGAAATCAAATCCCAACGAACAATTATACCATTCAACAGGTAAGTCAATGTTTCGCTCGGCCGCCATTTTGTTTTTTGTTTGGTCATTTCTAAAACAATTACGACATATGCAATCTGGCAAATTATTGTAATTTTATTTCTAAACTGTTATTTGAACATGTGTTTTATTGTTTCCATAAGTTATGCTAACTTATCAGGTGTGAAAACATGTTTCGGACATTAGAGACAACTTTCTTTCCAATTAACAAATAACAATTGCGGTCTATCATCTTATTTAATTGGCGTATCGTATGTTAATTAAGAATACGATGACATCCGCTATTTCAAACAAATAATTATATGACACTTTGTCCTATCTTTCCTGACAAAAAAATACGCGCAACCGAGCGATTTATCGCGTATCGGCATTTAAATAATACTGTATCCGTATTTGCGCGAACTTCAACCTTGTATTTTTAATCCGTATCACGTGACACGTAGTAGACGCTTGGAATCAAATAATAAAGCGCTTAGACGAGTCCGATAATACAATCATGTTTTGTTGACACTTGCGCATTGTATACAAGTTACGTAACATATAATTGGGCAATAAAACGTAAATTAGCTGTTATCAACTGGACTGTCATCCTGTATATATATATTGCATCATTATAAGCGATGCGGTAATTTTATGACAGGTTATTTTCGCTGTTTTCGATGAATTGCGCGAAATTTGACCCTGATAATATTTTTTTTTGAAATGCGAAATCCACGAATTTACGTCCCAACGAAATGGTCTTTTTTGCCAAAACCACGAAATTTCGTCCCAACGATATTAAATGATTTTACAGTATTTCACACCAATATCACACATAATTAAGTAAATAAAGCATAATATCATACATAACTAACTACATAAAACACATCAAGACTATAATTTTATATACAAACCATGACTGAATATTTCTAACGTCATCATAATGTATGACAGAATTTTGTAAATTGAAATTTCCATATGTCAATTGCCTGTGCAATGCATTATTTGTAAACGTAGTAGCTCTTTCAATTATTTGTTTTGGATCACTTTGATAAACACTGTCTTTACAAATATTACAATAAAAAACTATGATTTATACTATAACTAAAACAACTTTCGTGAACAGTGGAATTACAACAATATGTTATTTTAAAATAGCTATCAAATTCATCATAAAGGAATTCTTTTGATATATTGCATAAAAGGCATTTATTTATTACGCAATCGTTTGCCATTACATTTAATTGTTCTAATTTTTCTAAAAAATCTTCCATGACCGGTTCATGAAAATACTCTACTGGAAGTGCGTTTAAAAATACTTTGATGTATTTATCCATGAATGTTGAAGTTCCATAGAAAAAATGAATGTTTTTAAACACCATTAATTGCTTTTCTTGATCATGTTTTATTAAATGTATTAACTCATTTTCTAACAAACTAATTTGGTAGAACATGGTTATATCGACCACAAAATCCAGCGGAATTGTTTTTAAAAGATTCTTTATTAAATAACCCTCAACATTCAAGGATTCATCAGTTGCACTATTAAACGTTTTAAAGAAACATTTTAAAAACTTTTCAGCCGTTTTCTTGTTGTAATCACCCCTGTAAACAACTGAAGTTGTTAGTTCTTCAAAAACAAAATACTGTTTATCACAATTTTGTAATAATAGGTTAAAATATTCTGAATATTCAGCCAATCGCCCGGCATCAATATATACTTTATTGTATCCCATTATGATAATAGTAATAAAGTATATTGTATTTTATAATAGAAATAACGATCGCACTCTAGCACAGATACTACGATCTAATATTCTAATCACTAAATAATAATAATTATAATAATAATATATACAGCCGGGATGCGTTATAATCTGGGATATTATATCACATCCATATTATATTTCAATAATATTATAACTTATAATCAATAAATGAATAACACATGTGACATAAACAATAATCAATGTTATAAAACAACGACTTAAGACAATAATAATTGACAAATCAGTCAGTATTACATGTATTACAATAATATATTACACAATTAAATGTCAATTTTTAATTTGCAACCCAATATATATTACACAATGTAGCAAAAGTTTTTATTAGCAATTAACAACATACTATTAACAATAATTCATGTTAAAAAACAACAACATTTAACACAGTAACAATTGACAAATCCATCAATATAATCACAATTATTTATTATAGAGTTAAATGTCAATTAACATTTGCAACGCAATATATGATACACGATGTATCAAATGTTTTCTAAAAATAATTTATGAAACAATATTCATTTAAATGCAAATGTGAATAATATTTGCAATAAACAACAATTTAAATGCCTTGTACTGTATAACATGAACTCGTGGTTTTGTTCTTCCCGTCGTACAATGGAATTTACCAATACATGTTTTATATTATAATGTTATGCCTTGACATTTAAATTTATTTATTGTTTTATTCCATTATGTTCTACTTCTATTTGCGTAAAATATGTAGTATTCAATATCTTTTTCACATGAAAATAATTCATTACGTTTAACCTCACTAGGTTTGGAATTGGCAGTTTTACTTTAGTTACATGGTTGGTTACCGACATTTGTGAAGAATCCAACTTCAATTTAGGTAACCAACGTCCTTCTATTCCTTCAATTATCCTGGTTTTACTAGTTACCATGTCCCATTCAATTGGACATGATGGCAATGAAATCCATGGAATATTCAAACATTGTGTTCCATTGGATAAATGCACATTGATGTAAGTATGTGAACTGTGTCTATAACTATATACTCGTCTTAGGATCC
This sequence comes from Spisula subtruncata, assembly GCA_963678985.1. Classification (NCBI taxonomy): domain Eukaryota; kingdom Metazoa; phylum Mollusca; class Bivalvia; order Venerida; family Mactridae; genus Spisula; species Spisula subtruncata. Next base: position 11,679,803 of record OY787677.1, on the reverse strand, counting down.
AAATTCCAATTCCTAAATGCAATATAACTATTACCAGAATAATATGTTCATATTGTATATTGGTTTTTATATCGTCAAATAATGAATCATATGGATTTGGTGTAGTAGTGGTGACATATTTCAATTCCATGCCATTTACCTGTCTTAACATAGTAGCTGTTAGAATTATTAAGTTTAATTTTCTATATATCAAAATTACACATATTGAGTTAATTATTGATATTATTATACTTCCTATCGTAAGCGCATTATAAAACGTAGTATCCGAAGTTCCTATATTCTCGTCCCATAACGATTCTGCTAAACTTGAATATGCAAGCTTATTTGTCTTAGCTTGCGTCGCCAAGTGTTTTAACGAAATTTCAACACGTTTCGTCTTTTTTATTATTTCTTTGGATTGGTGTTCGAATATTTTGTATTGAGGCAACTCAATATTACTTGGATGTATTTGGCTGGCATTCCTAATCAAATCATTCAAAATTGAGTCATTGAAAAAATATCTCAAATATTGCATAATAATAGGATGCTCAACCTCAATTGACCCGTTAAAATCCCGTTAAAAATACATGTTTGTACTATGGGATTGAGTAACAATTTTACACCCACACGGTACATTAAGAACGCAAAACTTGTACTATTTTGTCATTTACATTCCAAGTTAATATCTCTTTGTTGAATAGCCAGAATTTTGTCTTTACTTAACCGTCTTCATTCTGGTTTAAGCTCATTTTTTATCATTTTATGAGTACACAACTCATTTACCCTTGTAATATTATCATATTTAAACAACTCATTTAAACAACTGTCCTTATCCGCCTTACTAAATATCACATCACTGTAGCATAACATAACACTTGCATATTGTACGCATTCCCTGAAAAAATGATTGTTTACTTTCGAAAACGATAGATCTCCATCGTTTATTATAAAATACCATGGATTTTCTATAAGCATGCTTGCATCTGAATTATTAAAATCATTGTTTAAAGGAATGGGAAACAATTGTACCTTATACATTATTAGTTCCCTTTTCTGTACAATAGGCAGACTTAAGCTAATATAGATAACATTTTCTTGGCGCCCGCATATGAATTTAGCATTTTGAAAATAAAATACAGCATCATTCGAAATTAGCTGATACGAATCGAAATCTTTGGCTAAAATATTGGTAATATTGTCCAAAGCTAATTGTAGACGTTCAGCTGGTATAATATACGATGACAGTTTCCCTGCATTCAACATTTGCACCCCTCTTATTAAATTATTGAAATGAGCCCTTACTTTCGCAAATTTGTCTGTATATTCTAAAATTACAGCTTCTGCTATCTCATGTTCTTTATCTTTTGATACGAACTTTTGTAATATATTCTGAATCATATCTTTTTCGTTTGCTACGAATTTATGAAACAACTCTAGTTCCTCATTTACATGATGTACGAAACTTGATAAACCATCCTCAGATTTACTAAAACTATGTGTTGCAGTGTTAACAACCTTTGTTAACTTATTTATATGACTGCGTAAGGCATTAAGCTGACTAGTAGTAGCTATTCCGAAAGTGATGATGAAAGACTTCCAATAAAAGGAAGTAGACCATCCCGCTTGACATGTTTGTCAAACTTTATCGTGGGAATAATTCCCTCCAGTGTCTTGAATATCATGCTAGTCTCAGCCTGTAAGTGTTTAATAAGTACATTTATCTCAATTGATAAAGGACATCCTTTCCTGGAATAAAGTCCTGATCCACACAACGTTACACCTCCACTGAAACTTATTTGTTCTGGTAACTTAAATCTGACTGTATGTACCCATTCGTTGTTAACTAAATATAAGTCTTTAGTTTTACCAAATTGTATGCCTTGGTTTAATCTCAGTATGTCTTGCGATGCATCACATTCACCTATTAACAGGATACTTAGAATGAGTAAGGTCGTTGCCATCTTTTTTAAAATGTAAAATTAAAATTAAAAAGTTAAATAAAATTATTTTTTTTAATTGAAAAATTAAATTAAAGTTAAAATTAAAATTAAAAAGTTAAATTAAAATTGAAGTTAACACTTTATTATCGTTTTGCATTTTAACTTTCTTAATGTTTTTTTTTTCACGGATTTATTAATATAGAATTGCCTAATTAAGGTTCATGTAAAGTGTCAAATGACTATTTTTTGACGAGGCAATAATTCTGCAGATGTAAAGGCAATATTTTCCTAATATACAGCCATACGTAGGAAAATCATTACAGAACACATTTTAAATTGACGTATAATAAAAATAGAATCCAAAATGTTGCTTTTGCAACAACATACCATGAGCACAGGAAATTATCAAAAACACTTATTTCAATGAATTGAATTAATTCCTTCAGCCAATATGTTGTATGAACCCATTTTGAGGTAGTACTACAAATGAATCATGACAATATGCTTTGACAATCCTGCAACATGCATTGGAAAGTCATAAAAAAATGTAAAAATGTCACAAAAATTTAGGGAACTATTTTAAAGTATGGAGGTCAAGTGCCTGTGTGAAGTATTTATCTAATAATAATGAGTTGCATATAAACTTATGAATTTTCGCCACTGAACATTAAATACACAAATTTAATTTAAGAAAAGTGGTTTTAATTGGCAAAGGTTAATTTGAAAACATAACATTTCAACACAATTCGCTGCAGTAACATGGAAGTCCCTGCCTCAACACCGTACACGAGCATGCTTTGCCAATAAACACACCAACCTCGTGATCATGCCCTGGACCTGTTCGATTTAGAGTGATCTGGGCGTTTTACGTAGGGGATCGCATTTTCTAACAATGAATATGCTTAGGAAATAACCATATCTTATCAAATATGCGCTTTCAATACGACAATTACCTTATAAATCGAAGAAATCGTCAATATTATTGTTTTCTGCCACCGGTCAAAGAGCTAGCGTTATTTGCCGGAAGTGTAGTTTCGTAAAATAATTCTTGCTCAAAACTGTTATTTCAGATATTTCCAGTATTTTTTCTTCTTTTTCTTTGTTTCAATTTACTTTAAACATTATATTTTAATATTATTTCTATCATATGTCACGGAATATGGAGATTTTAAAAATTCGAATTTGCGGAGAGATTTAAAAGCATGAACAAAATGGACGATAAGTGGTAAACAAATTGAATGACCGGGACACATTCCATTATTATGAACTAAGCTCGTCGGTGATGTAAGTGTCATTTATTGCATATAAATTTCACGACTATCTTCTTTTCATTCATGTATTTGATTCTGTTCCAACCTTCTTTGATTCTTAACTATTGAAGAGCAAAGTTTTGACAGTTAGAAAAATACAAAATGGCGTCTTACATTGGAACACATGTTGATTTCAAATTGGTATTTTAGGCTCGAGGACGATTGCATTCATATTCTAATTGTAGCAGTACCTTAATTCAAGTTCTCTGCAATTCATTATGGGGTTATTTCTTTCCTCTGGAGCTTTCCAAATGTTTTTGAGGTTTTGCACGTGACCGTGTTTTATTTGTCAATTATGTCTCAAATACAGAAAAACTACTTTATGTGTGAACAACTCATACATATATATTGATATATTAGATACTTTGTTTCAAGTGTGTAAATATTGTTTAATTCGGTCCAGTATTCTTGATTATTTTGAGACTTCTATGTTTTGCATATGCTCGGTCATTTTGACACTTTACAGGATCCTTAAAGCTTCGCTTACATCATCTTGCGGAATCCATGAATTTCGATAACGTTTATTTGACCATTTTATTAAATACATCTTCATTTTATTTTCTGTTTTTGCTTTAAGTATCTTTACTGCTCTGTAACAATTCTTTTTCTTGGTATCGCCTACTATCTGAGGTGATTGATTATCACTCACTGATTTGTTGTTATTTCCTAATTGATTAGTACACTCCGTGTTACCCTTTTGCCTTACCGTAACTGGCTTTGGTACAATATTCTCATTTTTACCTGTACTCTGAGTGTACGATGACCTATAGTCAATTGGATCGTAATACTTTCTCAACCTATTGTAATTCACGGGTGATTTGATCTCTTTATTCGTTTTTATATCTCTCAATACGTAAGTACTATTAGAGAGAATTTTTTAAATGTAATATTGATTGTCTGAAAAATTTCTATATAACTTGCGGTAAGCATTGGGTGGTATGTGATCTTGTTTAACTAAAACAATATCTCCAAACTTAAATTGTTTATCGTCTGTCTTTTTATCATATTGTTTTTTCATTCTTTTCTTTTTTTTCTAAATTCTGTTAAGTTATATCCCATATAATTTTTAACCTGTCCGTTAATTCCTGCGCATAAAACTCTGGCTTAGTTTTGGGTTGGTTTTCTGTAATTAACTTATTTGTGGGCGGATTCACTTGTCTACCAAATAATATGTAATATGGCGCATACTGTGTTGAATCCGGACAGACCATTGAATTATAAGCTAAATGGACTGAGGATACTTTGGTTGGCCACTCATCCTCATTATTCAATATTGTATGCAAAACAGTAAATAGGGTACTGTAAATTCGCTCAATTTGCCCGTTTGAAATCGGGTGATAACTCGAGGTTCTGCAGCGGGTGATATTAAATGCCTCATATAATTTGTCCATTATTCCACTAAGAAAATTCATACCTCTGTCTGACATTAAAACCTTTGGTGGTCCAAAAATACTTATAACAGAATGATACAATTTTTCCGCTATTTCTTCCGCATTTTGAGTTTTTAATGGGAAAAATAATACAAATTTTGAAAAAGCGTATATGACACTTAAAACATATTTGTAACCTTGACTTTCTTTTCCACACGTTACTATATCAATGTGTACTGTTTCAAACGGTTTCGATGGTATATCCATGGATTGTAGTGGATATGGCTTATGTGAATAATTTCTTTTATTGATTTGGCATGTATCACATGAAATGACATAATCCTTAATTTTTTGAAACATTTTTGGAAAATAATAAAATTGTCTGATTGTCCAGAATAATTTTTCTGCTCCAAAATGTCCTGATTGATCATGATAAGTATGCAATACGTTATTCCTAAGAAGTTGTGGTAACGCAATCTGTTTTAATTGTCTCTGTTCTTTAGTTACATTTTTGTCCCTAGATTCGTAAAAATGGTATAAAATACCATCAATTATTTCATACTGTAAACTTGTGTATGGTATACTTCTTCGTTTATTTATGTCTGGCGGTAAAATACCATTCTCTAGATATTCAAATATGTGTTTAAAATCATTACATTCTCTTTGTAATTTTCCTATGTTTACTTCCTCCTTTGCATTTTCATTTTCAGGTTCTACTGCATCCTGTTTTGAACTACTTTCGTTAGTTGTAATTGAATTATCCTTATCTGGTACGTCGCTTTTAACTTTTGGAATACTATTTTGTCTCGCTTGTGCTCTTGTCATAGCAATAATATTTTCATGTTCCTTATTTGTATATAAAGATTGGCAATCTTCAAAAATATCTTCAATTTGTTCACTTTGGTTATCTGAACTATTGTGTTTAATTCTGCTTAAATAGTCACTCGGATTTAAACTTCCTTTTCTATATTCAATTTCATAATTAAAATTCTCCAGTTCAATCGCCCATTTGTATAATCTATTATTATAATGTTTTGCTTTGTGCAAGAATATTAAAGCTTTGTTATCAGTATATATTTTAATAGGAACATTTATTACATAATTCTTACATTGTCTTAATGCATAAATTATTGATAATAATTCAAGTTCACAACTTGAATATCTGGATTCATTGGGCCTCAATGTCCGTCCCCCAAATTCAATGATGGAAACTAATTGTCCTTCCTCATTGGGTTGACCCAAAATATATCCTACCGATACAGAACTAGCATCTGTGTACAAATTAAACGGTTTGTTAAATTGAGGTAGCTTCAAAATGGGTTGTGCAATAAGAGCTTGTTTAATTTGATAAAAACTATTTTGATGTTCATTTGTCCACTTTTATAATGTATCTTTTTTCAACAGCGGAAATGCTATCTTAGAATAGTCCTCAATAAATTTGCGCAAAAACGAAGTCATGCCTAAAAATCCCTTAAATGATCTTTGGTTATTTGGTCTCGGAAAATTCCTGATTACTTCTAACTTTTTAGGCTCTATTTGCAATGTGTCTTTCTCAAATACCATACCCAGAAATGCTATTTTATTTTGCGCGAACTCACATTTCGGTAATTGTAACTTTAAATTTGCTTTATTTAATAATTTTAAAACCTGTTGGATATGATCAACATGTTCTTCTATTGAATTTGAAAATATTAATATGTCATCCATATAATTCAATGCGAATTTATACAACACGGGTTTTAATAATTTGTTTAAATAAATAGACCAATATGCCGGTGAATTGACGTAACCGAAAGGAAGCTTTTCAAATTGATAGGATTCGCCAGTGTCTAAACAAAAGGCCGTGTATGGTTTCGAATCTTCTGATAACGGTAGTGTGTGAAACGCACTTTTAATATCTAGCTTAGAAAATAATGTTGGTTGTTTGTCAGCGATAACATTTTTAATATCAACTAACGTTGGCAGTTGGAAAAACATCCGCTTTGCTATGTTATTTAAATGTCTGTAATCAACCACTAGTCTAAACTGAGGTTTGTCATTTACATTTACGCTTTTCTTTTTAACAAATAATATAGGGCTACTAAATATGGATGTAGACGGTTTTATAATACCTGCGTCTAATAATTTATTTATTTCCTCTTCTTGAATTGTACGCATACTAGGTTGTAAGTGATATGGCCGACTTCTAATTGGAAGTGCGTTTTGCATTAATTCAATATTTCATTCGAAATCCGTTACTTTACCTATATCTGAACTATTTTTACTTAACACCTCTGTGTATTGATTCAACATATTTAATAACCCTGGATGATGTTTAAATTCGTCATTCACATCAAATGCCAATGGTTCTTTTGCACTTGATAATTCATATAATTTTTCCTTGTTTAATTCATAAGGTACCGATGTTTCATTTTTATCTATTTTTTCTATACTGGCTATCACTTCATTTTTCTGAATAATTATTATATCGGTCGTAAAATTATGAAACGGAATTAAAATTGTGTTTTTATACTGATTTTTACGACACACTATATCACAAATCAATTCACATTTTGACTCTAAAATAAAGCCGTTGGACCATTTTCCACTATTAATAACAACAGGTATTTTCTTCATTGAATGCGGCGGTAGTTTAATTGATTTACCAGTTATAATTTCAGTTTTTCCATATGATTCAATATTAGCTAAAATATGTTGATTTATTTTTAACGTATTATTTTTAAAATTTAAAAATACACTATACTTTTTGAAGAAATCCATTCCTATAATTACGGATCTAAACAAATTATCTATTACATAAAAATCATGCTTGAATGATTGACCCCCAATTTGAATTATACATTTAATAATTCCTATAACATCATTTGGTTTTCCATTCACGGCGGTTTTGAATTTTTACCGATGTCGGTATAATATTATGTTTTTCAATGCACTAGATTAAAAAAAATCGTATTGAATGCAACTTATGGTACTACCTGTATCCAGTAATGCTTCAGACTCACAATGTCCTATTTTCACGGGAATGAAATTTTCCGTAATTTCGCTTATACAATTGATAGATTTTACTTTTTGCTTTTTCCTACTTGACAATATACGCGGACTACATGTATTGGTAAACCCACGTCACCTCTTAGCATTTTTACACATTAATCTATAATGACCGGTGCGTGAACATATGTGACACTTCCGGTTATACGCCAGACACGCTTTTCCTGATAAACAATTATTACCATATCATCTATTAAAATATCTTGGCCTAACAGTTCTCGGATTGACTGAATACTGATTAATCTGCTTGGGTTTTTGATATGCAAATCTGTTATACTGCGATTGATTATTATCTGACATATGTTCATTTGGATGTTGTGGATATGAATAATTACCGCGATTATAATCATAATTTTGGTTATTTTGATAATAAATTCTATCCATATGCCTGCTTTCAAGAGAATTAATTACATTGCTTGACGCCATGCTTGATTTAATTTCTTTTAACTCCCCCATCAAATGATCAAATTTGGTTTCCAATGCATTTATTGTTAAAGACTGTGAAACTTCACAAAGCTTAATAAACCTACTTAATTCAGGAATTGACTTTGGTTGTTTCAATAAAACCTGTTTTTTAATTTCGCTGTTCAGTCCGTTAACTATTAACGATATCAAAATGGATTCATCTAATTTGAGATCTGTAGCAATTTTTAAAGCTCTGGACATATAATCCTCCGTATTCTCATTATTTTTCTGCTTAATTGATATCAAATTATAATCTAGCTCTTTACTCTGAAATCTATTTTCTAATGCCCTTTTTAATGCATCAAAATCTGATTTAACATTTGCCGACAAATTATCATAATAAACGCTAGCGTTTCCCTCGAGATAAAAATTAATAACATCAAATTTTTGATCATCTGCAACATTATTTAACAAGCAAAATTTATCAAATTTGGTCAAAAATGCAGAAAAACTCTCAAAATCTTTACCAGTAAATGGAGACAATTTTATAATGGGTAAATTTGACATTTTACCCTGAAATGTAGAATCTGGTCTAAACGCCTTCTTTGATGTCTGTTGAAAATCACAAATGTTAGTGTTTTTGGATAATTCTCTCTCCTCTTCTGATAACAAATCGTTGATTAACTTAGAGTTTTTATTGTCAATTATCCTTTCTCTTGAAGGTAAATTGGATATAACGTTGGTTTTCCTGGTGATGATGGAGCGAGCCGTCCTAATGGTTCGATATCGTTGTCCCTTTCTTCTGATCTTCTGATCTTCTAATGGTAAAACATTGGGTTTCATCGTAATTAGGGGGTTAACTGCCATTATTTGAAACTTCATCGTCATTCCGTCCCAATGAACTGTAAAACTGTTTACGGGCTAATTTGTTTCTTTCGGTCGTAGATTTTAGAAATTCTTTTAAATTTCTACCGGAATTTGGCGGTGTTAAGTATCCCGCACGTTCATCTTTACTTCTTAAATTGTATTCTGACATTTCCCATTTCGCCACAATTTCTCCAAATTATAACATGTCCATTATATTTTAATCAATCGATTAAAATTCGGATTCTTTACTAGCTATAGCACTCAACTTCTCTGTATTATTATTAATATTCGCATATTACGAATATGTATGTGTCCACTTTGAGGTAATAACATTTTAGACGAAATTACCTTGTTTTTACCGGGATCGTTAATTTATGTAGAAGTGCTATAATTCCATTCCCAACATCCTCGCTAATATTTGTCAGAACACAAATAAAATAAGACTGCTTGTTGTCCACTGTATTTTATTTTCTAAACATGAAACTCTAACTTATCCACATATTTATTATATATAAAATATACGTCTATATGCTAAAACGTCCAGAATAACAATGCCTCGGACTTCGGAACGCACCCCCGAAATCAAGGATACCACGTGATTCAACAGACTAATCAGAATGACCATCACCTAATATGAGAGACCATGTGATCCACGTGCTGATTATCATCGAAACCACGTGATTTTATCGATCATCATGTGACGCTATAACATATCGATTACAACCTCGATCGCCAAATACCACAGATCAAAGGTCATATATAATTACGATAACTGCGGCCTTCTGGTTAATCACTCAGGCCATCTATTTATAATAAATATGTATATACTATCTTACACACAATACACATGTGTCATAATCAAGCAAAATACTATGCTTACATATGTATTTACAATAAACAACAATAAATTGGTTGTAAAATTCGCAAACTTTTATTAAAAGGTAATTAAGACCCTTTTCGCTTTGTTGGTTCTCTGATTTCCGACGGTTTTCACCGTTTTTTTGGTTAATTCACTGTAATAACATATTCCGTAAGTTTTATTTAAAACGTGTCCGTTTTATTGTCGATGTTAATTCTTTGTCGCATTTAACGAAAACAGAAACGAAAGTATAACATTGCTGATTGTGAGAAAAATATATTCAGGTCTTTATCATAAATAGCGCAATGCTTTTATACTTTATACGTCAGAGACTCGTAGGGAAGATTGGACAAATGCCTAACTACGTTGCCTCTATAAATAAAGTCTTTATTATTATTATTATTATACTTTATGCTCAGTACATCTAGAAACGAAACGTCTTCACCCCTGTGTTTTTCTTACTTTCGTTGTTAATACATCTTTTAATTTTGTGTAATAATATTGTATAACCGTGTAGAAACTTGATTATTGTACAAATTTTATTGATCTGATTACGTAACTCCCGTGCGTCAAGAAAATCACAAAACGCACGTACTCCACGTGCACCATTAACACATGATAACTTTTGGTGTAATTTGCTTTCAATAACAAAAGAAATTGTTCTAGTCTTTGGAATAAATATTGTAGGATATTCCGAACATGATTTAAATCATGCGATTCGGGTGCCTAGGACGGGGACCTCAAATGGAGATTTCACTTCGGCTAAATTATCATCAACCGACAATGTTTCATCGGGAGACACTCTACTAGCAATTTGGCACCGTTTACAACCACCCGTGTTCAGGTCATCAATGTGATACAACTCTCCGACAGGACCAGTAACTCCACATGTACCATATCTATGCAAACTTCACAACTGATTTAATAAATGCACTTGTAAACATATTGTTGGACATAATGAATATGCAATCAATCAATAATTAATCAATATTCAAATTTATCACTTAGAACATCGATTCTGAAAAAAAAACGGATTTTACCATTTTGTGTGTCGTTACTTTTTAGCCGCACCTAATACACAAGCACTGTTCACTCGCACTGATTGCACTTTATGAAAACAATATTACAGTTGAATTGTTCATGAAATAAGATATCATCAAGTAAAAACAGTTTGGTTGTTTATCAATCATACAAACTGGTAAAAGTGTTGACAGTAACACCAGTGTTGCGTTTCTAGATGTTCCCAGTATATATTGTACAATTAAAAAACGCGATTAGCGGCTTCAGTTTGCACTGAAAACATGGAGAAGGAATAAAGCGTTATAAAAGTTTATATATTACCTTCATTGTTTAAGGTCCGCCTTGAAATTAGTTCCAATGTTCCAAAAACATTTGCACAAACTGTCTCGTTAGCTGAATAGGTTCCAACTGAGTAACAATGTAACACCGCGAATAAAAGGTAACTTAAAATATACTTCATTCTAATGTTGCTTATGTACGAATATAAAAAATGCTATGAAACGGAAAATATATAATGCCCTGCGATTCCACGTTTGTGCTTATTCAACACTAAACATTTGTTAACGATGGCAAATTTTTAAAGCAAAATTTGAATGCTTCCGGCGGTTCCACTTGGCTGCTCTTAGATAAATGAACTACATTAAAGCAAATATTTTATTTCAAACTGTTGTAATACTTATGGTAACATATTCATAATTGGTCTAACGAGTAAGACGCCGAGTATATTTATAAACAGTACTAAAACCTTAAGTAAATCAAATTAGCTTAAGTATGGCACTTCATCCTCTCTTGAATAACCTGATTAAATTGACGTTACAATTATAGTTGCCCTTTTAAGTAGTTTTAAGTGTTTTGCAGAGCTTGACGTAAAGTGCTCTTAAGATTAATTACTTTTGCGTCCTGTGTCAAACTCTAGTTGAGTTTATGAACACTACTGTAACGCACTTATGTACTCATTAAATGGTAGAAAACTACATGCGGTCACATAAAAAATCCTTATATCCAAAAGTCACAACACTAACTGAGATAATAAAATAATTATGGTACTCGCTTATTAAACGGTTGACTCATACGAAATTATATAATGTGTGGTTGTACCATTCTATGAAAGTGTTAACATGTTTTACCGATGAATTCGCTTGATAACTTCCAACAGTGAGCATTCGACGAATAGAACAATTTAATAGCTATGCATGTAACAGGACCGATTTAACATGAATAATATGAATTCGTATTCACTTCCGTATTACGTAAACCGAGTATTGCTAGTAGAGTGAGTAATGTTTAAGAAATAAAAATCTGTTCGCGTTTATTGTCGGTGAATAAAACACGGGCAGGAGTTCGGTTGCGGAAAAATTAAATCACGAGTGCGTAGCACGAGTGATTTAATTTTCCGCGGAAAAATTAAATCACGAGTGCGTAGCACGAGTGATTTAATTTTCCGCATCCGAACGAGTGCCTGTGTTTTATTCACCGACAATATACAAGAACAGAGTTTTTATTTCGATTCTAAATACGATAATTTCCCGCACTATTTAATTGCGCGCATTCCATTTTCACGCATTTGACATTGAACATAATTCCACGATGAAATTGAGTGGCTTATTAGCTGGTACAATTACCTCCCTCGTTAATGAAAACGACCTTCGTAATTTTCTGAAGGAAATACCACAATTTAAACATTGAAACAATTTTAATAACACGAGTATATGGTATCTATTTCATAAAATGAAAAATATAAATGGATTGATTATCAGAAGCTTTAATAAAACTTGGTTTCTAGAGTACATTGGAGTTTCTAAAAATAGATGCGTCATAGATGTTACACTGGATTCTCGTGCAACTCGCCTTGTCATCGTGACTCGTAGTAAATTTTACTATAAAGTTTACGTTCATTCATTCATAAATATGTCAAGTGATACTGGGCGTAAATAGAAACAGCCAATTTGATAGGTATGTTTTATGGGGGCAATAAAACATGATTCGGTTCGTTCTTTGTGTATTGGATTAATCCGCGAATCGTGTTAGAATATCAATTTGTACACATGAAATTGAGAGACGATATTTCCACATTATTGACTACTTATGCATATCTCATAGTTTATCAGATGTGCATAGGAAGATACAAGTGATCCAGTATAATGCCGTTACTCACTCGCAAATATTGACAGCAGTATAGTACAAGTACATATCTACATAATATAAATTATTTTTACCAAATAAAATGTAACACTGATTATACCTTGATTTGGTCAATTTTTGTAAAAAATTATCACTGCACTTACAAGCAATACTCAGAACAATATACAGCAATACTCCATACACCAGTGGGCAACTATATAGCAATACTCTATACGCTGTCACTTGCATTTATTCTTACATTGCACCGTACTTTGCGAATAGTACCGGATACTACATTTACAATATCATCTTTGTAGCAGTAATAACAATTCGCTCGATTCAAGTTGTGTATTTTACGAAGAAAATAAACAAAAACATCTTATTTCGACAGACCGAGCTTCCTTTTTGCGTGAGTAACAGTACGAGTTTGGTCTTTTAATAAACCTTTTATGAATTTCCTGGCAATATTATGAAGGAGATACTTTTGTATAAAAAATACATTAAACACACTCATAAAGGCTAAAAATCGTCTTTAAACTTACCCTTGTCAACACTAAAATGTTATGAAATTTGATAATTATACTAATCTTGATAGCAAAATCCGGTGTACGTTATACCGCAGTCGTATTGCCAAATTATATACACTGTACCTATTCACTGGCTGAATACAAATTTGCACCGGATGAACAATCATATGCAAAAAGAAGTATGAGGTTGGAATAGCCTGTTTATATATTGTGTTAGTGTTGAAATTACGAGGGGAGATCAATATATTCGAGGACTTTCCTTCTCAATTTTGAAATATTGGAACTAGAGTAATGAAATTACTAGCTGGTGTAGATCAATCAATTATCTCGCGATTTGTTTAATTTACTTAATGATAACGTCATTATTTATTTGATAACGTCATTTTTCGTAACCATAGTGAAGCACGAACCGTCGAGCATCTGGGATGTAACGTTACTTCTGTGTAACGACATGCTATGAAAATTAATGCGAAACTTGTCAAATCCTCGCAATATCTCCAAAATAACTTGACTAAATTGTGCACAGATTCTGTGCGCTCCCGATTCACCATTTTCATATAATAAAATGCAAAAATAATACCGCATTAGGGACACTTTCCGTTTAATTCTGCGAAATTGGACGCACAGATCTCAACCAAATATAACGGGCAAAAGCGAAGCCTAGAATAGGCTACAAAATATTGAATTGTTGACTCCAAGTCAAAAGGGTTGTTTCGATATTGCGTCCTAAATCTGATAGGTCGTGCTTCATTCTTAATTGGTATAATCTAATTTTGTCCAACAAACGCCGTTTTCCGAGTTTTGTTCCCAATAACGCATCGATACTCTTTTTGTTCCACCTCACAATCCAGAATTGACTATTAACTACTTATTTCAGTTGTAAAATAAAACCAGTCTCATACATGTGACCTGGTATCGGTCCAGAAAGGAGCTATGTGCTACTCCGACGGTGACGCTTGGAATGACGTCGCGTGACGACCAACGTCACGCGTCACTTGTATGAATCAAATAGTTTTATTAGTGCTTTCAGTCGGAGACATCTTACTCCGAATGAATTTAAATGGCTTTGAGCATTGCTGCAAATATGAAATTGTTAGATGAAAAGTCCTCGAATATATTGATCACCCCTCGTATTTGCAAGCTATGCAAAGCAAATAACCTCACCATCTTAAATAACCTCTATTTGTATTGTATGAAAAGGTATACGCAAATTATGCGATGATATATCTTGTCAAACCGGGATAGGAAGTTAATGTATCGACACGCATGACATTTGTCTTGCGGTTCAGTTTGAACAGAACCATGATCGTAATGATGTGTTTTAACAGCGCTTAGTTCTAATAAACGTAAAAACGTATTTGGATAAGCCCGAAGATGAGCCGTTTGAATCTTGTAAGATTATTTGTATACCTTAGTTGCGATGGATTAAGTAAGTGATAGTGTTTCCTATATTTCTATATAAAATGGATGTAGCATTTAGATGCATTATAAAGGCAAAATGAATTTTCAAGCAGTTTTTGCTAGTTTTCTCAAAATTTTCTATTTTATACATACGACCTAGACCCATTCTATGACAGCAATATGCATTTTAATTTTGTTACATGCTTGCCTTATGAATGGTATTTTTCAAAGTTATTATTTGTATATTAATATTATCAATAAATAAATAAAAGTAAATTATATATTCTTGTTCATTACACTTGTTTTCCTTGTCTTATATGTTCATAATAAATGTTCATACTTACATGTTTTTCAATATTAGATCACAGTGTCTTTGTTAATATTCGGATCCAAAAGAAACTGACATATTGGCCCCTAAGAATATCAGTTTCGGAATTGTATGCTACTTTAATCACGTTCGTATATTTACACATTCAATTACTATAAGCAGCTAAGTATATAAAAACTACGAAGTGTGTATTTCTATTTAAGTAAGTGTGTGTAAATGGCGACGTCATCATAACGTCACAGTGCGACCCGCCTCCTTGGTACTTAGTATATTCAATGCATTATTTATTTTTTTATTTTTCAAGCAAATGCTTTGATATTACGCTTAATAATCAGTGAAAGATGGAAAATCATTTATAACAAACTAGTTTTCTAAATGTCTGATTTTCCGTACTGCTATGAAAAAGTTCTATTAATTGTGGAACACCCCACGTATTTCGTGTAGTCCTGTTTAGCTGATACACTTTAGGAAAAATTGAGACTTTAAGAAAATTCAGAAAAGAAAGTTTTCACTTAAGATGCTTTATAGATACTGTCCCTGGTGACAATTGACATGGATACATGTGTGGTAGCAAAGTCTGGATAAATGATTGACATACAAACGTGGTATCGTAAATGTATGTATATGTTCTAAAACATCAATATAAAACAATTTGCTGACTTTTTTTCAGATGCGATATACTACTCGGAATGAGTTCACTAAGCCAATGTATACTACTTGTATTGCTTTGTCGTTGTGATTTCAGTAAGTAACTTGTATACTGGTATTATACATGTACAACTGCTAAATTTTGGTTTGTTTATCATTCATGCAAGATTATCATTTCATGAAGTTTCAGAAGGATCACCCTAATACATAGCCCAACATGTTGCCAATCATAAGAAATAATCTATATCGTTCATGTTATAAATGACATTCAAGTGCATTAAAGTTAACATTAACGATGGTTACAAGTATAATTATTACGTTTTGCGACAAAATTAATTACATCTTTTAACCATAATATAAATTCAAAACAAAAATACATAATCGACATAATCACATAAAAAGCTAGAGTTTAAGTAGAGCTTACTTATTTACGTCTTAATTCCATAGGTGGGTGTTGTATTAAAAAGTGCACTTATTACAAGCATTACTTCATTAAATTACCTACTATGTTAATAAGTTATGTATTCACATTCTAGTTGTAACAGCACCACCAACAGAATGTTTAAACTGTGGATGTTGTGTAGATCAAGTGTGTGAAAATAAAACTGACCCACATTTTGGGTTGCGGGAGAATGTGTGTACACACGGCTGTAATACAGGTCATGGTGGTCTCAAATGTTACGCCAAGTGTCCTGATGATTGTGTCACCTGTCAACACGCAGTACCGAAACATTGTAAAACATGCAAGATCGGGAAGTATCTTTCCAGTGTAACCGGATATGTTGATAATTTGCCAAAGGCATATCAGGGTTGTGTAGATTGTCAAGAAACTTGCACAAAGTGTACATCAGCAACTAGTTGCCAGGAGTGTGGACATCGATATTACAATACTGGACAATATAACGACGGTTCCCAAGAATGCCCTACTAATTGTAAGACATGTACATCATCCACCAACTGTCAGGAATGTTACACTCCGTTCTACAACCAAGGAGCCACAACAGACTGCTCTCTGTCATGTCCAGGGAATTGCGTTTGCTCATTGCCCGGTATGTGCTCATCATGCCAAGATGGTTTCTTCAACATAAACCGACAGTGCATGAGTCGCTGTCCGGATTCATGCACTAGCTGCTTAGACATGAGCACGTGTCCGTCTTGCAAAGGTGGATATTTCAACGGACGGAACTTGCTGACCAATAATGACGTTAATGATTGCGAACTGCAATGCAGAGGGACTTGCTCTAAATGTACGTCGTATGACGTATGCACATCCTGTAAACATGGACATTACGGCTCGTACTGTCAGAACGATTGTTCCATTGGGTGTACAAATGGTGGATGTAATACAGATGATGGGACGTGTGAATGCATGGATGGCTTTGCTGGCCGTCTTTGTAATGAATGTGCGCCTGATAGACATGGTGAACTGTGTGATCTTCAGTGTTTTGGGGCATGTAAGGACATGTTATGTGACAGAATAACAGGACCTTGTGTTAGTTGTAAAGCGGTTAATATAACAGGTGATGTGTGTAAAAAAGGCATACATAGTGTGTGGGGTACTTTCTGTTCTTCAATATGTCCAAATCATTGTGACGGACAGTGTTTGAGAAGCTCTGGTTACTGTGAATCATGTGAAGGTAATATTCAAGGCAATATGTGTAACGAATGTTCAGCTGGGTTTTATGGTGAATTTTGTGATCAGGAATGTCTAGTACAGTGTTACGACACGCTTTGTAATCGCTCTACCGGCACATGTGGATCATGCGACCAGAATTATGCCGGTCCAACGTGTGAGGACTGTATTGCCGGATTACATGGGCTGACCTGTGATGTTCCATGTTTGACCAACAATTGTTCTAACAACATATGTAATAGGGAAACTGGTAATTGCTTATCGTGTCCAAACGGATTCTATGGATTGCAGTGTAACTTAAGCTGCTCCCAGGGATGCAATGGTGATGTTTGCGATTATGTATCGTGCGCTTGCTTTGACTGTAGAAAGCCATATACTGGGGACAAATGTTGTCATGCTGGTGGAAATTGCCGTTACTGTTCTTCAAACACTATGTGCGAAACGTGTGAAAAAGGATTCTATGGAAACAAATGTGACACACCTTGCCCAACTTCATGTTTTGCTGACCGACTAGACATACAGTGCCAAAAAGATAACGGAATATGTTTGTCATGCTCAATCGGATTCCATGGCGATTATTGCAACATGACTTGCAGTGAAAGGTGTGCTAACAATCGTTGTGATAAGGTCGATGGACACTGTACTGATGGGTGCACTGGTAACTACGAGGGACATACATGCGCACATGGTAATACAATAATAATCAATTATTTCATGAATCTGTACACACTTTAAGTTGCAATATTTAAACAGTATACAATAGTACGGAAATGTTTTGTTTATTTAGTTTTAAGTTATTTTAGACATGACTTACGAGGGGTGTTCCAAACATAATGTCACTTGCATCGGTGCCCCTATAGCATTTGTTCATTATTATTTGCTCTGCCCTTCAAAATACACTCCGCCAGCCAGAACACACCTGTTTAGCCGGTCAATCCATTTTGGAAGCATTTTCCATTTTCTTCACAGACACTGATACACAGCAGATCCAAAGGAATTTCTCGAATTTTATCTGATAAATGACATTTAAGTTTTGGAAAGAAAAAATAGTCGCACGGGGGCAAAGTCTGGCGAATACGGAGCGTGCAGAAGGACGGTAACCTTCTCTGACTAAAAAAAGTCAGCGACTTTTGTAGAAGTTCTTCAATTTTCTGAGAACAACGTTTTTATAGAACTTGCCTGTGACCGTTCTGTCTTTTGGCTCCAGCTTATTAGTGAAATAATAGCATCCAAAACATTTTTACCGTTCGTATTCGTTTGACAATACTTGGGCGTCTGGCATTTTTAGTGGCCAATATTGGGTTTGCAGCCTTCCGCTTTGGTTCAAAATATACACCCAGGTCTCATCAGCAGTGACCATATTATCAAAAGCCTTTTTACTATTTTGAGAAGTTTTTTTGCCATTGTTACACGCGTCTTCTTTTGCTCATCCTTTAATAAATGGGGTATGCATCTTTCATATATCTTTACTAGCTTTTAGGTGTTTCTTCAAAATTGCATGAACTTTTGCTTACAACAAGTTTGTCATTCGAGCCAATTGTCTTACGGCGAATCGAGCATCAGTTTTGAGGATATTTCGGATTTGTTTCATGTTACCTTTTGTCGTTGTTGTTGCAGGACGACCTTGGGGGCAACATCATTCCGTTGCTGCTGCCCAGCACTAAATTTATCTACCCACCTACAAACAGTCCTGTGAGACATTTGGCCATCCATATAAATGTCACACACCTCGCGGCGATTATCTATAGCCTTTATGCCGATTAATGACCTACCCTTTATATAGCCATAAATTCAAGAACACTTTCAGCTTGTTTTCCTGTCATTTTGCGTATGGTCTAACGAATATGCTATGAATTATGTATACTGTACCGAGGCCAGTGAACGTGTGGATGAGATATTTCACTGTGTCAAGAGCCAGTGATCACTAAATCGACCCGAAATGGTTTTTTGCACGATTTCCACGAAATAAAGCACAGATGACATTACCTATAGAACACCCCTCGTAAGCATCATGCTATAAGGACGTCGTGTTTTATACAGTCTACCGTTCATTCTTTGTTAAATAATGCAAATCGTGAATTTGTGTAAAGGTAAAACACTGTGTATGTCATGGCTGTTGTCATTCGATCTTTATCTTCCTTGTCCAAAAGGTATTTCAATTTTCAAGGTCGTGGACTGTACTAGGATAAACACACGCATCTAACACATGCCAATAACATGCAAAGGTCTAATGAGCTTAATTTCATAACAATTGGAACTTGTCATGTCGACCAAACTGATGTTATTAAGACGTAAGTAAAAGTTATTTCCAGATAGTTATTTCTTATTTTGTTTCTTCTCAAAATAGCGATTTTGTACTTACGACCTTCTCATTCTAAGCCAGCGATATGTTATACATGCATTCAATGGAATGTGTTTACACCTTATAGTCATGATCATATTTCAGTTGATGACACTGCACGTATTGTTAGTATTGCGGTTGGAGTTTCAGCTTCCACCATTGTGGTTGTGATCGTTATAGTGATATCAGCTGTCTGTTTCATCCTTCGAAGATGGTAAGCTGACTCATTGTTATTATATATAATAATGTATTCATGTAAAAATACTCTGCCGATATAACAATATATGAACAAATCGGACAGGGAAGGCAGCATTGGATTTACCAGGCCAAGACAGAAAACAGTAACACTATATCACACCATAACTACATAGAGCAAGGAATTAAAAGTAATCAATTTACGTTTTATAATAGGTAATGTTACTTAACTTATTTTCTAGCATGATATTCAGTAATCTATAACGTGCTGTGGTTGATTGCGAATAAAGTGAATATATACACATGTATATACTAATGCAATGCGCGTAAAGTATTTATGCGTTGAAACAGTTGGAAAATTAACATTTTGTTCAGAACTCCAAACTTTCAGAAGCGTGCACGACTACACCGAGTGATAAGATTTGTTATGCATTAAAGTCATCAGTACCATTTTAGGAAACGAAATAACGAGCAGGGGAAAGTGATGGAAGCAAGTTATGTTAACACAGAACTCCAACCCGAAACTCCTGATCTACAAGAGGACGCTCAGACTCAAAACGGTAACTACCTACATATCACGACTACGTGTACTTACATGTATATTGGTATAACATCTATAGTTTAAGCTAAACTTCAATCTATAACATCGGCACTTGCAGGATTGGCTGTGTTGCTGTTAAAATTCATCAGTTTATAGTTCATTAATGTTTTGTGACCGCATGGGTAGAACATGTTTTTCCATGTCGTTTGGGATATATTTATACATCTACATCATCGATAACTCTTATTTCCTGATCAATATTTGGACTGCGTTCAAACATTCAGTTAAATCAAATGAAATACGGATTTTTATATTCCAGAATATGAAGTATTGGGTGCAAGAATTCAAATGGACGAAACACAGTATGAGGCGATCAAATAAATACGCACCCGATTATACTCGTGCTTTATACTCAATGATGAATAATACAACAGCCGATAACATATACATGTACGTGCTTTATACCCAACCAGTGACAAATAGATTAGTACGTACATTAGTATGTTGCAGTTGTAGCATTGAATAAAACTGTAAATGAAACACTTCATATTTTGGAAACAATACTATGTAGTTTTTACTTAATTAATATGTTTTATATTTTTTTATATTGCATATTGAAATCAAATATCTACACAGCCGATAACAAAAGTGGTATATACTCAATAAGTGACAAATGGATTATTATATTATGTTGCATTTATCACTTTGAATAGAACTGTAAATGGAACACTACATTTGTATACTGATTGTAGGGTAAGGTATATTTTGGAAACAATAGTATGTAGTATTGACTTAATTAATATGTTTTATATTTTATCATATCACATTACCCATTTACGATTGTATTGTATTGTGGGCCGGAGACCTTTCGTGACATTGAATAAATCTTGAATGTTGAAACTGGAACGTGGTGCATATCTTTAAAGACAAACACAGTAATTGCATTCCTTGTACATGTATCCTATCTAGTGTCCTATGCATAGACTTCGAATGAGAAAGTCGTAACTACAATCAATATTTTGAGAAAACAAGACAAATTGTCTGACAAGCACTCTTTACTTATGATAAAACAAGCTTTATCTACTTCAGTTTGGTTAACATGACAAAGTCCGAATTTCATGGGAATAGGTTCATTAGAAGCACTCTAAGCCAGCAAATTGCTGATCATTGATAACCTAGTCACTATTGGTATAGTGTGTGTAAATTATTAACACACATTTGCATATAGAGTGTTGCCTGAAGAAAGGCATATGTCCTTCTTTAATATCAAACAATTACGACAGTCTTGTTTGCAAAACCTCAAAATATACAACGATTACAGAGATGTACATTATTTAATGTTTCTGAATGATAGCAGTTTGACGGCGATACATTAAGTAAAATTGACTTACGTTACTATAGCATTAGTATCTTTATCTACTGTGCTTAGCATTGTGTTCATCTGTTCGATTTTATGTTTCGCATAACATTTCATTAATGTCGATGAGAACTTACGTTATCCAACCAAAACCATTATTTAACAAATCTGAAAGTGCGACAACAACATGCGGTGTGTGACGTTATTGTGCACCAGAGAGGTCATTTGAACGTTGAGTGTTATCATATCTCTCATAACGTAAAGGAATGGAGCAAATGTTAGGATCTTTTATGAAATTGGGGCTGACAGAAACACACATACACATACTAACACTCATGTCTAAACATACTAACTTAAGCTACCATAGGGTGCATTGTACAAAACATAACTCACGACATGATTCAACCAAGTACAATTAGGCCTATTCAAGTCTTATCAATGTAATGATATGGAACTCTTTGTTTTATGTGGTATGGTTTTGTAGGTAAGAATTACTTAAGTGTTATTATTCTTTGGCGTTGACTGCGAGTTTGCAATTGTATCTATCATTTAACGTGACGGAATGGAGCAAATGTTTGGATCTTTTATGAGATTTGAGGTTGACAGTAACACAAATACAATGCATGCACACGACATTGCCACCCATGTCTAAAAATACAAACATACCACATATTATCAGGTGTATTGTAGAAAACCTAACGCCACGACGTGATTCAACCGAGTTCAATGAGGCCGATTCACGTCTTATGAAGGTTATGTAGTGGAATGTTTTGTTTGATGCCATACGAAAGTGGTAGGTTTTTGGTAGGTGAGAATTACTATATTGTTATTATTTTTAGCGTTGACTGAGAGATGCAATTTTATGTATCCTGTGCGTACACGTATTAAAATTATATCGCTGCAACTCATTTTACCAGGGTTTAAACTATGCTGCAGTTATTGACTGTTCATATTGTCGCATAAGTTTACTTTGTTATTAAAGTATGTATACGTTAAATCAAAGAAGTAAAGAAGTTCTCACCCGTGACATGCTCGAGAATACATTTACAATAAGACTATTGTCTATCGTGTTAGAAGCAGTGGTGACCATCCGATTAATACTACCTGGATTTTAGATTATATTATATCATTGTGTAATTATAAAAACTTTAAACTTATTAAAATCAGTTAACTTTCTTAGTTTTAAAGGCATTCCGCGGATCGAACATAAATTGATAAGACGGCTAAATGTAAATATGTGTAGAACTTTGGAATAAAATTTTACGTGTGAAGTAAGAAATTTCAATTTATTAATACTGTTACAATGTAGTATCCCATTAATTAGTGTTTATTTATGCATTAAGTCGATCATGAAATGATATAATTCCCGACCTCTTTCGTCACTTTTGGGGATAATAACGCCATAATGATTATTAACCGTTTGAACCCAGTTGTCATTTTTAATACCGATAACCGACTAAAGGAAATACAAGTACCGGATGTTTTGTAACAATAAGTCAGCTTGTGGACTGGTGATGCATATTGTGCTATATACGGATATTCGTCCGATCAACAGGAATACAATACACATAGATGTACTGATTGCATTGATTGTAAAACAAGTAGAGATACAAATCGGAGAATACTTAAAATATTTACATGTCAGAAAATCTGACATTACAACCGAAACCTGTATTGGTTAGGCTTCCACAGGTGCTAAGTATGTAAATGTCACTTTACGTAAATTTCAAATTTTGCGCACGTTTATTATTATTAAAACGTTATTATCTGTATTTCCAAATTCATTATCAGTAAATACAATTTAGAATTTCCGCTCGTGAATGCGTCCTAACAAATTAATGTAGGTGGGGCGGTCCTCCATAAATTAAAACCAGTACATAATACTCATTCACGATGAAGGAAATTTATAAAACTTTCTCCTATAATAGTGGTTGTTATAGTGGGTATAAGAGGAAACTTTAACAGTTGATATTTTATTTAATTACGCGAGTTTATGAGCATTATACGAACTCAACATTAGATGGAATACTACATGTATACAAATTGTCGAACACATTATCTTGTATGAACACCAATGATACAGCTCTGGTGACAATTGACATGGGAACGCTTTTGCCAGCAAAGTCTGGATAAATGATTAACATACAAACGAGATATTGTAAATGTATGTAGATATTCTAAAACATGGTTATTCAATTTTTCAGTACTCTGTAATTATTGATGTTTTTTTTCAGATGTTACCAATTACATGTAAAATACTACTCAGAATGAATGCCCTAAGCCATTGCCTACTACTTGTATTAATGTGCCGTTGTCACTTCAGTAAGTAACGTATATTCTAGTATATTCTATTATTAGTACAACTGCTGAATGTTGTTTTGCTGATTACTAATGCAAGATTATCATTACATGTACGAGAGGTGTTCATCTTTCTTATAAATAGAAAATGAACGTCGATATTGTGTTACTCTAACAATGAAAAAGAATAACAACATTTATTTTGTGTAAAGTAGTGTATAATGAAGTATATATGACATTTGTAAATTGCAAATATGTTACATTTAATCATAATACGCATTGGAGTAGACCGTGTTGTTATTTGCGTTTTGAAGGTCCATAACTAGAACAAAATGTTTACATTTTCCGTCTTTAATCGGTGTTTTAATATCAACCAGATAGTAAATTTTATTGTCAAAGCATGAGAAGACTTCGGCATCCACTGTTTTGTTATAATATATATCAAAGTTGTTTTATTTGACGTTGTATTTGGTGACTTGAAGCTGAATCTGGATGAAACACTATGTTCTGGGAACAATCACTAGGAACGATAAGTAGCACTTATTTGTTGAAAACCTGGTTTGAAGCGGTTTGTACATAGACCACAGACTTCAATTGCTTCAATTTAATGTTGATTTTGTCATGCGTATTTCCATAATAACAAACACAATGCCTTTCAATGAAAATGGCTGCGAACATACATAGCTATACCATAACATTATAAAATTATAAAACGACTAATCAACATGATATATACTGGTGTAATGTAGAAAACATAGAGCTATGACGTTACTGATTCAACAAGGCTCACAAGGCACATAATCTTATCACAAGACCTTGCAATCATATCATTGTGCATATAGATACATTTGCCCACTCTCACTCTCACAGAAGTAATATCATATCTAAAGGAATGTAACGCATTTGTGAAGACGATAGAGAGCACGAAGTATTCTTTCATAAACAGGGGCGTAGGGGAAGGGGGAAATTATAAACTACGGTCTAATATATCTCACAATAGCTATTTTGCCATCAGTTTTCGGTGAAAAATATTTTTGCTCGCTTCGCTTGCAAATTGACTTACTTTTAGAAAGATTTGTCAACACACATTGTTTGCAAAAACAATTACAATCTTGGAATACATTGTGATATAAAGGTCTCCCTCCTCCGATGTGACATTGATAGGTTGTCACTTATATATATGAAAAATTAAAACAAATGTCTTCACTTTAATTACGATTAATTTAAAACTTGTATATCCTGTAATTACTATTAAAACAGGTCCTCTGTAATTCCAAATAAGATATCTCAGAACACCCAAAATGCACCAGATTGATCCATAGTTTAGAAACCTCTCCTGAGGGAGCCTGCCACCGGACCCCCTACTTGAACTTATTAGCTTCCAGTTACTACGTAATTGCCAGAGAAACATAAACTTAGTTATTATATAACCAAAACACGCTTCGGTGAATATTTATTAATGTAAAGATATTTACTCCCCCACCCCTTCAAACCCTTTGCCCAGACCCCGTTGAAGACGATTGAAGAGGCTACAAGTAGATTCGTTTTAAACTAATAGACACGGATCGAATGAGACAAGGCTGTATTATGAATTATTTCCAACCCATTAACTATCCAGGCCATGGAGTTTAGTTGTCATTTTAGAATAGAGAACATATTTATGTAAAAAATAGTTCGTGTAAACTTTGATTTTGACAAACACGTTGTACTCCTTTAAATATAATATTTCTTCCGTGTGAGTTTGGGCAAATTTATCTACATACTTAAGTATATGAATGCACGGTCGTGTGATATTATCATGGTAATGTAATGGAACCCTTCGTTTGTTGAGGTAAACACTTTTGTTGTTTTATGTGAGTATTACAACAAGAGGGTTGCTGCTTATGATAAGTAGTTGTTAATATATTTGTTTAAGCGTTGACCGAGAGAATGCAACGAATCTATTACATTTGTATTTACGAATTATGGCAGGGTTTAAATGCTTCTATAATTGACTGGTATTATGTTCACGTATGTTTACTTTGTTGTACATTATGTACAATTGTATTCGTAAAATCAAGGAAGTAATTAAATTTCTCATCCGTGACATGCTCGTGACTTCATTTACAATAAAACTAGTTTTCGTTGTGTTTTAAGCAGTGGTGGTCATCCGATTAATTATACCCGTATCTTAGATGATATTGTATTCTTTTGTACTTTTATAATTCATTCAATAGATGGTGTGCTTGAATAGTTTCAGTAACTTTCATATGTCTACAGGTACTGCAGTGACATAAAACAAATTGCCTGCGACATGTAAGAATGGGAACCTATAGGACTGATTCATACCGGTATTTAAAATCAGGCGCTATAAATGTGCATATTTTTAGGACAATCGGAACGCGTATTATTGGCCTAAACTGAAGTTAAAACAGCTTGTTTTACCATAAGTAAAGAATAGTTTTTGAACAGTGTTTTCTTGTTATTTCAAAATATCGATTTTTCACTTTCGATCTTCTCATTCTAACAAAGCAATATGGACGTGAGAGTAAAGATTCATCTTGGAATACTTATTGCATTAGTTATATGGGAAACAGGTAAGTTTCTTATCGTCAGGTACATTTATGTTTTAGATAATTGTTTTATTGACACTTAAATAGTAACTGTATGCTCATGAGGAATGTCTACTATATTTGGGTGTAATTGTGATTGCTTCACAATAAATTGTTTCATTATAGTCATACAGGTATTAGCACAATATTTAAACAGAATATAGCTTTGTCTTTAACGATATGCTGGTTAATTATACACCGGTAATGCTACGAGGGTCATTCAATAAATTCGTTTACTGGACACATCATTTTAACACATATTGACACAGAGAAAAATTAAGCATATTGCACTAAACTACAGCTTTCTGACACGAGTGCAACACATTTCGCTCGAAATAATGCGACTATCACCTTACCACAACCACCACTCAGCGTAATGATATTCTGAGTTCAGCGACGTTATTGGTATTTTGCTATTCCTCAAGTGGTAAACTCGAAATTAAATTATGTCAATCAAATGGAATTAACGAAAATATTCCAATTGTATATAATTACACATATTTACCATGAAATTATATAGTTAAACTTATGGATTTAAACTAAACCCACTGATTGTATGTTAAATCAAAACGCCTTGTATATTTTGACTGGCATTTCCTACAACTTCGCCACGTTTACAAATTTCGTTCAATCCTTGTTTCGTTCTTAATACCATGCTGCTCTTCAGTAATTTGATTTTGCCGCTAAATCACAAAATACTGCATGTTAACCGTCTGCTCTCATTAGCAGTATATATGTGTTTGTTTTGTTTTTCCAAGACAAGTGCACACGTTTAAAATAGTTGCTCGAATTTCCTTGCGTACTTTCATTGGAATATCGACATTAATGAAAATGTGCCAGGCATAGGTCAAATATTTTCTCAATTCAAACTCAAACATCCAAATATATTTATAATTTAAGGAAATATTATGATACCGTTTCGCGATAATCTGGCAAACATATGGGACTGTAAATTAATTTGTTCGGAATTGTAATACAACTGCTTATGGCATACTACTGTGTTTCATAATCAAATACTAGTATAAATATATGATAGGTAATAGATAAATGTTAATAATGGTAATATACCTCATTATTTAAAAATAAATGTACTTAAATGAGAACGCTTGTCTTCGAAAATATGGAATGACACACGTTGTTTATTCTAAGTAATCTCTCAAAAAGATAAACGATATGATTGTCTTAAAGCTATGCAAATACGAATATAATTCCATGTCTTGTCCAAGGGATATATGCTTGTATTCTGGTAAGAAGACAGACAAAACTACTATTTTTGGCCATGGGTACAATTTTTTAATACTTGCCTATTAATACGAATGAGACATTATGTTCTACAGGTAAAGCAGCACCATACACAGGATGTGAAAACTGTGGGTGTTGTGTAGATAAGGCGTGTGCCCCAGCATATGTCCAAGGCAGGGTGCAGAATGATATATGTACACACGGATGCATCGATGGTATTGGAGGGAAAAAGTGCTACAACAAATGTCCAGATGATTGTGTCACATGTGAACAAACTATAAAAAACAATTGTGCCACATGCGATAGCGGAAAGTATCTTACCACTATCACAAGGGATACTAGAAATGGACCACAGTCATATAAGGGTTGTGTGGAATGTCCAGAAACTTGCACAACATGTATATCAGAAACTACTTGCCAAGCGTGTGTCGATTGTCACTATAATACTGGAGAGTTTAACGACTGCTCCCAAGAATGCCCGTCGAATTGTAAGACATGTACATCATCCACCGACTGTCAGGGATGTTATGACCCATTCTATAATGAAGGCTCTACCACAGACTGTTCCCTTTCATGTCCAGGAAATTGCGTTTGCTTATCGCCCGGTATTTGCTCATCATGTCAAGATGGTTTCTTCAACGAAAACGAGCAATGTCTGAGTGTTTGTCCAAGCACATGTAAAACATGTTCTGACCAAAGACTTTGCCAGTCGTGCAAAGATGGATATTACAACGCAAAGGAAATGTCGACCAATAACGAGATCACGGATTGCTCACTTTCGTGCAGAGACACTTGCTTCCAATGTACGTCGTATGATGTATGCACTACATGCAAGCAGGGACATTACGGATCGAACTGTCAGAACGATTGTTCCGTTGGGTGTACAAATGGTGAATGCAATGCAATCGATGGATCGTGTGAGTGCAAGGAGGGATTTGCAGGCAGTCTTTGTTATGAATGTACGCCTGGCAGATATGGTGAACTGTGTGACGTTCAGTGTGTCGGTGAATGTATGGACATGGTTTGTGACAGAATAACAGGACATTGTGTTAGTTGTAAAGCGGTTAATATAACAGGCGATGTATGTGATAAATGCATACATGGTGTATGGGGTACCAACTGTTCTTCTATATGTCCAACATATTGTGACGGACAGTGTTTGAGAAGGTCTGGCCACTGTGAATCATGTGAAGGGAATTTTTAAGGCAACACATGCAACCAATGTTCAGCTGGTTATTATGGCGAAATGTGTGATCTGGTATGTCCAGTACAGTGTTACGACACACTTTGTGATCGCTCTACCGGCACATGTAGATCATGCAACAAGAAATATGCCGGTCCAACGTGTGAGGACTGTATTGCCGGATTTCATGGGCTGACCTGTGATGTTCCATGTTTATCCACAAAATGTTCTAACTACATATGTAATATGGAAACTGGTAATTGCGTATCGTGTCCAAACGGATTCTATGGATTGCAGTGTAACTTAAGCTGTTCACCGGGATGCAATGGTAATGTTTGCGATTATGTATCGGGCGCTTGCTTTGACTGTAGAAAGCCATATACTGGGGACAAATGTTGTCATGCTGGTGGAAATTGCCGTTACTGTTCTTCAAACACAATGTGTGAAACGTGTGAAAAGGGATTCTATGGAAACAAATGTGGAATACCTTGCAAAACTTCATGTTATGCTGAAGGACTAAACACAGTGTGTCAAAAACATAATGGAATATGTTTGACATGCTCAATCGGCTTCCATGGCGATTATTGCAACACGACTTGCAGTGAAAGGTGCGCTCACAATCGTTGTGATAAGGACGATGGACATTGTACTGATGGCTGCACTGGTAACTACGAGGGACCTACATGCGCACATGGTAATACAATAATAATCAATTATTTTATGAATATGTACACACTATAAGTTGCAACATTTAAACAGTAAACAATAGTACGGAAATGTTTTCTTTGTTTAGTTTTATGTAATTTTAGACATGACTTACGAGGGGTGTTCCAAACATAATGTCACTTGCATCGGTGCTCATAAAGCGGAAGTTCATTTGTTCATTTTAATTTGCTCTGCCCTTCAAAATACTCTCCGCCAGACAGAACACTCCTTTTTAGCCGGTCAATCTATTGGTGGTAGAATTTCCCAAACTCTTCAATGGGGAAACCCATCAGACAATGATAAACAGCAAATCCAAGGGCATTTATCGAATTTTATTTGATAAATGACATTTAAGTTTTGGAAAGAGAACATTGTCGCAGGGGGCCAAGTCTGGCGAATACGGGGGTGCGGAAGGAGGGTAACCTTCTCTCACTCCAAAAAAAGTCAGTCTCAATACTTGCCTTGTGAGCGATTGCATTATCATGCAAAAGTCGGACATTCTTAAGTCCTGTTTTGGGCGGCGACGTTTTTACAGAACTTGCATGTGACCGTTCTGCCTTTTGGCACCAGGATTTGAATTGCTGGACCCTTATTAGTGAAAAAATAGCATACAAAACATTCTCTACCGTTCGTATTCGTTTAATAATACTTGGGCGTCTGGCATTTTTAGTGGCTCATATTCGGTTGGCAACCTTCCCCTTTGGGTCAAAATACCAGTGACTATATTATCAGAAGCCTTTTTACTATATATTGGGTACATTTTGAGAAGTTGTTTGCCATTGTTACACGCGTCTTCTTTTGCTCATCCGTTAACAAATGGGTATCCATCTTGCATTTATCTTTCTAACTTTAAGGTGTTTCTTCAAAATTGCATGAACTCTTGCTAACGACAATTTTGTAATTCGAGCCAATTGTCTTACGACGAATCGAGCATCAGTTTCGAGGATATTTCTAATTAGTTCTATGTTACCGTTTGTCGTAGTTGTTGCAGGACGACCTGGGCGAGCAACATTGTTCCGTTGCTGCTGCGCATCACTAAATTTAGCTATCCACCTACAAACAGTCTTGTGAGACATTTTGCCCTCCCTATAAATGTAACACACCTCGCGGTGATTATCTATAACCTTTATGCCGAGTAATGACCTACCCTTTATATAGCCCTAATTTTAAGAACATTTTTAGCTCGTTTTCCTGTCATTTTGTGTATGGTCTAACGAAAAGGCTATGAAACGATATACACTGTACCGAGGACAGTGAACGTGTAGACGAGATATTTTACTGTGTCACGAGCCAGTGATCACTCAATGGATACGAGGTGGTTTTGTGCATAAATTGTACGATTTAAACGAAATAAAGCACAGCTGACATTATCTATGGAACAGCCCTCGTATCTATGGAACACCCTTCGTAAGCATCATGCTATAAGGACGTCGTGTTTTATACAGTTTACCGTTTATTCTTTGTTAAACAATGCAAATCGTGAATTGTGTAAAGGTAAATCACCGTGTATGCCATGGCTGTTGTCATTCGATCTTAATCTTTCTTGTCCAAAAGGTATTTCGGTTTTAAAGGTTATGGAATGTTTGAACGACATGAAAACACACTGTGTATATATACAGTATAAACACTGATCACGCAACGTACACATGTCAATAACATGCAATGTTACAACACTGTATATCCATGATCATATTTCAGTTGATGACACTGCACGTATTGTTGGTATTGCGGTTGGAGTTTCAGCTGCCACCATTGTGGTTGTGATCGTTATAATGATATCAGCTGTCTGCTTCATCCTTCTGAGATGGTAAGCTGACTCATTGTTATTATATATAATAATGTATTCATGTAAAAACAACTCTGCCTATATAAAATGATATGAAGACATCGCACAGGGAAGGCAGCATTCGACTTAACTGGCCGATACAGAAACAAGTAACACTATAACACATCACAACTACACGGAACAAGGAATTAAAAGTAATCAATCTACGATTTATGATAATTAATGTTACTTAACTTATTTTCTAGCATGATATTCAGTAATCTATAAGTGCTGCGGTTGATTGCGAATAAAGTCAATGTATACACATGTATACACTAATGCACTTAAAGTCATTACGTGTTGCAACAGTTGGACACACTTTCAGAAGCCTGCACGACGATACCGAATGATACGATTTGTATGCATTAAAGTCGTCAGTAAATTTTCAGGAAACGAAGGAACGAGCAAGGGAAGGTGGTGGAAGCAAGTTATGTAAACACAGAATTCCAACCCGAAATTTCTGATCAACAGGAGAACGTGCAAACGCCTAACGGTATGTACATATAAAAAAAGATTGCCTCTACGCAAAATATTGTTTTAGTGTTAGATGTATAGTAATCACTTAACTGTATTCTATCCCCATGAACACCCGAGGCAAAAGACTTTATGGCCGATTCGTAGTTAAAGTTTGTGTCTGTTATAATAGCCTTTTCTTGTGCAATGTTGTGTTTGTTGAGAGACAATTACACTTTATATTTTAACGTTTATCCTAACTCAATGCAACTTTGTAACAGTAGCTCAGTGGTTAGTGCGATTGTCATCTAAACTGGCGACCTAGTATAAATCCGGCTATATGCCTGCTATATTTCAGTACAAATGAAGCAAATAAAGGCTAAGTCCTGTTGTTTTCATGTATATATGCATAGTTAAAAGTATGGTTTGTTTTTCGTTACTTTATTGTTATATTTATTGTTAATGAACATTCAGTTAAATCAAATAAAATACGTATTTTTTTATCTTTCAGAATATGAAGCATTGGGTGCAAGAACCCAAATGGACGAAACAGAGTATGATGAGATCAAATAACAACACATCCGATAACATACGTGCTTCATAACAACTACACATCCGATAACATCCCTGCTTAATACTCAATGATGAAATCAAATAACTACCCATCCGATAAGATATGTGCTTCATGATAACTAAAGAGCCGATAAGATTCGTGCTTTATGATAACTACACAACCAATAAGATACGTGCCTAATGATAACTTCACATCAGATAAGATACGTGCTTAATGATCACTTCACATCCGATAAGATTCGTGCTTTATGATAACTTCACATCAGATAAGATACGTGCTTTATACTCAATAAGTAACAAATGGATTAGTTTATTATGTTGCAGTTGTAGCATGGAATAAATAAAACTTGCTCATGAAACACTATAATGACTCTTTACAGTCGGTAACATACAGTCCAGTTAGGGTATGAATAGAGTGACCAATTGCAAATGCCGACACAAACATGAGTTATATAATTACAATGCAAATCTAAACTCCTGTTCATGCTATGATTGCAATATTATTGGTACACATAATCGGCTACGTCACTCTCAAAATTTTCTAACTGGACTAAACGTGGCTTATACTAAATAAGTGACAAATTAATTAGTTTATTTGGTTGCAGTTTTAGCATTGAATAAGCTTGCCTATTAAAAACACTATATTGTTGTTATGGTTAGGTATATTTTGGAAACAAAAGTATGTAGTATTGACTTAATTAATTAATGTTATATATTTTATCATATCACATTACCCATTTATGATTGAATTGTGGGCCGGAAACCTTTCATAACATTGAATAAATATTTAATCTTGAAACTTGAACGTGGTGCATACCACATATTGTTCAAAGAATACGTGAGACTTAGCAAGTGCGAATAACGTATCGACATATCGCCATCATCTAAACATGCATTATCTCCCTTATTAAATGAACGTCGAGTTCACCACAGTATATGTGTACTCGTTTATTTTATAGCATAAAAATGAAAATAGAAAACATTTTTGAGATGTTTATTGATGTACGAGGGGTACAGTGTGTCACAAACTTCGTGGACAGTGCCAGCCATTTGTTTATTTTTTGACCGAATTCAGTTAAAAAAATCCACATTCTTTAAAACAACGTATTTTGAATTAATGTGCAAATTCCCGGCTGATATAACTTTTGTCTGGGTAATTGGTGGTAACTTTGGTAACTTAAAGTTTGATCCGCGGCGCACTTTAAAGATATCATTCATTTGACCTCCCACATATACCTACATTATGTAAATCGTCATCCTATTTGGAATATAAATCCGTCGTCATAAACATTAAGACTGTAGCATCATCCCGATGTATATATTATAGCACTGTTGTCACAGATACTGATGTGACGTTATTAACATGTCCTTTTGTGTAGCCTGATTTTCGACGAATTTCATGACGTCGGCGCACTTTTCGATATAACGTTACAATCGGAATATCTATATTCCGTTGCATTTTGTCACATTACTCAATTATACACCTACACTAACCTCAGATTAGAGCATGACACCCTAGTATATGAAAGTAAGGTTGTCTGGTGAAAATTAATCTGTTCAAATGATATAAAATGTGTAGCTATGAGAGTTGTTTAATGCTAATATCGGTTGGGTAGAGTGCAAGTACTGTGTGATTATCGGTTCTGGAATAATATTTGTCAAATCTTTCATTAACTGACCAAACATTTTATGAACAAAAGGCTAATTAGTAAAAACTAAGTATTCCGGTAAGCAATAGAACAGTTTAATCCAGGTTCGTGAGTTTCGAATTCTTTAGACGATCAAAAAATGGCAGAAGTTTGGACGCTTCATGACGTCGTAACGTCGTAACTATGCACCGGGTGGATGTTGGTAATCTTTTAAATCGTTAGAAAATTTTATTTATATTATCATGCAATCAATTTTTTATTTGTTTTTGAGTACATAATTGAATGAAGTTTAATATGATTAAATCAATATTTCAATCGCATTACGCGTAATAAAATGGACAGGTTAGGCCACGAACTTATTGATTCCCCCTCGTATAATGTGTCCTGTAAATGTAACGATAAACAAAAGAGTAGTCGTTGTGGTTTTTGTTCTATCGTGTCTTTCACCACAACAAGTGTATCCCAATCCCCATCGTATGATATTTTGAACAACCGCACTTGAAAATAGTAATTAGTGATTCTTTTAAATAAATCAGAGAAGTTGAAACATTTTATTTTACCGTAAGCAAAAAGTAATTTTCAGACAGTTTTTGCTAGTTTGCTCATAATAGAGATTCCTCCGCCCTACATTCTACGGTCCATTCCGCCATCGTACATTCCTCCCATGCCGCCAATTCCACCACCGACTCATTCTTAGCCGCCGATATGTATATTCATTGTGTTACATATATGCATTATGCATTTTATTTCTTATTTGTATATTAATATTTTCAATGAATAAATAAATAAAAGTAAATGTAATTCATTTGTATTCTTGTTCATTACACTGATTGTGTGTTTTTTCATGTCTGACGTCAATACTGAATTAACATGATTATTCAAATATTAGATCCCAATCTTTTCATTTTTTTTAAATATTCGGTTACAAAAGAAACTGACAAATTGGCCTCCAAGCAAGCCAGTTTCGGAAGTGTATGCTACTTTGGTCTCATGTTCGTATGTTTACACAATTGGTATAATCAGCTATTGTTTTGAAAGTTGTATTCTAGTTGTATAGAATTTCTTGTTACCATGAGTATTATATACCAGCACTCATAATTATTGAAAAAGTTACCAAACTGCTAGGGCTTTTTCCAGCTCAAACACCCATTGACATTTTAACTTCCTCTGGTCATTGGACTACCAATGGAAACCTACGTTCGTGTCTCATGGGGGAGACTATTTCTCGCATGTAGGTTTCGCAGCCAACATCAATCCGCGGTGCCCAGGAATAGACACTGGCCTCACAGGTACAAATTTACCCCTTGATAGAGTTGAGCATATGTGTCTTGCTCAGAGAAATTGACGAGTGGTCCAGATGAGGTTTTATCCCTGGACCTTTCGATCCCACAGCGCGCGCCCGACATCTTGGCTATCCCACTGTGATTAGTCGCATCAGCAGGTTACAGGCAGACAGATCAACCAACAATATAATAAAATTACTGACGCAACCTGGATAATCTACTACAGTTTTATAGTAGTTCTTTTTTTGCATACACTACATTATTTCCTGACATGGCAATATCATACAATGTGAAAATGAAAGTGAAATAGAGGCTGATCAAAATCATAAAAATCAAATCATTATTATGTCCCAATACTGTATGCTGATACATGATCTGACGACACTCCGTATGGGGTCATGTCGATGTGAACTTACGTCATCCAATCAAAAACATTATTTAACAAATCATAAAGTGCGGCGACAAAATAGGGAAAGTGGCCTAATTGTGCGTGTTCATTTGAAAATCGATTGTTTGTATATCTCTAATAACGTAAACGAATAGACCAAATGTTAGGATCTTTTATGAGACTGAGGCTGACAGTAACACAAATATGCAAATAAATGTGCCACTCATGTGTGAAAAGACTAATTGAAATTTCAGGTGCATTGTGGAAAATAATAACGTCACGGCATGATTCAACCAATCTTCATTAGACCGGTTCAAGTCTTATCAAGGTAATGGAATTGCACTCTCTGTTTGATGCGGTAGGTAAGACTTATTTAATTATATTTATTATTTGGCGTTGACAGAGAGATGAAATTGTATCTACCATTTGCGTATCCGTGTTACAAGTATGTCGTTATACCAGGGTTTGAAATGTAGGGTTAACGCATGCTTTTTCGTGCTATTACATCTGCAGAGTCCCGAGGGACGGTTGGTGCCCAAGCCCGTCAGGCGGGACATTTTGGGCGACGTCTGGAAAACAAACGCGACGTCGCTTAGCAAACGTTACGTCACATACAAGTTTTTGTTATGAGCGTCGACTTCCGGTATCGGCAAATTTCAAGAAAACAGTGCCTTTGTGGGTTTGTTTACGTTTATTATTTTACTATTATAGAAAATGACACTGCGCTCACAGGTACAAATTTACCCCTTGATAGAGTTGAGCATATGTGTCTTGCTCAGAGAAATTGATCAGTGGTCCAGATGAGGTTTTATCCCGGAACTCTTCGAACCCAAAGTGCGCGCCCTACATCTTGGCTATCCTTCTGTGATTAGTCGCACCATCAGGTTACAGACAGATTAACCAACAATATAATAAAATTACTGACGCAACCTGGATAATCTGCTACAGTTTTATAGTAGTTCTTTTTTGCATACACTACATTATTTCCTGACTTGGCAATATCATACAATGTGAAAATGAAAGTGAAATAGAGGCTGATCAAAATCATTAGAATCAAATCATTATTATGTCCCAATACTGTATGATGATACATGATTTGACGACACTCCTTATGGGGTCATGTAGATGTGAACTTACGTCATCCAATCAAAACGATAATTTAACAAATCTGAAAGTGCGGCGACAAAATACGGAAAGTGGCCTAATTGTGCGTGTTGCACTCTCTGTTTGATGCGGTAGGAAAGACTTATTTAATTATATTTATTATTTGGCTTTGACAGAGAGATGAAATTGTATCTACCATTTGCGTATCCGTGTTACAAGTACGTCGTTATACTAGGGTTTGAAATGTAGGGTTAACGCATGCTTTTTCGTGCTATTACATCTGCAGAGTCCCGAGGGACCGTTGGTGCCCAAGCCCGTTAGGGACTAAGGGACTCTGCAGATGTAATAGCACGAAAAAGCATGCGTTAACGCTATTATAGCATAAAAACAACACTTCATTAGTAGGTTTTTCAAAATAATGACATTTTGGCAATACATTTTGGGCGACGTCGGGAAAACAAACGCGACGTCGCTTAGCAAACGTTTCGTGACATACAAGTTTTTGTTATGAGCGTCGACTTCCGGTATCGGCAAATTTCAAGAAAACAGTGCCTTTGTGGGTTTGTTTACGTTTATTATTTTACTATTATAGAAAATGTATCAGTAGTTACAGATAGAATGTGAATTACAGTTCATATAACGCTGTAAATCATTTATTTTTGTCGTCTGGATCCTGAATTGAGCATACTTAAAACTGAACACCAACAGCGCGTGCGCGCGAGAATCTTTACAATAACGTACCTTTTCCCCCGTTTAAGTATGAGCAAAATTGCATATATTGTCGCGTAAGTTTACATTGTTATAAATATGTATACGTGAAATCAAGGAAGTTCTAACATTTCTCATCCGTGACATGCACATGAATACATTAGGACATTTTTCTGTAAAGCAGTGGCTTCCGTTCATTGTATCCTTAAGTTTATAATATTTTAACATTGCGTAATTTTATTTCAACTTAAAATGTCCAAATAACTTTAATATTTTTGAAGGCATTTACGGATTGAACATAAATTGATAAGTAAAAGTAAATATTTGTAGAAGTTTGGAATGAGATTGTAGGTGTGAGGTAAGATATTTGAATGTATTACTACTATTACAATGTAGTATCCCATTAATTAGTGTTTGTTTATTAAGTCGATAATGGAATAAATAGAGGATCTATAACGATTTGTCAATTTATATAAATTTATATCAAACGAGTTTTGAAAATTTTATCAAGCGGTACAGTGGCGAGCTTTATATTTTTTTCTAAAAGAGTTTAATATGCCCATATCAATTGACAACGCGTGATAGAGTTTTTATATCATATGACACTAAAAACTATAAATATTAACATGTCAGGATACGTGACATTACAACCAACGCCTGTATTGGTTACACTTCCACAATTGCTATGTAGCTATGTAGGTAAATGTTAATTTATGTATATTTCAAATGTTGCGCACGTTTATCTGTCATAAGTAAATACAATTTAGAATTTCCGCTCATGAATGGCTCGAAACAAATCAATGTAGGTGGGGCGGTCCTCCATAAAGCAAATTAAAACAGTACAAAATACTCATTCACGATCAATAGTCCAGTGAAAAAAGCCCTAAAATGGGCCGAACCCATTACAAAACTATCATCTATACTACATGTAATGGTTGTTATAGTGGGTATATTTTGTATAAAAGGAGACATTGACTGGTGATATATTCAGCATTATACGAACTCATCACTAGATGGAATCCTATGCATATTGCCGAAAGAAATGCCGAGCATAGCCTTTATTTGCCAGTTAGCTTTCCGCTGAAATAAAGCAGGCATTAAATTATATATATGCCTCCACTGGAATTGCCGAAAATATTATATCTTGTAAATACCAATGGTACAGCACTTGTGAAATTGACGTTGGTACTTGTTTGTTAGCAATGTCAGGATAATAGTTTACATACAAACGAGGTATGGTAAATGTATTTAGAAATTCTTAAACATAGTTATTCAATGTTTCTGTACACAATAATACTATTTGTTTCCAGTTGTAACCAGATTCATGTAATACTACTCAGAATGAATGCTCTAAGCCATGTTCTACTACTTGTATTGATGTGCCGTTGTCTCATCCGTAAGTAATATATGGTCCATCATGACTTGTCTTTGGAGATCAACATTTCTTAAACGAGTGTAGAAAACACAAAATATTCAGCGATCCTACCTACTCCTATTTTGAATTTTATAATATTAGTCACCTAGTAAAATACCTTTGTTCTTCATTATACGTACTCGTATATTGAAATTACATGCGTATGGACAGTATAACACAGGGAGGTAATCTGGTATTCCATTAATGATTCACTAAGAAGTATTTAACCGTTGCAATCCGTGATCGACGCGATGGAAATAATTGTTGTTAAGAAGACGAGGCTTATTATGCCCGTATGATTCGGTTTATTTAGGTGTGTCGCTTGTAAACAATGTACAACAATAGCATTTACTTCGTCTTATTCATAGACGGGCCACGCATTAAGTAGGTTGCAAAAACGTAAATATACCGTTAGACGTATCACGTGATCGTAAATTGGCTGTTGCAAGTATCAAGTCTTCTAATTTGCTATTTCATACACAACTACACATATGTTACATAACACTTATAAACAAAACTGTTTAAACTCACTGTATATTAGGTAGATATATTTCATAAATTCTTGCAAAATCTCATACTTGTATGTACATTGCATAGCAATTACCGAGAAAATTGAGAAAAACGCATTTTTTTCTATTTTTTTCTATTGCAAACTAGCTATAATATTGTCGTCTTGTAGATGTACATGTAGCAGCAATAGAAGCAGGATGTGAAAATTGTGGCTGTTGTGTAGATATGGTGTGTGCCCGTACGCATGTTCAGGGTGGATGGAGGGATGATTTCTGTACATACGGATGCATTGATGGTATTGGAGGGAATAAATGCTATAACAAATGTCCAGATGATTGTGTCACATGTGAACAAACTATAGGTAAAAGTTGTGCAAAATGCGATAGCGGAAAGTATCTTACTACTGTCACTAGGAATACTAATCAGGGTCCAAAGACATTTCAGGGTTGTGTGGATTGTCCAGAAACTTGCACAACGTGTACATCAGAAACTAGTTGCCAGGAATGCACCGATAGATATTACAATACTGAACAATATAACGACTGTTCCGAAGAATGTCCTACTAATTGTAAGACATGTACATCATCTACCAACTGTCAGGAATGTTACAACCCGTTCTACAACCAAGGAACCACCACAGACTGCTCCCTGTCATGTCTAGGTAATTGCGTTTGCTCATCGCCCGGTATTTGCTCATCATGTCAAGATGGTTTCTACAACGTAAACCAACAGTGCGTCAGTTCATGTCCATATTCATGCAAGTCTTGCTCAGATCAAAACACGTGTCAGTCTTGCAAAGATGGATATTACAACAGAAGAAGTAGTTCATCCAATAACGATGTTACTAATTGCTCGCTTTCATGCAGAGAAACATGCTCCCAATGTACGTCGTATGATGTATGCACTACATGCACTAAGGGACATTATGGATCGTACTGTCAAAACAATTGCTCCGTTGGCTGTACAAATGGTGAATGTAATTCAAATGATGGAACGTGTAACTGCAAAGAAGGTTTCACGGGCAGTGATTGTAATGAATGTGAGCCTGGCAGACACGGTCAACAGTGCGATAAGCAATGCCCTAC
Organism: Spisula subtruncata; assembly: GCA_963678985.1. Classification (NCBI taxonomy): domain Eukaryota; kingdom Metazoa; phylum Mollusca; class Bivalvia; order Venerida; family Mactridae; genus Spisula; species Spisula subtruncata. Next base: position 11,638,902 of record OY787677.1, on the reverse strand, counting down.
TACATGCAAGAACAACTTGTGTAAGCGAGACACTGGGGACTGTCTGGAATGTAAATCAGCCAATATCACAGGTGTTAAATGCGACATGTGTATGCTTCATACTTGGGATGCACTGTGTTCGCAAACTTGTCCAACCAATTGTCAAGGACAATGCGTAAGGAACACTGGATACTGTGCATCGTGTGTTGGGAATTTTCAAGGTAGTTTATGTAACGAATGTTCTGCTAGGTATTTCGGTGAAGTGTGCGACAAGGTCTGCCCTGAACAATGTTACGATTCTCTTTGTTATCGTTCTAATGGAACTTGCCGATCATGCAATCAGAATTATACCGGTTCTACTTGTGAAGACTGTGTTTCTGGTTTCTATGGACAGGCTTGTAACGTTCCTTGTCCCTCAACTAAATGCAAAAACAACAGGTGCAATCGGAAAACGGGCGTTTGTATATCGTGTCAAAACGGTTTTTATGGACTAAAATGTGAATTTAACTGTTCGCGTGGTTGCAATGGTAATGTTTGCGAGTTTGGTTCAGGCGCGTGCGATTGCCAGGGTTCGTATTCTGGGGACAGATGCTGTGTCGATGGTGGACATTGCCGTGACTGTTCTTCAAGTTCAGCTTGTGAAACATGTGATAATGGTTACTTTGGGACCAATTGTGATAAACCTTGTCCAAGTGCATGTGCTCCCGATGGATCAGACACACAGTGTGGACAGACTGAGGGGAAATGTTTAGCATGCTCAGATGGCTTCCATGGTGCTCATTGCAATAACACGTGTAATGATGGATGTGCAAACAATCGCTGTGACCAGGACAACGGGCACTGTGTCGATGTATGTGCTGGTGATTTCGAAGGTCCTACTTGCGCCCAAGGTAAATGTTATATTTTCGAACGATAAATAAACATTGTAACTAGGTGAATTAAGCAATGGTGAAAACATAATTATAGCGACTCGTTTAAAATTGAAAACACCTTGGGTATTATTTGAGCTTACATAAATACATGTACGCGTACATGTTATGTGATGCCTCGAGGTCGAAAATGTATCATTTGCAGCGACACATACAATGTCCTTTATTAAGCATTTAAAACTCAACTTTAAAATGGATTATTTGTACACTAATTATGAATAGCAAACATACTTATCGCCTCGGTGACTTTCAAAACTTCCTGATTTACAATAATTTGATTCTTAATGTCCTATTTATGGTAAAATAATAACCTGGGCTGTTTATGAATGTAACAATATAAAAAACGTTTGCAAACAATATAGTTGAATAAACATGATTTTTATGAAATAAATACTTAAACACGTCTAGATAGCATGGACCAATTGTTCAAAAAACATGAAATGACAAAGAAATTATTCACTTACTAGGAAGATAATAGTATTGTTCTAACAGGCAAGTGTTTGATTTGAGGTAAAAGTAGTTTTACATCATAAGAAACTTGAGAATGAAATCATAAACATAGGATACACTATGCATGTAATGATCTCATAAAACAAAACGAAGAGTATGAACTTGTTTTTGCAAGGTTACTACGAGTACATGCGTACAATAACTATCACTATCACCCATTGTGTTAACTTAAAGAGAATTACGCTGCTTATTATATGTGGGGCTTCAAACGTTGAATGAGTATACGTTACGTTGTCGAAATCTTTAAATGTATTGAAAACGATAACTCTTAAGTCAGTTATTTTTTATTGAAAAGTTAGGGAATTCAGCAAGTCCTGATGCCAGAGAAGGTAACATAACTTTAGAGAACGCGCACACATTCTGAACATGTTGTCACCATTTAATTACATTGTAGAGTACTCCATAGGAAGGAAATCAATTATGCATAACCTGAAGAAAATATAACTAACCTTTAACCTCATCTCACGTTTCAATATTGTATCACTTTATGTTTTAAGTATGTAGCTTGTTCATTTATATTTTGTATGTGGAGAGGTGTTATCATGAATTTTCTTTAAAAATCTTCTGATAGAGGTAATAAAATATAAATAGTACTATTTACACTTTCAGCTTTGACTGAGCCTAAGCCAATTGTTCCTGCAGTTGCTGGAAGTGTATCAGCCGTTGTTGTTATAATAGCAATAGTTATCGTGGTGATCGTCATCCGTAGACGGTGAGTTACGTGTACATACATTAATTATCGTTTGATTGACCCAGCGCCATTTTATGTTTAATCTTTGCCTGAAATACAAACTTTAATACTTTTACCACAATCAATCGATTCATATGTGTTGTGTTTTGGACATTAATTTTGAGGGATGTTGGTCTGTTGAATCGTGTATTGCGCCTATTTCGATTTTCAACCCAATGTGACTATATGTTTGCCCTCCATCAATCTGTCAGTTAGTCGATCAAGAAATGCTGTGCTCTACCATAACGCAACAAATCTTCAAGCTAGGTTTATGAAACTTTGTATGGAGATTGGGACAAATAAGGCAATTGTGCAAGTCTATGTTTGTTCTGATTAGGACAAACATATAGATGCCATGGCAACAGGAACATCGACAACCTGGAAACCATGTTGGGGACTTATGTAGTGCTTGTAATTCCTAATTACAACTGTACTTGCATTCCATCATGTTTTTTCTGTACTGTTTATCCGTAACCGTTTGGTGGATTTTATGAACAATACTAAATTCGAGTATCGTCGGTTATTTTTCTGTGATGTTTTCATATACATGTATGACGTTGCACTGTTTTGAATAATGGTATTTTGTGTAAAATGCATCAATTTCGGCCTTGGAAGCCAAGAGTCTCAAACAGATTATAAGTGATATTTACAATGCAACCAATCACTTATTTTACCACACATAATTTTTACTAACTAGGCCATATGCTATGTTTAATTATTATGTCTAACAATATTCGTTTATACCTTTTAATAATTCAAATATCCGACCTTAAACACATGCCGTATATGTATCCGATTTATTTAAGTATTTTGAACGTGTCGGTTAACATTTTGAGTTTCGTGATCAAGTGTGTTTTTATCTGTTTGGCTGATCTTGCTATTTGCTATTATTGTGTTGTATGTTTTATAAAAGGCGAAGATATGCGGATAATCGTAAAGATGACTCAACAGATAAACAGAACAATGCACCAAAACTTCCTGGTAAGTCAATGCATATAATAAATACTGACACGCGATATTTCGCTGGCGTACACGTATTAGGTCGTACCTGCTTATAATATCCATGTAACTTTGAGATATGCATCCCAGGAAGCATACTTTCATTATGTCTTTATGTCATTTAATCGGAAGAGTTCATGTTGTCCATACTGAATTTGAACTATTTGAACTATTTTAGACCAGTGCTCAGATAGTAACTATTACGGATGCTTTCAACTTTTATCAAAAGCGTGTCTCTCCATTACGCGAATAACCACAACATGACCGCGATGTTTCTTCTCATGGCGCAGGTCCGCTACAATGACGACATAATGATAACAAGGCAATGTAGCCTATGCCAATGATTGACATGAAGTAACTGAGCTTGAACAACACACAGTGTCACGTACTACTTTTGTAAAAAAATTGTAATGATTAAAGTCCTTCAAAAAGACTACATAATGACACCAGCAACTTCTGACCCTGAAATAGCCCACAGGACTAGAATAAACACAATAAGCACACCAAACACAACATGGTCAGTCTGACTTTTGTAATGATTAGGATCCTGAAGTAGTCTTATGACGTGAACAAACACACTTAGCACAACAAAGTAAAAATCACTGTTGTAATATTTAAGGTCCTTCAAAAAGACGACACAATGACAACAAATCAATATATGCAAATACTGAACCTGCAATAGCCGAGCTAGAACCTGACATTGATCGTGTAGATGATGATGAGATAGTAGTTGATATACCAGAAAGACAGAATGCTGTGTATGAGAATGTTCCTACATCACATGTAGATGGACTTGATGCTTTTGTTAGAAGCAAGTCTGAAGATGACTATAAAGAGGAATTTGAGGTATGTACTCATACTACTGGCACTAATCTACAACTGACTAGGTTTATTGAAAACACTAATATAATGATGAAAAAATAAATCAAACTTGATTTTTTTGTAATTTCTTCGTGCAATTGGGTCTCTTGCATTTTAGGCTGGGTCTTCGTCTTCAATCATATGTTGTGTGTGGGCATTGCTTCTTCGTGTTGTGTTTTGTTGACACTATTTCTATACTCGACTGGTTACGTTGATGGATGCCATCCCTGTCTGATTTCTTCATATCTATTTTTATTCTTAACGAAATACTAGTACGTATATGCTACTATTGTGATGAATCCAACACGGATAAGATAGTCATGGCTGAAACGGTTCCTTTTTCAATGCTCAATTTCAAGCGGATCGAAGTAATATGGATATTGAAAAGGTCTTACACAAAGCTAAAATCAATTCTACAAACAAAATATAAGTAAAACCTCAAGTAATCTGTATTTCAAATGTTTCCTTCTTTGCTAACGTTATGGGATATTTATGTTACGTGGGGATATGTATGTAACGTTGTAGCGTATGTATTTTGTACATTCGGCTTATGTATGGTTCTAAACTTGATGAGCCATAAAACATTTAAGTTTAATTGTACATTTATTGTGATGGCGAAATGAATGTTAATGCGCAATTTGCAAACATTTTTTGTAGATGCCCCAATGTTTATGAGCGATACAATTTTATTCGATATTTTCCGAGTGATTTCCTTTGAATATAAGACAAGGTTTCCCGTATTTTTTCCTTTTCATATTTATAATAAAGTCACTATGTCTTGACGCATTTAACACATACGTATTGTTTATACACCATTTATCTTTCCAGCAACTACCAAAGGGTCTTACACAGAGCAACAGTGATGCAAGGAAACCGGAAAATTTGGTTAAGAACAGATATAATGGCATATATCCTTGTAAGTCCGTAATAAATATGTTTTTATTTTCAAATTATTTACCTAAAGTTACAAACTGGCCTATTGTTTAAGATTTGTTTATGTATTGCAAAGCTTTAATAGCTCTAGTGTGTTCTGTCTAAAGCCAATCTCTTTCCTCGTCAATTTAAACCGTCCCTTTGTACATAAAAAGTAAAACAATGATTATACGAGGGTCATTCAATATATTCGTAGACAATTATTCTCATTTTATTATATTTACGTTTAAATAATAATTTCTTATATCATCATAAACATTTATCTATTACCTATCGTCGATACAAATTTATCTCCGATTATGCAACACAGTAGCATGCCATCAGCCGATGTATTACCATAGTAACGCGCTACCACCCCGACCGACGTAACGTGCCCTTTTCACTCGTTCAACTAGTTATAAATTCCAAATTATTGATTTTACATTCCCATATTTTGCCAGATTATTGCAAGATATTATCATAATATTTTGTGAAATTATTAAGTTGTTTAGACGTTCGAGTTTGAATTGAGAAGTATTTGATCTATGCCTGCCACGTTTTAATTTACGTCAAAATGCTAATGAATTTACGCAAGGAAATTCATGCAACGTTTAAATCGTGCCTTTGTCTTGGAAATAAACAATAAACACATATAAGCTGCTAATGAGAGCAATCAGAGAACATGTAGTATTCAGTGTCCCTGTGTTTTAATGACAAAATCAAATTTCTGAAGAGCAGCATGGTATCAAAATTGATACAGGGATCAAACGAAATTTAAAAACATAAGGGCGTTTGAGGGAACGCCAGTCAAAATTTGCGATGCGTTTCAATTTATCATACAACCAATAAGTCCAGCTTAATCCTTAACTTTGAATACCTAAAATGTTGTGGTAGATCTATTTAATAATATACAGCTTGCATATTTGTATTTAATTCGATATTAATGACATACTTCAATTTTGGGTTTACCATTTGAGAAATAGCAACACGTCAATAACATCGCTGACGTCAGTATATATTTACGTTGTGTGGTGGTTGCGGTAAGGTTTAAGTTTTATTTTAGCCATATTTTCTTTACAAATGCATCGATTCGTGCAAAATTTTCTGCACTTGTGTCGGATAGGCTGTAGTTTAAAGTGGTATAATTAGTTACTCTCTGTGTCAATATGTATTAAAATGACGAGTTCAGTCGACGAATTTATTGAGTGACCCTCGTACACTATATAATGTTTGTGTTAGTTTGTTTACCAACAAGAAAACAAGAAATCCATACAGTATATGACATTATATTGTGTATTACAGATGATCACTCCAGGGTCAAAATAAAGGGTGATCCAAAGTTCTTTATCAATGCCTGTTTCATAGATGTAAGTATTATATTTCGTATACTTCTGCCATACATGTACTTTAACACTTGTATAATACATTTAAAACAGTAACATATACTAGAAATGTAATTGTTTGTTTTTTATAGTATTTATTTAGATAGTCCTCTGTGGTTTCATATACTAAGCATGTAATTTGTAACAGAAGAAAAGTAAACCAATATTAAACAAAAAAAGTAGCCAAAAACAAAATATATTTATAGTTCTACAAGTACATATATGTATAACATTATGAACATACCTGCTTAAAACACTACGGAGGCATTGCTTTATCGTCAACATGCCGAAAACTATTGTAGAATAAAAACCAAACAATAACGAGTTTTTCCGTAAGTTAAGATTAGTTTTGAGACAGATTTTTCTGGCTTTCTCAAAATATCGATGTTGTACTTACGCCTTTCTTATTCTTAGCCAGGAAACTGTCCTGTACTATTATATAAACAGATAAGTGTGTGTATTATGTTGTACATGCTTAATTGTGTCATGCTTTTTGTTATAGGGCTTCCAACAGAAGAATAAGTACATTGCATCACTAGGTAGGTTTTGTATGCATTTACTCTCTGAGAATACATAACACGTTAAGTTACTATTGCGCTGTCTATTAAATGGCTATTTAGAAACTTGAGTTGTGTCCTCGCTTTGAATACGAAGCCATTTTTTATTTAGTTGTTCGTTTCATTGCTCTTCTTGTTAAAAAGTATAAACCTATACATGTAGATAAAACATTATACGCGAAGGAAAATATCATCATACATTAGCAAATTGTGTAGATGATACATTATTGCTTGAAAGACTGTACATGTACGAAAGATGATATACATTAAATGAGTGTTGTCAGGTCCTACAGCAAAAGCTACCCAACAGTTTCATACATTCTGGACAATGGTATGGCATATGGACACGGATGTGATAGTGATGCTAACCAATCTCATCGAACCAAGTGTAAGTAGGATTTAAATCAGACCATTAATTTCAATTACTTTACATAGATATATGATTTGATCACATTCCGTATGGGTTCATGTCGATGTTAACTTTACATCATTCGATTAAATCGCTACTTTAACAAATCCAGAAGTGCAGAGACTCTCCGATGTAGTTTACTGGGAGAGAGATGTTTAAACCTTAAAGTGAATGAAGTATATCATGATTTTAGTCTGTTCACTCTCAACATACACTACATTGTAAGAGGTCATTGGAATGTGACCTATCTTGTAGTGTAGTCAGATCTAACTAACAGCGTAAAGGAATGGAGAATGGATCTGATTTAAATGTGATTGGATGCCATGGACCACCATATTACATTTTCCCGTTATCATTGATATATACGGACCACTTCAACTAGAACCATTCTCTGAATCTGCCGATTCTCTACATATTCTAGAAACCAAACCACTTTTTTTCAGGGCAACAAATGCGAACAGTACTGGCCAGATCAAGACTGTACAAACATACATCAAGATATAACAGTTTCCTGTCAAAGTGAAGAAGTATTTGCCGAGTATACAGTCAGGACATTAACCGTTGAGAAGGTACTTATGATTACCGTTTATCTGATGGTATGACTGATATGATTGCTATATATGATTTAGCACATTTTTCTTGATGATACGGTCGGATTAACAGGAATTGATTGTTTAAAACTTAAATTCGCTATTTACTTTCCTTGATAGTATCGTATTCGAACGCATTGATGGTTTTAGAGCAATGTCAGTTAAAGGATACTATTGGTGTTTCCCCGGGATGAGATGGAATCCATTATTTAAAACCCACTAATGTTATTTATTTTTCTTGTTATTTATCGTACTAGAACACTTTGATTTAAGTGATTAAAGTTAAAAATCACAAACAATACGTGCTGTCTTTGGTATTATCTAACTTGAGCAGATTGATATCAATTGAAGGAAATTATCAGAATACATAGCACATGGGAACGGCTCAATTGTTAGTGAACAATGCTTTCTCGTCAATGTTAATATATATTGAAGCAGAAAAGTAACGAACTTTAAGTAGCCATTTCATCTAAATGGGTTCCGTAGTTCATCCGCTAGTATAGATATTATCAAATACACTTAAATGTCAACAGTATATTAGTGTATATCAATATTTTAAATGTCCGTATGTCCTTATATCAAGCAGTATTAGGTTCGAGACCAGTCTAGGGCCAATTCCTGATTTGTCTTTTTACAATCAACCCATACTATTAACTTGACCCAGGTGTTTGAAACGGTTCATTTGTCTGAGAAGATTAAAGACTACTGCCTCATTACGAATTCAACGTTCAACAGCTGAATTATGTTTGAATAATCTGGGGGGAAAGTACATTCAGTCTATTGCACGCGTCCCTAAAATCAAATATATTTTAACTTGTGGCTCACCTTTGTATAACGACTCCTTTCCTTATTAAATAACAAACAAAAAGGTAATATAACAATGTGTTATATTTTTGTTATCAGAAATCAAAGAAGAGAACAGTCGTACAGTTCCATTACACTGCCTGGCCAGATAAAAGTATTCCGGATGAAATAACAAGTTTGGTAGAGTTCCGTCAGAGGGTTAGAAGTGCTCCACGAGTTCACTATGGTCCGGTTATCATACACTGCAGGTTAGTAATCGTTTTTTTATATTCTATACTCTATCAAAATCCAACAATAAAATGACATTCCCATTTGGTTTACCATACATTGCATGCTGTCTCAATTATCTAAACAAAAAATAAGAAAAATTTGAAATTAAAGGAAACTTTCAATATTTACATAATCTACCCTCAGGTAACTGCATCCGTGATAACAATACAAAACATTATTTTCGTTTTACTGTATTTATCAATGATACCCTTACCTGTGAATCTACCCTGTATAAATACAATGTAGCAATAATAGTATTATAATAAAAAAATCGTACGCTGGTTTTAAAAAGATTTCCTCATTTCTTGGTTGTATACATTCTTGATTATAATTAGACGTGTTAATTGTATTGTTTTTTTCTCCAGTGCTGGGATTGGGCGTACAGGAACATACATTGCTCTGGACAGGTTGACAGAGGCCGGGGAAGCTGGGGAGAGAATCAATGTATATGATTGTGTGTATGATATGCGACAACAACGTGTTAACATGGTACAGACACTGGTAAGTGAGTCAGTATTGTACAATGTAGTATCAGCATGATTGTATGAATGTAGTTCTATAAATAGATGCCTGTTCATAGTTAACTGTATTCATACATCACCCTAGTATTGGATAAGGCGCATGCAACGTCTGATAAAGCATTACCAATAGCCGTGTGTTATTTGTATCTTGTGTCCGCCCATATGATATAACAGTATAAAACCTAAGCATTTACTTCGCTGGCTTAGAATTAGAAGGTCGTGAGTAATACTAACGACCTTATCAGACTAAACAATATTTACAATCAGTATAACAGGGTTCGTATTTTTGTACGTACGACTGTCTCATTATAATCTAACAATATAGTACATACTATTGATGAGAATTGTCGCTATTCCGTGACATGATAATATGGCATACGTAAACACATATTACAAGTACGTCATACAATATACATGGTGATGATGGCTTTGTTTCTATAAAACATTATATCCTAGCAATGCAAAAGTAGCCATCATCGTATATGTATCAAACATGTGAAACAATGTTCAACCGAAACAACATATAACTGTTCAAAAGAAACACATGCACACACAAAGAAAAAAAGAATACCTGACCCAAACACAACACACATTGTCAATGCATCCACGTCGATGTTAGCGAGGATGCTAAAATATCTACGTGCGTGAATCAAAAAGTTCGTAGAAAAATATCATAACTCAAAAACCACAGCTGCAAATGCTTTCAAATTTTAAAATAACGTGATCATAAGTGTAACAAAACAATTTGCCAAATTTCATTGAACTAGTCAAAACTACATGAGTTTTATATTGAAACGCACACATGCTGTAACAGCATACCGGAGCATGTCAGCGTCATTTGATGAACGACGTCAAACTTACGCCATTTTTTGTCAATACTTACGTTAACGTTTTGACTTATTTTCGCTTCTCAAGTGACTTAAATGTAGGTATTTTTGGATAACCATCGTGATAATAGTTTCTGCATTTTCAATTGTTTGTTTAATATCGCGTGCGCTGTCCCATAAGATTAATCTAAGTATTTTGCTACATCCGTTAGTATATAGCGCTGGTCCTCTTCGACGACGTTGCGAACCTACGTCACCGATATCAGTTGTATTTTATCCGGATGTCAACTTCTGGTATCTTACACGAAAGCAATAATTCCACTTATAAATTGATGTCTATTTATTTCAGGAAATATACCTACACGTTTCCAACCATGTATTGTATCAGATGCTGTACGTATATTCTAGTTCCAAGCAGATCTGGATAGCAGCCCGTAGTTCTGTAAATTCCGGTAGACCAGTTTTACGCGGGTTTTTCTATATAGTGTGATTATGTAAATGTCGATAAAAACATTATTTATCGGAGATGAAGTCTGAAATTTTAACAGACTTTAATAATGCTATTATGCAATCTGACATAACATTTTGACAGTTTTTGAAGGCCCTACAATTGAGATATTTTAGAAAAGTTAATTAAATGTGTTTCAAATTATCGGTGTGCTCCGGTATACGCAATCGCTCTTATTAAAGACATCAATATTTTTAAAACGGTTATTATCAGGTCCATACAAATCTGTGTATGTAAAGCAAATACCAATATATTCATTCAGCTGAAATATGAGGACAATTACTAGTACTCTGAAAATAAAAAAGTTATGACAAAATTCTACGAACGTTTTGATTCACCCACGTATGTGTTTACATAAACAAAGGATATACGATATTTTAGGTCAGCACGTGTGTGTAGTAAAAGCAGTTAGGGTTACTATTTTACCTGATAAACACGAATCCTCAAATGACTACAACAGTGATAAGATGGATAATACATGTTCCAATTGCTTATGATTTCAGGAACAATACAAATTTCTGCATAAGGGTCTGGTCCATACACTGACCTTTCAAAGTGGAGCAATTCGGTCGGATGAGTTTGGAGGTTACATACGAGCTACAAGTGATTCAGAGTTCAACGCAAACTTTGAAGTAAGTGATGTAGAGCGTACTATGTTAAATTTGAAATATGATACGTCTAATACATTTTCGCCCAAATGATAAGTACATTTAAGTAAGTAAAGCCTTTATTTGACGAGTCTAACACATTTACAATAATCTTGGATATGGGATTGATATACGTCGGTTCAAATGTTAAATAGTGCGTGTTTTAAGTTGATGTGTCTAATTGTATTTTTACACCATTAATATATCACTGTTCTAGTTACTGAAGACTGAAATTGAAGATGAAGCCATTGAAGAAAAACAGGCAAGGAGTAAAAACGGTCGTCATAGAGACAAGAATAGAAAACATAGTGACATTCCAGGTACATCTTTTACCAGTTCTGAAAACAAAGTACATGTTTATATATGCTCCATATGTCGAGGGCTTAGAATGGAAATGTCGTGAGTACGAAAACGCAAGTCAAAAATTACTATAACAAGCTTTCAATTTCAGAAAATTACTGTGTGCTTTAGGAAAAAGAGACATTTTTAAACACCGGTTTGGTCCACTTGCCAAGTTCAGATTTCCATGATACAACTATTAAAGGCTCATTAGGGGGGCATTTTGATGTTTATCTCTAAGATGTATTAGTCTGATATAGTTAGGACCTCCCCATTATAAGTGAGCGATAGTTGTGGACCATATTGAAAATTCCCTAGAACCATTATAAATAAAGTCGTTATTATCAGTACATGTATGATATGTTAAAAAGTCAGTTTATATATTAACTGGTTTATACAATTGCACATACAAAATTATCTGTCATACAAGCCTTTCTTGATATTTCACAAATACGAAAACTTGCTAAGGTATTATTGATGTACCTCCAAATAATGTATATATATAGATCGAGAACATTTATTATAATAGCTAACTATATGCAAATTCAATGTTTTTGATTTGGCTGTATGCAAGTACGGTAATCTTTAAAGTTATTGAAAATCTAAATGTTTTCGAATTCAAAATTAACGAATTCATTAAATCTTCATATCGTATACATTGGTCGATTAAACTATTCTCTAATAATGTAAACATAAAAATAACAAGTCAAAGCTCATGAAACAAAGTAATTATGAAAACTAAGTCTATCTTGACCATTTTCGTACAACATTTGGATTTTGTATATTCTGATCAGTATATGTAAGACTTATCTCACTTTATACAGGTGACAGACATAGACCAAGGATTCACATTTGTCGAACATTCAACTCGTCTGACTACATCAATGCCATCTATGTCAATGTAAGTACCATACGTACCTTCAATAAGTAAACGTTCAAATCAGCGTCCTGTCAATTGGTTAATTTGTTCACTGGATGCTGATCGTTCCTTTCTAATGTCATTGTTAGTTGACCTAAATTCCTATCCTGATATTATATGTAAACCAGTACACATCACTTGGAAACCAGTCAGCATTAAATGTAAGTTAATGTGTATCAATCGATCAGTTAATAGGAAGGTTTTATTAACATGCTTATGGTCATTTATATATGATATATTTCATTTTTGTTTTTTCTATAAGGCTTCTGACATGATTGACCGTAAGTAAATAGTTACTCAAAGATGGACCGGGTGTCGATGATATTATCCAAAAGGTGAAATACGAATGTTGACAAGAATGATTAACTCTTACGAAAAATGGTTCGAAAGTATTGCATGTTCATCTTTCAGGGCTTTTATAAAAAGAATCAGTACATCATTGCTCAATCTCCACTTCTAGACACCGTCGTGGACTTTCTGTGTTTAATCTTCCAAGCGAATTGTTACTGCGTCGTATCAATGGAAGATGCAGAGTTAATTGGGTCGGTAAGGTATTTTTAATGGGAATGATATAGTAACTATAGTATATCATATACATCGCTTGTCTAGAATGAGAATGTCGTCATTTCAAAGTCAATATTTTGAGAAAACAATAAACGAATGTCCGATAATTGCTCTTTATGTATCATGGTAAAACAAGCTGTTGACAACATGACAGGTTCGGACTTTTATTAAAACAAGTTTATTAGACGCGCATTGTGATGTAGAACGTAAAAATAGATAAATCAGTCTTATAAGGTCGTAACTACTATCCCTATGCTTATAAGAGACAACTCTCATAATGTATTTCTTCATGAGTACTTAGCCTTTGACCGTGGACAACCAACCATAACCATGCCAAAATAAGATCTAGCTAAGATTGGAAAATAGTTAAGATGTTTGAATGATAGAATATATTATCAAGTCGGTAACAAGACTAGTCTACACCCTGTACAAAATATGTATCAATATAAAATATGGACACATATAGTTGCCCACAGTTATTTACATAGACAACAAAATTACACAGGCAAAACAAAGGGTTCATCGTTTAGTTTCTGTGGGGATTGGCTGTAATCACCACTGAGTCAACATCCACGTACATTCGGACGAACGTACACACCAGAACTACACACACACTTCAACACGAACACAACCGAATGTACAATACATAAACTATAAAACCACAATCGTTAACATGCAATCTTTGAATTACTTTAGGAAATATGTGGGTGTGTTGGTAGCGTATGTTCTGATACACTCGTAACAGTGTTTCTGCTGTTCCTGTTCCAGCTACTTATGCAATTGTGACTATAATTTGGAAGTATTGAATTCACCTCAAATTTCATATAACAGATGACGAGTTGGAACACACATATACCATAATATGAACTAATTAATACATGTAACTAGGATAGGTAATTGAAGAGTTTTCTTGTATTATGTTAAAGTACATCTAGTCATTTTGGAGTTTAATTCACTCACAGGAGATTTGAACATTTTAAACATGTTCTTTCCATCAGGTGTTTGTCTTGACATCTGGTGATAAAACAAAATGTAATGTTATTAATCATTGGTGTCAATATATTACTTGGTATCACATGTTTTTGCTAAGAGACACGTGTTCAAATATGTATGGTCATTTAAGTTCATTATGTATTTCCATATTCAGGACATTGGTGATTATTTAGGAGCCGATAATCAAGTGTTGCAGACAGGAACATTTACAGTGAAGACATCTAGAGGTGAAACAGGGCCAAACTGCATAATGAGAAAACTAACAATCTCTAACAATGATAAGGTAATCAAAATCATAACATATCGACCCTTTCCGCTAAGCTGAGAAATATCCAAATAATGACACGTAATACAATGTATGAACCGCCTAAATCGGTATTTAATAAATATTAGATAACAGCTAGGCTATATTTGTCGATATACACACAGGCCCCAGTTGATATATGCTTTATCCAAGGGAGATAACCAATGTATGCAATCATTGTACAAATCAAGTCAATGTATTCAAATTGTCATAATTTTATTCTAAATAAATAAAAACAACGACATACCTATATTGTACAGTAATAGTGTAGGCCTACTGTATGAGGTTTTATTTTGTCCCGGAATATAGATAATTTCCGGCCTCCCAGGCCTACCTGACCTAACAATGTTTGTCTTTCGTCCATACTGTATCCGCTTAGAAAATCGAAGATATTGCAAAAGCGACACCGCACGATATTTGATGGGGCCCAGGTATATATTCACAAGATATAGGCCCACAACTAATATTACACAGTGAGTGTGTAGACTCTCGGAATCTCAGCTCACCCGGAGCATGATTTCGCGACTCTCTTTCCAATTTCGATCGAAGCAAATTTACAACAACATTGAAGTGCTCAACCTGGTTGACGATTCATCCAGACTTAATCCATATAAATAGATATGTTATAGAACTTCTTCGTTTTGGTTACATAACGTCTAAAGTTGTTTTTGTTTTGCTTTGAAAAATGGAACAGTCTAAAACTCGTCGCTCCGCTCCTCGGAGTTTTTACTTCTCTTTGTTGATTCAATTATTTTGTTTCATTTCATAGAATATTTTTTTAAAGTTTAAGAGTACAAAAGAAAACGTTTGGGCTCACCCGTTTCGAGATTAAGAATTATTTTATTTTCCAAGACTATTCACCTCGGAAAATTGCTTCGCTGGCTATTAAATACCCTATTAACAAAATTAATATCAAAATACTTTTACAAATCGTACAGGAAGCGTAGTACACATGGGAAGTAGCCAAACACAAAATGCACAGCAAAAACTAACGATCAACAACAGAGTGCAAAACAACATACTAAGATTATTTGAGTGAGACAATTCGATGACTTAGAATAAGAAGGTCGTAAGTGCCACTTAAGACCTTTTAAGATTCATACATATTTAGAATAAGCATTACAAGGCGCTTATTATGAGCCCATTTTTATAAAAATCTGAACTTGTCATGTTGACCAAAATGAAGTTGTAAAAGTTTGTTTTACCATAAGTAGAGAGTAAATGTCAGACAGTTTTTCCGTGTTTTCTCAAAATATCGATTTGATAGTTACGACCTTCTAATTCTAAGCCATCGAAATAAGCTTTAACACTACAAGTTATAACGGCAGGTGTAAAATATCGGAAATGTTTAACAGTAATGTCACTTGATAAAGCGCTACTAACGCAAAACTATAACTGATTATAGTTATAGGTGGCATTGTCGGCTGGTATATACATGTATGCTACATTAAATTTGGGAATTCGCTTCCACTCCTAAATGATTTGAGTTACAACTTTGCAAATAATAATACGTTCTGCAACTGTTGCAACGAAAAGTTTGTGAACATAACTGTATAATGTGCAACTATACGCATAATAAGCTCTACTCAACATCTTTCTTTTCAGCACTCTAAGGGAGAAAAGGTAGTTTACCATTACCAATTAACTAATTGGAGAAGAGACGATCAGGTTCCTTCTGATGTAGGGGAGTTTACACAATTTGTGAAAGATGTCAGTAACAAAGCTGGTGAAATGAAGAATGAGAATGCGCCCGTTCTTGTACATTGTTTGTAAGTTGACGTACATGTACTAGTTGTGTCATCATATTTAAAAAAAATAGACCATGTCTTTGCGACAGGTTTTGCAGTGTTTAGTGTAGTAGGCAGAAAATCAAGTTAAAGACTGTGGAACAAACTGATTGATAAGTCATATAGTTAAACTGGTATATACATATACCTAGACAATGTGATGTACTGTAGAAGATCATAATAAAATCAATGGTGAACACCACTTGCAATGCAAACGTGCATTGCACACCATTTACATGGACGTACTAGTTAAGAGCGATACAATTTGAGAGCGCTAGCACATATTTTAGAGTACTTTGCCATATGAGTGACTGCCGGTGGTGTATATAAGAATTGTTCTTTCGTTAAAAACTTCATGTAAATTAATTATGGTACGTAGGTACTGCGTTTTTTTCGTTAGATTATTTTTGTTTATAGTGCCGTGCGTTTTTATGCTATGTGATGTTGTTTATGTTTTTCTGTTTTCGGTTGGTTAAGTTCAGTGCTTACTTGGCCTATGTCCTCGTATCTTTCTAGTATGTAAATATAGTTATTCAGTTCACCGAATCATTTCAGGGACGGAGCTAAGCGTAGTGGTCTGTTCTGTGCTATTGGTATACTGATGGAGAAAATCGAAGCTGAAGGTCAAGTTAGCGTGCCAAACACATTGAGACAACTTCGTACTCGTAGGAAAATGGCTATTCCAAATAAGGTTGTAGTTAATATACGTCAATCATGTCTATACTATATTGCGAACCATATTCAAAATTGGTCAAGAATAAAATATGTCAACCACGATAAATAAAGTCATTATTATTATTATTATTGATATTATTTTATTATAGTCCAACGAGGACTACCTGGTGTCATATTCTAGAATCATATGTTTTTCACTAACTTATAAAGGATTACACGAGTGCATAATAAATGTGATGTAAAACTATACTCTACCTGTTCAGGCAATGTTTGCAATATTTTTGGTACACATACTCGGCTGTGTCACTTTCACCATATCCTCACTAGGCTGAACACATAGCACACGTATGACGATTGAGATTATTATAGTGTATAACTCATTTCACAACTACAAAAACATGTAGTGCTTGAGTTCGATGAATCAGTTGATGTGAAGGTATATCCGTTCATTATATGTACCATAATATTATTTTTCTCGTTTTTCAGGAACAGTTTGAATTTTGTTTCCGCTGTGTGGATGCTCATGTTAACTCAAACAACGTTTACTCCAATTTTGCACGATAGAGACTCTACAACACACTTCACCCGTACTAACATATGTGCTTCATGATAGCATTGGTAAGTGCGCTTGCAGTGTAATCTGGCGATTACACAGGATCAAATACAGAAGGAGGCACTCACATCGTTATTTCAACTGACAGCTGACAGCTAAATGCTACGATAGAATTTAAAAAGAACATTTGACGTGTTTGTTAAAGAAGCTATTGATTCAGTGAGGATGTGTTTATACATTATGTAACTTGGTGCCATGCGATATAATTTTTGACGTTCGATAGTTCACAAGTTTTGTACTCGGTACTCTTGTTGACAGTATTTTAATACGTCATGCTTTTTTTAGTTTAAATTTATATTTTGTTGTTTTGATCCATACATGTATTGCCATATCGCCCATTTACTCACTTTGCCATGATTATTTGATGATGTTTCTGCTCTAAGCATTACAAAGCAAGTCGGTTTTGTCTTGTATAAAATTTTCTATGAATTTTCTCGGCTACCTTCTTAATCAAACTCTTAATCAAGCAAGGGAAGTGAAACTTTCACTATTGACTGAGATATCAATATACTGGTACCCAAACTACGCGTGTCGATACGAGTACGCACTGTGGAACCAAAGTATTTCTGTTGCTTGAGAAAGTATCTGTTGAACTATCGTTGGGTGTATAATAAGGTAGTCGACAAGCTCATCCAAGATGATAAAATTTTGGAAACTGTGTGTCTGTGAGCCAGCCAACTAGTAATAGTATATGGTTACTGGTGGTATACAAACATTTATGACTTGTAGGTTATAAGTTTTACAACTTAAAATCGTAACATATGTTATAATTTGTAATTATTATTAATCAGATGTTTGTTTAGTATCATACCAATGTGTTAATCAGATCTGAGCTATCATTTTGTATTAATTTCGTTTGTGTGTCTTTCGTTTTCTGTTGTTTATGTTTATGATTATCATTTCTGTCTAGATGCATTCATTTTAATGTGAAACTATGTACAAACGTATAACTGTATAATACATTGAACTATTCATTATAACTCAATTTCGTCTATCTGGAACGTTCAGACTTAGACATCACGGCAGGCAAAATGTAACGCCTAATATATAGCACACCATATAGTATTTTATAGATATACTATAAGATACATTAATAATATTGCATTTATGAAAAGCAAATCCATAATGTCGAAAAAAATACATTGTTTCAAACCTGCGCCTCTATACAAATACTGATTTCAAGTTAATAAACACCATCATGGTACTTTAACTTTTCAAATATTAGATCAACAAGTTTTAATTATGTAACAAATGTATGTATTCAAAGATGTTTCCTTGTTGGTGCATTTCGTGATTTGCAGTGCTGTCATCATTATTTAATTTGTTCTTACATTTTATTAGAAGTCAGGACTCATCCTGTTAATACATCTTACCTTTGTAACTATTACTTTGTTGATTATATTTGTATACTTATGTTTCATGTAACATGTACCTTTTATACTTACTTACTTACTTACTTACTTACTTACTTACTTACTTACTTACTTACTTACTTACTTACTTACTTACTTACTTACTTACTTACTTACTTACTTACTTACTTACTTACTTACTTACTTACTTACTTACTTACTTACTTACTTACTTACTTACTTACTTACTTACTTACTTACTTACTTACTTACTTACTTACTTACTTACTTACTTACTTACTTACTTACTTACTTACTTACTTACTTACTTACTTACTTACTTACTTACTTACTTAGTCAAAGAATATTTGTAAATATGTATATTACAATTATTTCACTGATATCTTACATGACGATTTGTCTTAACGTCAAATGATGATCGTAAGAATATAACGTCGCTGTCGTTCTCAAACCTCGTAGCTCCAAAATTTCCAAAAACATTGTTTCGTCTTTTCCGAATGTATGAAGTCTGGCGCGTATTTTGGGCTATATCTCGTAGCTCAACGCCAATCAGAACCCATTACAAAAGCCACGTGACGAAATGTTGTAGCTTGATTGGTCGCTTTTTTGTCGGACGAAAAGTCGTAGCTACCATTTCTGAATATCGGGAATTGTCGTACCTCATTAAAAATGACAAAGCTGTGGTGACAAAATATCGTAGCTACAATTTCTGAATATCGGTATGACTAACGAGTCTGCGTTTTATACCATATTTTACAGCTTCATTTGTTTGGTATTTTTATTTCAATTTCTTGAACATCGTTTTAAAAAAATGTGACGGTTTTTTCTCTCTCCTGAAAAGTTGGCATTTGGGAGCTACGAGGTTTGAGAACGGCGGCGACGATAGTTGAAAATACAGAAGAACGTGGAATATATTCATGTGTATAGTATATGTTGTATCAATTGACATATCGCTGACTTAGAATGAGAAGGTCATAAGTACAAAGTAAATCCGCTTGTCGAGAAAGCATGACCATGCTGTAAGCCACCTCAGTTTGGTAAACCAGACAAGTCCAGATTGTCATGATAAGAATGACCTTGTAGTGCACAGTTTTCAAATATGTAAAGAGTCTTAAAAGGTCGTTAGCTTAAAAACAAGCTTTTTCATCTTCATTATGGTTAACATGATAAGTTCCAATTTTCTTGACAAAAAGCTCATAAGAAGCACCTTATGATGCAGATTTCAAATATTGGCCAGTCTTATAAGGTCTTAAGTAGTAGTTACGACCTTCTCATTCTAAGCCAGCGACATGTGTATCACAACCGAAAATACAAAAGTGTTTTACTTTGTTCTATGACTATTTTAGAAGAAAAATATCAGTTTGTGTTGCTTTGACCTGACTATCGTCAATTACGAACTACTGTTTTACCAAATTGCCAGTGTCATTGGCGAACTATCCAAATATTTAGATTCAGATTATTGTCATCATCTTAAACATGGTAATATGTAAATGAGCAAAATATGTTTATCTTGTTTTTGAAAAGCGTACATCTCATTTAGATAACCGTTATTTTGTGACTCGTTAATTGATATATAAACAGTATTTGTTCTTAGTGGGACTGTTGCTGTTATTGTGTTTACATTGTTTATAGTAATTTGTACATACCCGTCTTATGTTGCTTTACCTGCCGCCTACTATTTAAGTCCACGAACATAAAAACTGTTATTATGCTAATAAACTTAAATTGATACATAACCATTTTTACGCACTTCAAGCCATTTACAAAATATTAACCACTTCATATGTTTCATTCTGCAATCTTCTGAAAAACCTATGTGCATTTTGGGGGCATGGGTTCGGGATTTTTTTATCTTGGACTTTGGACCTACGACTTTCTTACAGGTTTAACTTGGCCTTTCATCGTGTTAAGTTCATTGTCCTGGTTAAGTGTTGGTACTTTTTAATAATAGTGTGGTATGTGATGCTTTGTGAACAGTTGTGCTGTGTATGGCATATAGTTTTTTACATGTATTTCCAACGAGTCGAAGAATAGTATCTAAATAAAATTTGCTAGCATATTATTGTAGCTATCTGTATTCGTCTAAGGTAACCGTAAACAAAGTTAAGTTACCAATGTTTAGGGCTTTTTCAGCTGTTAGACATTTAAACTTCACCTGGTCATTGGGCTACATATGGACACCTACACTCATGTCTCCCTGAGGAGACTATTTCTCTACTGTGGGTGTATGCAGCCAACATCGATCTGCGGCCCCGAGGTATAGACATTGCCCTCGTAGGTACCATTTTACACCATGATGGAGTGGAGCATGTGGGTCTTGCTAAACAAATTAACCAGTAGTCCTGAGTGATTTGAACCCAGGACCTCTCGATACCGAAGCGCGCGTCCTACCTCTAGGCCACCGCTCCCCACATCATAATATTTTACGAAAGTTCCATTAAGTAAGTATTCTACTAATATGCTTTGAAATTGTGGGGTACGAGTTACAAATGTAACACGAGTTATAACGGCAACACTTATTTCATTTGTACATTTATTTTCACCTTCAAAATGCTGATGTTACAATAAGGCATAAACCCTAACAAAAATCCGCCATTGACCATTTTGTAGCGATCTTACACACAGTGTCATTGGTGCACAAAAGGGGACATAATGGATTTAGAACATATCAACTGTTATTTAATGTTCAAAGGACAAAATCCTAAATGACAAACGCATCACATTTTACGTCATACAATGGGAGCTAAATCGATATAAAAAACATAAACATTAATTTTGTGTTAATAAAAAAAAACTAAATCGACTAACGAATCACACATTTTACATCATGAAATGGGAACTACTTACCAATCGCTTGTTTAGTACAGTAGGAAATACCTCAATTTAGAAAATATAAATATTTGTTCAATGTTCATAGCTAAATAGCTAAATACTAAAAATTTCTAATTGAAGAATATCACCATTTAAATACAGTTTCCGTCAAAAATGGGTTATATCGCAATTTAGAATTATATGCATTGATTTAATTTTACCATGACAAAAACCTGACTCATCAAGAGATCGCCATTTAAAATAAATACCGAACTTCCTTTTAGTTACGCTCGATGATGTAGTTGTTGACGTTTTGTTGTATCTCTGTTCATTGCCTACGTGATAAATTCCTGTAAAAAAGATGTTTCATGTTAAAGATTCCAATCATCTTTACATAATACACAGTGTGCACAATTGGCATTACACCAGAACAGATATCGCTCCACATGATTGTTTGTCGATGGATGCTTTCGAGCTAATCCATTGGAGATACTATTAGATTGACAACGGACCTAATGTCACTTTATTAATTACTAATAATTAATTATATATTCATATGATACTTTGTGCCGCCCTTTTAGTCGCTAATTCATCGAATCTCAGACCGAAACAAAATAGGCAGACTTAATGGTTCGGTTTATAGAATAACTACGTCATAAACTTATTTAAATAAACCTTACTGACCGTACCGCATGCCAATTTCAGAGAAATCAATAGCGGTGAGTGGGGGAATAGTTCAAGGTGACAGTGTTGTAGTAAATCTATCAGGAACTATTAATGTTCTATTTATAGAAATATGACGCCAAAAAGAATTGCGTCATACTTACGTCAGCACATGCCGATTTCAGAGGCATCACTACCGGTAGGTGGGGAATACTTGAAGGTGACGGTATTGTAGTACTCTCCGCTGGAAACCATTCTGACAACAGAGTTTTGGCACCCAAGGACGAAATTTGCGTTTGATGCTGAAATATACAATACATGCAACTATAAATACATGCAGATAGCTAGGTTGTTCATGTCTTTGTAAGTTTAACTAATGACTGATCCGATTTGAGGTAAACTAGAAAAACACATTCGTATTTACAGTTATAATAGACACCTACATGTAACATGTATCCTTGTTCTGAAGATCAGTCCGGGGTTTTATTTTTATTACCAAATTTAAAAGAATGCATAATTTTAAACACAACAGTTATTACATTCAATATTTCAAAAACTGCATTAAGAAAAATGATTATATTACGTTGATATTTGGTAATCAAAATAACGGAATACATGTATTCATTTTTAAAACGGAAAAGGCATGCTTTTCACGTTTGTAATCTAAACGTTATTCAGTAAAGCTCAAACCTGATTAGTCCAAGGTTATAAGTAAAAGTGATTCATAACCTAGATATTTTCTTTTAACCATTCGAACACGAGTGATTCCAAGAAGATATCATCCATTTTATCCTCTGTTCTAAAACATGCATGTCTCACCGCTTTTTACCGATTTGTATTGATCAAAATTAACACGAACTACGACATCAATTTAATTAACACCATCGGGAAGCTGCACAATCCGTCTCAAGTTCTTGATTGCTAATTTGTCTTTAGGCGTGTCTACTGGTTAAATGCTTTAGTAAATCTCCATAGTCTATTGAGTGTTCCCTAATTGATAAATTGGCAGTATCATGAGTCTAAATTCATCACATCTATCGGCCCAGAAATCTCTTTTGGGATGTGCGTGAGCTTTAATTATATGTAAAATCGAGTTAAATACTATATAGAATCACTGCAAAATGTAGTAATAAGGCTATTGGCAGAATTGTTCTAGTTAAAACTATGTAAATAGCAGAGCAATGTTGGCATTATGGCTAATTGGGACAATTTTAATGCAGTTTACTCCATAGCTGGTGAATAAAGCCCTGCGGTCAAATAGTTGATAAAAAGAATATGATGAAATTTGACTGGAAGGCAGCATTCAACTAAGCCAGCTGAGTACAGAAAACAGTAACAACACAACGACAAAATGCGAATGTGAAGTTGTGTGGGTCGTTTCTGTTTTCTGAGCTATTGGTTATAGTAACTGTCATGTCGAGTATCTTTCTAAGTATTATTTTGTCTGCATTTCGATCCAATCGAGCACATTCCAGCTGGTTTGAGATTCCAGCAATTAGGGGTATTATATTCATCTATAGTACAACCTCTGCAGTACAACACATTTAGGTAGCCTCAAATATTACAATTAGTAAAAAGAAACTTGTGGAAATTGTGACAGTGTTGTTGTGCTAAGAATGTTGCTTCACATGGGCCGATCTGGAGAAATTATGGTGTATCTTATTTGAAGAGACTGAGAAATAAAGCTTACCGCTGTTAGAGTTCATTCCACAAACAATACCCTTGGTTGACATCATATATGGATCGAGACCGTTACCAACCATAAACTGTACGTAGTCACCACCACCTAACTTCATACAATTCTGAAAATATAAATAATTTTCATTCTGTTTACAGATTGGACTTAAACATTTCAACGTTTGGTAAGGTTAGGTGTGTAAATAATGTCGTGTATTTGTGTTATGTTATGTTGTTCAAGTGTTCTATGCCCGGCAGTTTAAGTTCAGTGCTGCCTTCATGTCCGATTTATTCATATCTTTTATTTATTTAAAGTGGATGAGATATTTGGTTCTAGACCAATTTTCAAAAATACTTCAGGGTATTGACAATCCAAAGCCCGAGGGCGAACGAACCATCAACGTGCCAAAATTGGAATGTTTCAAGGAAGCCTATATATACTCAAAACAAAAAGTTTAGTAAGTGGAAATGCATTTAAAATCCCGTAAAGAACGCTATTGCCACTATAGCTTTAAAGCGTCTTTCTAATTATGGTGCCAAATTACTGATTATAAATCTGTTAATGATAGCTACTATTTCGAGGTAAAACAACGCGTCATATATCACGTGATTTGTCAGACGACCAGCATTGAAATTGTTCTTATTTCAAATCAAAAGGAGGTGAGATCCAAAACCATGATATTCGTCCAGATATTTCTCCCGACTAGGAATAAAAAGCTTCGATTTTATCCGGACTCTTGTTATTGACACCAATCTCTGTTCGATAACATCAATAATAAAAGCAAAAACATAATAGTTTTTAGGATATCAGCAAAATGACCATATCACATAAATGTCCACAACTGCGTCGCATTGGTCAAACCTGTGCAATATTTATCAAATTTCGCAGGACAATGCTTTGTCCAAGGGGTCAATGAGAAAATGTAAGGACTTTAACATATCTAAAACGGTTTTAGCTCGCATAAAATTTACTGACTAAACGTTTTGAATAAATATACCGACACTCATTCCGCAATGAATGACATACTATGGACTTTGAATTTCTGGCATAATTAGCAATAAAGGGAGGCAACATGGTACCTTACACCTGTTGTAGTTAAAGGTTAATACAAAGACTAGATGGCTGGAATATTTACGGATTTAAACTTGGATTACTTCTCTTTCAACAATACAATCAAGTTGCTTCTAAGTAAACGGTCGTTTTTAGTTGAAGTGGTTACATGTATCCGTCACAGTCCCTCAAATTCTCTGAAAATGCTCAGTTGGGTGCAGTACAAATTATGTTGTAGCAGCTTTAATTATGTTTCCTTTGTATGATATCAAACTGTTTTGAGACACAAAATAGCCTATAATTTGAACCAAACAAAATTTGTCTGAGATTTAGATATGAAGTATCGTATCCGGAATAAACTTTTGCATAATTATTTAAACATAACTAAATTGTTGTTTTGTGTTACTTTAAGAAGATAATTGAATGAATCTGTTCGAGTCGTTGGGGAACGTGGCGCACCAGGAATGCTATAAAGTGTAGGTATTAAGGCATGCTTGTGCAACAATAAAAGGTCATAATGTTGCACGACATTGCAATCTTTTCTGATAGGTCATTTTAAATGCATTTGCGTCACGTGTACAGTAAATATACCAGTAAAGTGCTGCTAATATTGGGAACGTTTCAGGATCAATTTTAAGAAGTGATGTGTTCTCAAGGAAAAACCCTGTTATTTAGACAATATGTAATAACACTATCTCAAAGCTATGAAATATCTCTTAATTATTATTCTTGTCAAATCAAACAACAGGTTTTCCTGGATACTTGATTGTTGCATACGTACGTGTATATGTTTAGACTTTTTATAAAAAGTTATTTCCTAATGCACTAATAAAGTACAAGGTTGCTTCAATGTTTGTAACATAATTTTGAATAGATAAAAAAACCCAAAATTATCTATTTTATGTTAGGCATTTACCTTTAACCACGTGACACCTGTACGTACGATCCAAATTTAGATTTTGTAAAATGCTTTTAAACTACGAATACATGTTGTTGTACATTTAAGCTTTAAGTTACGATTGTCATAGGTAAACTTAATTGATTATTCAGTACACTGGCCTGCTAACAAAAATTGTAATGTCCTTACTAGTTATTCACTATAGTTTTCAGAGCGCACGATAAAAAAATTGTACATGTCTTAGAAGTGAGTGATTAATGACATTTCCTGCAATATATTTTGGCGTGTGAAACATTCCAACAACTACTTCCAATTCAAATATCCATCTTATTTAAAGACAAACGGTATTCGTGGCTTTTACCTTCGGATATCAACAGAAGGCCACAGGTTCAAAAGTTGTTTTAAAACAGTATCGGTAAACGCACTAGTAATAACAAGAAGTACAAACTAGTACCAAAACGTCCGTTACCAATTTGTGCTTTTTCATTGAAGTTTATAGAATGGTTTCCATATTGGGAAGATCACATCAATAAATAACCTCCTACATTAACGAATGACATGAAAACATTATGCTACAAGACATGTTTAGAAAATCCATTTGGCAACTATGTGAGGCCAACATTAAAACACATACTCTTGAAGCTCTGAAGACGTGGTAAAACGTGTAGGAGTAATGACTACATGAAAGTTGGCAATAAATTTAGAATGAGGCATAAACATAATAACAACATATCGCCGGTGGTCTTGGTCATTATGTTGAGTTCTTAGACTTCTAATGGAGTCCAGCTGATATTCCTATAATTAACACTTTACCCCTAATTAAATCAAAGCGCTGTGAACGCTGAAAGAACCCTTTTTATATAGTATTAGCATCAATGTCCTGTTTACTTCCAGACAACGTTACGCAAATCCTGTTAAAAAGGAAAACAGGTATACGAAAACCAGCATGGAGAATAAAGGCAACATCACATGTTATGGACAATGGAGACTCCTTGCTGCTAGCCCCATATATATACATGTAGCTATAGACCACCGAAAATAGAATTAATTTTGGAGATAAGTAAGTAAGCATGTAATGTAAGTAGCTTGTCCCTTACCTTTTTCGATAGTCCAACTTCAACTTCGTAAGGTTTGCTGTCAGACGTCATGCCTACGTCTACATAGATGTAGTTCCTCTGGGTAAATAATAGCAGTCGTACAATTTCAGATGATAAATTAATAGTAAAGTAAAGATTAACTAACGCTGTGCAATATGTTTTATTGTCAACTATTTATTCATTAGCACGCCAAAAAAGGTAGTATGATGGCTAGGCACATATTTGTCCATATATGCCAGCAGTACATTCATTGCAGAGACTGCCATCAAAGCCATCTTTGCACTCACACGATCCATCAGATGAAGCACATTCAGTATTGTTACAACCAAAGGAACAATTGTGTTGACAGTAATATCCATAATGTCCAGGTTTGCAATGTTTACTTTCCCTATTCATTGGGCTACCAATGGAAATCTACGTTCCTGTTTCACTGGGAGACAATTTCTCTCCTGTGGGTGGTGCAGCCTAAATCGATCCGCCTCGCTCAGGATTAGGCACTGTCCTCACAGGTACCAATTTACACCTTGGTGGAGTGAAGCATGTTGGTCTTGCTCAGAGAAATTACCAGTGGTCCAGACGGGGTTGAATTGTTAAAACAAATGACACCGCGAAGTGATGATTACTTAAATGTTGCAACAATGTATTATTTAGCATTGACTGAGAGTTGCAATTGTTACTACAATTTACGTACATGTTATATAATTATGTCGTTATACCAGGGTTCACAAAAGCTGCAGTAACTGACTGTTCATATTGTTTCATAAGTTTACTTTGTTATCCAGTATGAACACGTAAAATCAAGCAAAGGAAGTAATAAAATTGCTCATCCGTGATATGCTTTCGAATACATCCAGGATAAGACGTAGATGTATTGCGTTTATAGTAATAGTATCCGATCATTGTGTCCTTAATATTCGTTGTTATTATATCGTAGTGTAATTATTTTAACTTAAAATGTACAATTAAATTTCATAGTTTTGAAGGCGTTTCAAGGATCGAATATAAATTGATAACTAAATGTAAATATTTGTAGAAATTTGGAATAAAATTGTAGGTGTGAGGTAAGACATTTGAATGTATTAATACTGTTAGAATTAAGTATCCGATTTAGTCATATTTTATGTGATTCTGAGGGTTGTTGTTGAGTATCTACAATGTTTGAGCGTGAGAATAGCAGAATCTGCATGAAATTTTCATGTTTATGTTGTTTACACATTGATTTTACATTTACTATTAACAGAATATATTTTGAATAATCATTGACTGGAATTTTGTCAGTATGTTAGGTGACCCATTAGAGATTTTGTTCAGTATATTAGTGGTTGGTATTGTGGGTATAAAATGAAACCTTTTCTGGTGATATTTGATTTAATTAAGCGGGTTTATCAGATTAATACGAACTCAACACTAGATTGAATACTTTACATATTGCCGAAAACATTCTATTTTATAAACACCACACCAATGGTGACAATTGACATGGATACATCGATGGGTTAGAATGAGAAGGTCGTAAGTAAAAATTGATATTTTGAGAACTAAGAAAAACTATCTGACATTAAGTCTTTGCTTATGGTAAAACACACTTTCACAACTTCAATTTGGTCAACATTACAAGTTCCGATGTTCATGAAAATATAGTCATAAGAAGCGCCTGGTAGTGCAGATTTCCAAAATGTATCAGTAATATAAGGTCGTAAGTAGTAGTTACGACCTTCTCATACTAAGACAGCGACATGTTTGATAGCAAAGTCTGGATAATGGCTTACATAAAAACGTGGTATGGTTAATATTTATAGAAATGCTTAAATATTATTATTAAATGTTTCAGTAAACTATAATAATACATGAAGTTATTTTTTTTTTCAGATGTAACCCGATACATGTAATATAATACTCAGAATGAATGCTCTAAGCCATGTTCTACTACTTGTATTGATGTGCCGTTGTCTCCTCCGTAAGTAGTAAACTTATTGTTGACTTGAACCAAAGACTACTATTTTTTCCAAATATAGTACATGTATTAACTATTATGTAAATCCAATATCATAAAATTTCTCAGGAAATTAAAGACATTAGATTTAAGCAGCGTAGCATTAATTCCATATGCTGATGTAACATTCTTAAGTTTACAAGCATTGTTTCACTGAGGCTCAGTTGTGTTAAGCAGTGTTTTTATTAATATTTTAATTGAGTGGTCAATTATAAATTCGTGAATTCATATTTCAGTTGTAACAGCAATAGAACCAGGTTGTGAGAATTGTGGATGTTGTGTAGATAAGGTGTGTGCCAGTAAATATGTCCAAGGCTATTATGTGAACGATTACTGTACCGGCGGATGTATCTCTGGTTTTGGTGGGAATAGATGTTACGGCAAGTGTCCCGATGATTGTGTCACATGTGAGCACACTGTACCGAAACATTGTGTATTATGCGAGACCGGAAAATATCTGTCCACTGTAACTAGATATGTTAATAATGTACCAAAGACATATAAGGGTTGTGTAGATTGCCCAGGAACTTGCACAACGTGTACATCGGAAACTAGTTGCCAAGAGTGCCGGAATCGATACTACAATACTGGACAAGATGGCGACTGTTCCCAGCAATGCCCTTCTAATTGTAAGACATGTACATCAGCTACCAACTGTCAGGAATGTTATACTCCGTTCTACAATGAAGGTTCTACTACTGACTGCTCCCTGTCATGCCCAGGAAATTGTGTTTGCTCATCGCCCGGTATTTGTTCATCATGTCAAGATGGTTTCTTCAACGTAAATGAACTGTGTACCAGTCCTTGTCCAGATACGTGCAAACTCTGCATAGATCAGAACACCTGTCAGTCTTGCAAAGATAGATATTACAACGGAAGGGACTTGTTTACCAGTAGCGAAGTCACTGATTGCTCACTTTCTTGCAGAGACGCATGCTCCAAGTGCACGTCGTATGACCTATGCACATCTTGTAAACATGGATATTACGGTTCGTACTGTCAGCACGATTGTTCCATTGGGTGTACAAATGAAATATGTAATACAGATGATGGGACGTGTGAATGCAAGGATGGATTTGCTGGCCGTCTTTGTAATGAATGTGCTCCAGGCAGTCATGGTGAACTGTGTGACCTTAATTGCCCTGGGACATGTATGGACATGGTATGTAACAAAATAACAGGACATTGTTTTAGTTGTAAAGCGGTTAATATAACAGGCGATTTATGTGATAAATGCATAAATGGTATGTGGGGTACAAACTGTTCTTCAATATGTCCGATGTATTGTGTCGGGCAGTGTTTGAGAGGCTCAGGCCTCTGTGAATCATGTGAAGGGAATTTTCACGGCAATTTATGTGACGAATGTTCTGCGGGGTATTACGGTCCGATGTGTGAAGACGTATGTCCAGAACAGTGTTACAAATCGCTTTGTTATCGCTCGAACGGAACTTGCGGATCATGCAACCAGTATTATGCCGGTTCTACTTGCGAAGACTGTGTTGCCGGTTTCTACGGACAAGCGTGTGGCCTTCATTGTCGATCAGCGAAATGTGAAAACAACATGTGCTATCGAAATACAGGCGCTTGCATATCGTGCCAAGATGGATTCTTTGGACTAGACTGTGAATTTAACTGTTCACATGGTTGCGATGGCAATGTTTGCGATTTAGAGTATGGCACATGTGATTGTAAGGAATTTTATTCTGGGGACAAATGTTGTCTCGATGGTGGACATTGCCGACACTGTTCTTCAAGTACAGCTTGTGAAACATGTGAAACTGGTTTCTTCGGGTCAAAATGCGATAAACCGTGTCCAAGTACGTGTGCTGCCGATGGACCAGCCTCAAAGTGTGAAATGATCGAGGGTAAATGTTTGGCATGCTCGGATGGTTTCCATGGTAATCATTGTAATAACACGTGTAATGATAGATGTGCCAACAATCGCTGTGACCAGGAAACCGAACACTGTGTCGATGGATGTGTTGGTGATTTCAAAGGTCCTACCTGCGCACAAGGTAAATGTTATTTCATTTTATTTTATTCATGTATCTTTATATTTTCGATCGATAAACAAACATTGGTACATGTACTAGGCGAGTCAAGCAATTGTAAAAACATAAGCAACTCATTTATGATTAACAACGTGGAGCCAAGCAAACAACCGGTATTCGATATTTGTTTAAGATCTTAGGTATTATTTGAGCACACTTTGAACATGTACACGTACATGGAATGCAATGACTCGAGCTCAAAAATATGTTATTTGAAGCGACACATACGATGTACTTAATAGTTAAAATTCAACTTTAAAATAGACTGTTTGTACAGTATCTATGTACAGCCAACATATTCCTCGCATCGATGACTTTCAAAACTTTCTGATTCACAATAATTTTATTCTTCATGTACTATTTATGGTACAATAAACACTATAATGGACTGTTTATGAATGCAACAATATAAAACAGTTTGAAAACCATACGAATGAATAAACACGTTTTATGATATAAAAATGTAAACACGTCTAGGTTGCATGCACCCATCGTACAAATAATATGAAATAACAAACAATAGTTCAAAAGCATCAAACCTACTAGGAAGATAATACTATTATACAGACAAATGTAATATTATATTAGAAACTTGACAATGCATGCTCAAAATATAAGGTTATAAAATTGCACTTTCAAGGTAACTAGAGATATATTTTTGCAAAGAATCTTACCCTTGATTTAACTTATAATAACGAGAATACCCTGTTTGTTATATGATGTTACGAACGTTGCATGAGTTACATGTTTTTGAAATAGTTAAATGTATTGATAACGAAAACGATTGAGTCAAGATATGTTTCATGGACAGTCAGGGAAATCAACTAGTCCAGATGTCAATGGGCGTAACTTAACTTTGGATACCGCACACAATTTGTTGGTACTACAATGTTCAGAAAGTTGTCCTTTACTTTCCCAGAACGTGTTTTCACCTTTGAATCCCAATGTGTATGTAGATTAGACAGGGCTGCTATTCACAAGACATCTTAGTGTAAGATATAAAATTAAATTAAAACATCATAATGTCAGGTAAACATAACAATCAAAGTATTGTTGTTTAAACATTGGGGTAAATCATTGTGTACATGGCTATACTAATCACTAAGAAAGAATTGGTTAATAGTCATATATACTTGCAAAATAGAGAATATTCGCATCGCAAATGTTTAACTAATGGCAAAACATTTAAGATCTCCAGTAAGATGCTTAGTGAATATCATCCTTGGGCTCAAATGCATTATGCATACTGTGATGTGTATATATTTTATAATTTCATCTCAGGTTTCAATATTGTATCACTATAAAAATTATGATCACAGTAAACGGATGTGTCGTCTTTAACTTAACATAATTTACACTTCAGCTTTGATTGAGCCTCAGCCAATTGTTCCTGCAGTTGCTGGAGGAGTATCAGCCGCTGTTGTCATAATAACAATAATTATCGTGGTGTTGATCGTCATCCGTAGACGGTGAGTAACATGTATTATCATTGGACTTACGCAGTGCCTTTATAGTGCTTATGTGCATAACTTAGACTGTCATACAAATATTTGTACAACAAGCGATTCATATTGAATTTAAATCATTCCTGGCAGCTGTTGGTCCGTTGACACGTCTATGTCCATTCGTACTTTGTCTGTACTAATTATCAGTAACAGAAAAAGAGCAATTGGTAATGGTTACCTTTAGATGTATGTTATTAACAATACTAGTTTCGAGTATCGTCGGTACTCGGACACTGGTTGATTGTTTTACGGATCGGGTTACTTCTCTGTGATATTTTCATTGATAATTTATTATTTAAGACCCGATTCATACCTTGTCCATTATTTTACCTAGGTCAAGTCGTAGTTGTGTCTCTTTAGGTCGCATAACGTTATGTTTCTGTCCTTAGTGTTTTAAACTATGTAACGCCCCGGTGTTGTAGTGCGTCATTTGGTCGCCGTTTTAGCATGGGTTTGTGTTGGCATTGCTCAGGGTAGTTGTGCCGTGGTGTTTCTGATTTCTGTGCTCGGCTTGTAAGGTTGAGTGCTCCCTTCTCTGTCGGAATTGCTCTTACCTATGAATGCTGGGCTTTCGTTAAATGGACCTTTGATGCCAAGTTAGAGTCTCAACCAGAATATGAGTGATATTTAAACGCAACCAATCACTTATTTTATCAACCAAATTTTATACTAACTACGCCATAAGCTATGTTTAATCATTATGTCTAACATTATTCGTTTAAACCTTTTAATGATTTACATATTTAAACTTTAAACAGATGTCCTATCAATTTATTATAATATTAAGTATTTTGAATGCTTCGGTTAACATGAAAATATCGGATTTCGTGAACAAGTGTGTTATAATCTGTTTGCATGATCTAGAAATTTACTATTGTGTTGTATATTTCATAAAAGGCGAAGACATACGGATGGTCATAAAGATGATACAACAGATAAACAAAACAATGCACCAAAACTTCCTGGTAAGTCAATGTATTATTATCCTGTCGGTAAATTTATGATAAATATTGACTCGCAATATGTCGCTTACTTAAAAGTATAAGGTCGTAAGTCGTCCCTTTGGTGCAACAAGGTTGTATCTCTCTATATAAGACAAAGCAAGATACTTGTTGCGCCAAAGGGACGAATAGTTACTTACTACCTTGTAATTTCAATGCACATTCTAGATATACATCACAAGAAGCATGCAATTAATTTATTGTCATCAAATCCGAAGAGCTCATGTTGCCCATACTGGAATTTCAAAAAATATATTAGATTCGTTTTCAGACAGTTGCTTCTTGTTTCTTGAAATACAGGTGTATACTAAATATGAAACTATTCTTCTGAGTAAGAACATTGGTTTTGTCGTAAAATCATTCGACAGTCACTCAATACTGCTATAAATTCAACTTAAACGAAATGAATGAAGAACTACGTGCATTATTCATTTCGAACTACTTATCTATTTGTTTATTTTGTTCTATAAGGTAGTTCTCTACGAATAGAGCTATCATTATGCTAGAGGACTAACATTGGCATGAGTTTAAATAGTGCGTGTTACATGAACTGTATACGACTTTAACGACGAGATCTCATGGCTTCGAAGTAAACCCGATTCCGCGACCGAAATAACTCTATGAAAAGTTGCCCAAATGACGCTGATATGGTTGTTCTCACTACAGTACATGCCTTGTAAGACGAGTACATATTATTTCACATTTGATAATTTTAACTAGGTATTTGACTCGCAGACATACACACATCACTTGGCTTTAATGTTACTTATGTTTGTAACGCGAACAAGCGTGATGTTTAAATAATTAAGGCTTCATAAAGGCTGTATAATGACAACAAAGCAAAGCCTGACCCTGAAATACCCCAACCAACTTGAATAAGCACAATAAACATATTATGGTCAGCCTGGCTTTTGTATGATTAAGGTCCTTCAAATAACAACATACATATAATGCCAACAAAGCAATATATGCAAATTAAATCACTGAATCATTTCGACTTGAACAATATCCAAGTAATTTATTTGTGTTTTGTAATGGTTAAGGTCCTTCAAAAAGACGAAATCATGGCAAAAAACCTACATTTGTAACTATGCAATAAGGGACCTGAAAATCTGAACTTGTAATACGTCTGAAAGCAAATTGTGACACTGAAACAACCCGATATTTAAATAAACACAACAATCACATTAAACAAAACATGTTTAGTCTGACTTTTGTTACGCTTAAGGTTCTGAAATAGTGAACAAGCACACTTAGCATAATAAAGTAAACATCACTGTGGTGATATTTAAGGTCCTTCAAAAAGACGACATGATACCAACAAAGCAACTACTGGACCAGAAGTGGCCGAGCTTGAACGTGACATCGATTGTGTTGATGGTGAAGAGATAGTGGTTGATATACCAGAAACACAGAATGTTGTGTATGAGAATGTACCTACAGCACATTTAGCCGGACTTGATGCTTTTGTGAGAAGGAAGTCTGAGGATGACTATAAACAGGAATTTGAGGTTTGAACTTGCATAGGTACATTTGTATCTAACCTATTGTGTTTTTTTTCAGAACAAGCCTAATAGTAGAACAAATGTTTGATAATCTGCTACAATGCTTTAAGAAAAGTACATTATATGATATGTTATTCGAGTTTATGCAAGTGTTGTGCTGATATGATGACGAACTAAGCATATGTGATATTTAATTGTCTCAACCAAAGTGCTTATTTGTGACGAATAAATAATTATGGCTAAAAATGCGACAGAAATATATTTTAAATTGTGAAGTAAGTCATTCGGAAATTGGCAAATATGAAGTAAAAATCTTCATAGTTTACAAACAAATTAAGATTAATACTATTACGTTTCTTTCTTTGATAACTTGATGGGATATGTGTTACGTAGTGGATATGCACGGGACGATATAGTGTATATATTGTGTATAAGTGGCTTCTGCAAGGTTTTGAATTGAATTTGCCTTAGAGCATTTAATTTAATTTGTTAATTTATTGTATTGTTGATATGAATGAGTATTTTGCAATCGTCGTATAGATTACTCAAATTTTATGAACGGTACACATTTATTCGAAAGTTTCCAATTGATTTCCTATCAACATAACACAAGGTCTCCCGTATTTTTGCTTTTCATGTAAAAAATAACTTGACTATGTCTAGACAATTTTAACACATACTCATTGCCTATTCATCATTTATCTTTCCAGAAACTACCAAAGGGGCTTACACAGAGCCATACTGATGCAAGAAAACCTGAAAACATGGTTAAGAACAGATATAATGGCATATATCCTTGTAAGTATGTTCAATATGTTTTTGGGTTCAAATTCGTTAACAAAAATTGACAAATGGCTGCAATTACCAACTGGCAATGTATTTTAGATTTGTTTACGTATAATTTTGTATCACACAGCTTCAAAAGATCTAGTGTGTCCTCTCTAAAGCCGACGCCTTTCTCGTCAATACTACATTTTATGTATAATTGTCACATTCTACATGTAGAGGAAAACAACGTTTATATAATATAATTATTGTTTTGTAGTTTTCCTGTCTGTTTATAACATTACATAAAGTATATGGTATATCATATTACATTGCAGATAATCACTCTAGGGTTAAAATAAAGGGTGACCAAAAGTTCTTTATCAATGCTTGCTTCATAGATGTAAGTTTTACATTTGTATATCCAATATGTACACTCAATCAAATTTTGTTTTATGTTATTTTATTTATTTAGATAGTTCTGTGTGGTAATTAGTATTCACAAAGCATTTATTTAGCAGTAGACAGTAAACAGAAATTTACAATGATAAATAATGCAATTTTAAGTTTACTTTTGAAATTTGATAGTTGCCTTAATTGTATGCTCAGTACATCAAGAAACGCAACGTTTTCATCCTTGGTTTTTTCTTACTTCCATTGCTCATATACTTTTTAATTTTGTGTAAGAATATAATATAATCGTGTAGGAACTTGATCATTGTCCAAATGTTTTCGATCGGGTTACGTTACTCACGTGCGTCAAGAAAATGCAAAAACGCACGAATTTCACGTGTACCATTTATGCATGATAAATGTTGGTGTAAATTGCTTCGAATCCTTTGTAAGGTTTACCAATGGTAAGAAAATCAAAAAAGAAAAGGTCTAGGTTTCAGAATAAAGATATCGGGGTAGTCAAAACATGGGCCAAATCAAGCGATTCGGATGCCTATGACGGAGACGTCAACTGGGATGTTACACTTTGGCTAAATTGCCATGAACTGACAATATTTTATTAGGAGACAATCTACTAGCACTTTGGCACCGTTTACAACCACCCATGTCCAGGTCATCCATGTGAAACAACTTTCAGACAGGACCAGTAACTCCACGTGTACAATCTCTAGGCAAAGTTCACAACTGGTTCATACACACCTAATCAATTTGTTGGACATCATGCATATGTAATCAATCAATAATTAATCAACATTTTGTCTTTTAACTTAGAACAACGATTCTGAAAAAATAGGATTTTACCAATTTGTGTTCCATTACTTTTAAGCCGCACTATACACACAAGTGTCGTTCAATTGCATCGATAGCACTATATGAAAACAATGTTACCGTTGCATTGTTCATGGAATGAAATGTCACCAAGTAAATACAGTTTGGTTGCATATCATACAAAGTTTAAAAGTGTTGACAGAAACCCCAGTGTTGCGTTTCTAGATGTACTCAGTATATAATTCGCTGGCATAGAATGATAAGGTCTTCCTTGGTTGATGTATTATGTACTTTAGGCTACTTATGGTCCTATTTTCATGAAAACTGGAACTTGTCGTTTTGACCAAACTGAAATCCAAAAGTAGTTTTATCGTAAGTCAATATTAGTTTTTCACTCTGTTCTTGTTTTCTCAAGTTATCGATTTTGTACGCCCGTCATATTCTTAGCCAGGAGACTGTCCTGTACTATTATATAAACAGATAATTGTATTTATTTTGTGGTACATGCTTAATTGTGTTGTGTTATTCATTACAGGGCTTTCAACAGAAGAATACGTACATTGCATCACTAGGTAGGTTTTGCATGTGTTTACTTGAGTTGAGTACTCGCTTTGAAAATGATGTCATGTTTTCTTAAAAATATTTAGTTGTTCATTTCATTATTTTCCCGTTGAGTAGTACAGTGTATGAACATCATACGCGAAGGCAAATTGTGTTTTGATAGGTGATACATTATTGTTTGAAAGGCTGTTCATGTACGAAAGATGATATACATTAAATGATTGCTGCTAGGTCCTACAGCAAAAGCTACTCTGCAGTTTCATACATTCTGAACAATGGTATGGCATATGGACACGGATGTGATAGTGATGCTTACCAATCTCATCGAACCAAGTGTAAGTAGGATATAAATCAGACCATTTGTTTCAATTACTTTACATAGATATATGATTTGATCACACTCCGTATGAGGTCATGTCGATGTAAAATTTACATCATCCAATTAAATCGTTACTTTAACAAATCCGGAAGTGCAGAGACTCGCAGATGTAGTTTACAGGGAGAGAGATGTTTAAACCTTAAAGAGAATTAAGCATAGCTCGATTTTAGTCTGTGCACTCTCTATGCATAAAATAACATGCACCGACAGGACATATGAGTGTGACCTCTCTTGTAGTGCAGTCAGATCTAACTAACAGCGTAAAGGAATTGAGAATGGAACTGATTTAACTCTGATTGGACGTGCCTCCGTAGCTCAGTGGTCAGTGTGCTTGTCGGCTAAACTGGCGACCTGGGTTCAAATCCGAATGAAGGTACATATATATGCCTGCCATGTTTCAGTAGAAATTAAGCAAACAATGGCTATGCTCAGCATAATTATTTAAAAAATGCCATGGAACACCATATTACATTTTCCCGTTATCATTGATATATACGGACCACTTCAACTAGAACCATTCTCTGAATCTGCCGATTCTCTACATATTGTAGAAACCAAACCATTTTGTTTCAGGGCAACAAATGCGAACAGTACTGGCCAGATCAAGACTGCACAAACATACATCAAGATATAACAGTTTCATGCCAAAGCGAGGAAGTATTTGCCGAGTATACAGTCAGGACATTAACCGTTGATAAGGTACTTATGATTACCGTTTATCTGATTGTATGACAGATATGATTGCTGGACATGATTGAACACAATTTTCTTGATGATACGGTCGGATTAGCAGGAATTGATTGTTTAAAACTTAAAATCGCTATTTACTTTCCTAGATAGCATCGTACTCGAAGGCATTGATGATTTTAGAGCAATGTCCGTTAAAGGATAGTATTGGTGTTACCGCGGGATGAGATGGAATCCATTGTTGAAAACCCACTAATGTTATTTATTTTCCTTGATATTTGTCGTACTAGAACACTTTGATTTAAGTGATTAAGGTTAAAAATCACGAACGATACTTACTGTCTTTGATATTATCTAACTTGAGCACATTGCTATCAGTTAAAGGACATTATCGGAATACATAGCATATGGGAACGGCTCAGTTGTTAATGAACAATGCTT
The DNA here is from genome assembly GCA_963678985.1 of Spisula subtruncata. Classification (NCBI taxonomy): domain Eukaryota; kingdom Metazoa; phylum Mollusca; class Bivalvia; order Venerida; family Mactridae; genus Spisula; species Spisula subtruncata. The sequence continues at coordinate 11,599,594 of OY787677.1, read as the reverse complement.
CCTCGTCAATGTTAATATATATTGAAGCAGAAATGATACGAACTTTAAATAGCCATTTCCTCGAAAACTCATATAGGATGTTATCTTCCTCTAAATGGATTCCATAGTTCATCCGCTAGTATAGATATTATCAAATACACTTAAATGTCAACAGTATATTAGTTTATATTAATATTTTAAATGTCCGCATGTCCTTATATCAAGCAGTATTAGGTTCGAGACCAGTCTCGTGTCAATTCATGATTTGTCTTTTTACGATCAACCCATACTATAAACTTGACCCATGTGTTTGAAACGGTTCATTTGCCTGAGAAGATTAAAGGCTACTGCCTCCAATACTGTAAACGACGAATTCAACGTTAAACAGACGAATTATTACTGAATAATCTGGGGGAAAAGTACATTCAGTCTATTGCAAGCGTGCCTAAAATCAATTATATTTTAACCTGTGGCTCACCTTTGTATTACGACTCCTTTCAGTATTAACTAACAAACAAAAAGGTAATATATTATTTTGTTGTCTTTTTATTATCAGAAATCAAAGAAAAGAACAGTCGTACAGTTTCATTACACTGCCTGGCCAGATAAAAGCATTCCGGATGAAATAACAAGTTTGGTAGAATTCCGTCAGAGGGTTAGAAGTGCTCCACGTGTTCACCATGGTCCGGTTATCATACACTGCAGGTTAGTAATCGTTGTTTTATATCCTATACTCTATCAAAATCCAACAATAAAATGACATTCCCTTTTGGACTACCAAACATTGCATGCAGTCTCAATTATTTAAACAAAAAATAATTACAAATTTGAAAGTAAAGGAAACTTTTAATATTAACATAATCAACCCTCAGGTATCTGCATCAATGATAACAAAACAAAACATGTTTTCGTTTTACTGTATTTATCAATGGTACCCTTACCTGTGAATCTACCCTGTATAAATACAATGTAGCATAAAAGTATTATAATAAAAAAATCGAACGCTGGTTTTAAAAAGATTTCCTCATTTCTTGGTTGTATACATTCTTGATTATGATTAGACGTGTTAATTGTATTGTTTTTTTCTCCAGTGCTGGGATTGGGCGTACAGGAACATATATTGCTTTGGACAGGTTGACAGAGGCGGGGGAAGCTGGGGAGAGAATAAACGTCTATGATTGTGTGTATGACATGCGACAACAACGTGTTAACATGGTACAGACACTGGTAGGTTACTTAATGCTTAAGTGAGTTAGCATACTCACCTAAGTGTATATCGCTGGTTCAGAATGGGAAGGTCAGTACGGCCATGTAAAATAAATTTATTAGTCCATTCGGTTGGAGATATCATTCTTGCTCCGAATGATGTTAAAGAGCTTTAAGCCGTGCTTCCACTATGAAATTGCTAGATGAAAAGTCTTCGCATATATTGATCACCCTCGTAATTAATAACAGTGGTTAGCTTGAAATACATTTAACAATTGCTTATGATTTCAGGAACAATACAAATTCCTTCATATGGCTTTAGTACACACACTGACTTTTCAAAGCGGACCTATTCGGTCGGATGAGTTTGGAGGTTACATACGAGCTACAAGTGATTCAGAGGTCAACACAAATTTTGAAGTGAGTGATGTATAGCGTATTAGGTTAAATTTGATTTATGATACGTGTAAAACATTATTGCCCAAATGATTAGTACATTTAAGTAAGTACAAAATGTAAATAAGTGAGTAAAGTCTTTATTTGACAAGGCGAACACATTTCCAGTAATCCAATCTTCCATATGGGCCTTTGGTTTAAACAATATTTATTTCATATATTATACATAAACTTATTTATACAAATCAAGGATTGAATAGTAAGCTAAGCTTGTTTCGAAACTCGTTCCATGTGGGCCTTTACATGTATATACATGTATATCAGTCCAAATACTGAATAGTGTATGTTCAATTTGATGTGTCTAGTTTTATTGTTATACCATACATGTATCACTGTTCTAGTTACTGAAGACTGTTATTGAAGATGAAGCCATTGAAGAAACTCAGGCAAGAAATAAAAACGGTCGTCATAGTGACAAGAACAGAAAACATAGTGACATACCAGGTACATGTATTATCGTGTTGAAAACAAAGGACATGATAATATATTCAACTTAGGAAGCAACTTCAATATGCAAGTCATTTTGACAAGTCATTTTAATATTCATCGAAAAATATGACTTTTCTTGAATCTTAATTGCTTCGAAATTAGCAGTGACATGGTTAAGACTGACTAAAATTTTAAAATGGTGGTTTTCCGTTGGTAAATGATGATATTAGGGGAGACTATACATGTTATCTTGGAATTCCTGTTTTATATTATGAAATACTCTGTATGTTCAAAAACCACAGCAGGTTCAAACTTGTTTATGCCTTTACTAATTTCCTTATACTTTGTACAGGTGACAGACATAGACCAAGGATTCATATCTGTCGAACATTCAACTCGTCTGACTACATCAATGCCATATATGTCAATGTAAGTACCATACCTTCAATAGGTTAGTCTTATTAGCATTCTGCCAATTGGTTTATTGTTTCTCATGGTGAAATTGAAATTACACTGCCTACTGCATATGCAGCAGTTATAGTTATATTTTCCTGAAACTGATTTACACGGTACACGCTATCAAACAGTTGCTGAATACATATACAAAACCTCTCAGTTTAAAATTTAAGGGATTGTGTAATAGTCAATTACTCAAGAAGGAATGTGTTTTTGACATGCGTATGGCCATTATAACATGATATATTACATTCGTGTATTTAACTATATGCTATTTTGTATGTTCTTAACTATTTGGCAGCAAAGCCTAGGTCCCGCTTATCATTTTTTCCTCGGCGATGTACTCCCGATTTGATTAAATAAGCTACGGTGGGCATCGGGAACAGATGGTTCACAAATTTTCCATTGACATCCCATAGACCACGATGAGCGTTATCTTGATGTATTGCGATTCCCATTTATTAAACCGGGAGTGCATTGCCGAAGAAAAATGGTCAGTGAGACTTAAGCGTAAGTAAATGGTATCTCAATCTTTGACCGAAAGTCGATGAAATAACACATGAAATGGTCAATAAGAATCAATTATTTCTTACTAAAATGATTCTCATGTATTCTCATGTATTTCAGGGCTTTTATAAAAAGAATCAGTACATCATTGCTCAATCTCCACTTCTAGACACCGTCGTGGACTTCTTGTGTTTGATCTTCCAAGAGAATTGTTACTGCGTCGTATCAATGGAAGATTCCGAGTTAATTGGAACGGTACTGTTCGTTTGTATTGATAATGATAGGAATTCAGGAACACAAACCCATATACTATTTTGCCTGTATCTAGTCATTATACTAAACATATGTTTACCGGCGTCAACACATCATATTCTAATGTTTTCCTGCGTAATTTCCATAGTACCATCACCTATAATCAAACCAAAAATAAGATCTAGCAAAATGGTAAAATATATTATCAATTCGATAAATGTGATAAGAAATATGTAGGGAAAGCTTTCTTACTTGCACTGAATACTTGTACGTACATCTATATACAGTGGAAACATTACTAAATGTAAGGGAAAGCATGGCTAACAGACGTGTTAAACAATCAATCACAGTTAGTGTATCTGTGTACTGTTTTTTCAATGCATTTACGCTAGCGTTTTACTAAAATATTACGTACGTCGATAATATTCGCGTAAATGCCTTTTACAAAGATATTTAGTTCTTTTTCTGGCGTAAGTTTTGGCTATTTCTACGCTAAGGCTGAGCAACCCTAAACAGCAAGTATGAACGTAAGTGTGGAGTTTTTAACACGCACTGTCGATTTAGTACCGTCGTATGTTATTTTAGACCGTCGTTGGTTGTTTTAAACGGGGATTAACTTACAATAAAATCATGTTTAATAATCAAATCTTATGAACGTTTATGTATATCTATTCATTCTGACCCCCGTTATATTGGTTATGTTGTGTCCCGACTTATGTTCAATCTTCAATTTTTTTGCGTAAATGTATGCAAGTACTTGCGATCGTTTAGTAAATCTCATTTAAGATTTTGCGTAAGGTATATATTTATGTGAAAATTTACGTAACATTTACGCATTGTTAGTAAAACACTGCCCTTGACAATAAAAACGGTACATGCATTATTCACAGGCAAAACAGCAGTTTCATCGTTAACTTGCTATTTTTTGTGACAACTAAAATAAAATATGACAAATATAAAAAAACAAGTAACCACAATGTACTGTTATAAGTGTTCAAATATTATAGGACAGTGACGTACATGCAATTATAGATCTACAGCTTCGAGGCGTGACTAGTAAATACTTTGTATTCTAGTTCTACAGCTTCGAGGCGTGACTAGTAAATACTTTGTATTCTAGTTCTACAGCTTCGAGGCGTGACTAGTAAAGATGTTGCATTCTATAAAGGGGTCATTACCGAGAGGACACGGTATACCTATACCTAACGTTTTTATGATTATGGAATATAGGGGAACAAAAATAAATATAAATAGTAACTGTAATCTTAAATTCATCCTTTCACGTCAAAGATTATGAAACAGATGGTCAGTTCGAACACACTAATGACATAATATGAATTAGTTACATGTAATATGTGTCGCGGAAGGGAATTCAAAAATGTTTTATTCATTTTTTTGGTAAAAGAATATCTTACACATTTTGGAGTTTAATTACTTACACGATATTTGAACACTTGTCAAACTGTTCTTCTAATCATGTTTTCGTATTAACAAAATCTGACACAACAAAATGTAATGTCATAAGTCACTACATGTAGTTTCAATATTTGACTTGATACCACATGTTTCTTCTACAAGACACGTGTCCAAATATGTATGATATTTAAAGTTAATTATGTATTTTCATGTTCAGGAAATTGGTGATTACTTAGGAGCCGATAATCAAGTGTTACAGTCAGGAACATTTACAGTGAAGACGTCAAGAGGTGAAACAGGGACAAACTACATAATGAGAAAACTGACAATATCTAACAGTGATAAGGTAACAATTATTGTACTCTTTCCGCTACCACAAAAAATATCATACGAAACAATAACATAGAACAAATCGGAACCTACATTAATAATTAATTCAAATCGTAAACACAAACACATAGAATATATAAAGCATAGATATTAAGACCAAATACAAAACAACTAAAAATGTACTGAACAAGAACAATGAAGTTTTAACATCAGGAGTAAACAGTCTAAAATATTTAACAATCAGTACACAATGTATAATGCTACTACGTGATTAAAAAATGTAACTAGTTATATTTTAGGTGACCTTGTAGATGTGTATGAATGTTACAATGAATTCACTCCTAAATGATATTAGTTTCAGCTTGACCAATAACAAAACGTTCTACCACTGTTGCATAGAAATGTTAATGAACATAAATGGGTAGTTTGATACATTTCAGCACTCTAATGGAGAAAAGGTAGTTTACCATTACCAATTAACTAATTGGAGAAGAGACGATCAGGTTCCTTCTGATGTAGGGGAGTTTACACAATTTGTGAAAGATGTCAGTAACAAAGCTCGTGAAATGAAGAATGAGAATGCGCCCGTTCTTGTACACTGTTTGTAAGTTGACATACACGTACGAGTAGTTTCATCATATTTTTTAAAAAAATAGGCCATATCTATGCGACAGGTTTTGCAGTGTTTTGAGTAGTTGGTAGAAAAACAAATTAAAGACTGTGGAACAAACTGATTGATAAGTCCTCAAGTTAAACTGTTATATACAGATTCCTAGATAATGTGATGCATTGTAGAAGATTATAATAAAATCAATGTTGAGCACCACTTGTAAAATTGCATTGCATAACATTTACATGGGCTCACTGGTTAAGAGCGATACGATTTGACAGCGCTAGCACGTAGTTTAGAATGTTTTGACATATAAGTGACTGTTGGTGGTGTATATAGAGGACCTATCACGAGTTGTCAATTGTTATAGACTTATATTAAACGAGTTTGGGAAATGATATTAAGCGAGCCTTGGCGAGCTTAATTATGTTGCGCTAAAGAGTTTAATATAAGTTTATATAATTGACAACGAGTATCACATTCAAGGAAATACATGTGATATATAAGAATTGTTGTTCGGTCAAAAACGTCATGTAAATTAATTATGGGACGTGGTCATTTCATTTTTTTCGTTAAGTTATCTGTATGCATTGTGCTATGTGTTATGTGGTGTTCTCTATGTCATGGTGCTCGGATAGTTAAGTTGAATGCCACCTTCATTGTCCGATTTCCTCATATCTTTGTAAACTAATTATATTCATTCAGTTAACCGAATCATTTCAGGGACGGAGCTAAGCGTAGCGGTCTTTTCTGTGCTGTTGGTGTACTGATAGAGAAAATCGAAGCTGAAGGTCAAGTTAGTGTACCAAACACATTGAGACAACTTTGTACTCGTAGGAAAATGGCTCTTCCAAATACGGTTGTATTTTATATACGACAATCATGTCTATACTATATTATGAACCGTATTCAAAATTGGTCTAGAATCATATATGTCACCCACGATAAATAAAGTCATTATTATTATTATTATTATTATTATTGATATTATTTTATTAAAGTCCAACGAGGACTACCTGGTGTCATATTCTAGAATCATATGCTTTTCACTAACTTATAAAGGATTACACGAGTGCATAATAAATGTAATGTAAAACTATACTCTACCTGTTCAGGCAATGTTTGCAATATTTTTGGTACACATACTCGGCTGTGTCACTTTCACCATATCCTCACTAGGCTGAACACATAGCTCACGTATGACGTTTGAGATTATTATAGTGTACAACTCATTTCACAACTACAAAACATGTAGTGCTTGAGTTCGATGAATCAGTTGATGTGAAGGTATATCCGTTCATTATATGTACCGTAATATTATTTTTCTCGCTTTTCAGGAACAGTTTGAATTTTGTTTCCGCTGTGTGGATGCTCATGTTAACTCAAACAACGTTTACTCCAATTTTGCGCGCTAGAGACTCTACAGCATGATTTGCCCGTACTTGCATATGTGCCTCCGTATATCATTGGTTAGTGCGCTTGCAGTCTAATCTGGCGACCACCCGGGTTCAATATAGTTGGAGGCACTCGCATCGTGATTTCAACAGATGATAGAATTTAAAAGAACATTTGACGTGTTTGTTAAAGAAGCTATTGATGCAATAAGGATGTATTGATAACTTGGTGTCATACGATATTATATTTGACGTTCGATAGTTCACGTGTGATTACTATATTACACTTAACAAATCTTATAAGTGTGCATGTGTTTTTACCTCGTAACTTTTTTTATTTATGAATATTTCTGCTTGAAATTTCGTATATATGCTTTTGAGTACCTAAGATTGATTCAATACAGTTGTGTCTTCGAAATTAAAAGATGCAGTTCATTGAACCGTGAAAAATCAAAACAAGCAAAATTACCGGGAAATTTACACATACGTGCAAATTATGTTGAAGTATGGTCAATTTCAATTTAAGTTGTATCACCAAATTCAAAAAATCCAAAATAATGAGATGTTTTACTCAACAACATGGTATTTTTCAACTTTTAAAAAATCCTTTTTATTTTGATGGCCAAAGGGAGGTAACTCTGTCAACAATTTCGTTTTTCGGTTGAAAGTGGGTATTTCTACTCCTCAATTTTACTTCATTAGAACCATGGTTTACATTGTTTTTAGACAAATGATAAGCACATACGTATACTTGAAAATAAAAGTTAAAAGCAAAGCGGTCAAATAGCTGCATCAAGACCCGGGCAAACAACCGATGAAACCGCTGCTAAAATTGGTGACATCAGCTTTTGATGATGTCATCATTTGCTTATTCTGATTGTAATTGTTTTAAACAGATGGTACTAAAATCAATTGAATTGTAATTCCAAATACCCGAGCTGCATATTTTGAAACTTTTAGCACAATCCATCAGGTATTGACTGAGCTATCGTTAATATAAGCATGCACACTTATAAGATTTGTTAAGTGTATACAATGTACTCTTGTTGACAGTAGTTTGATACGTCATGCTTTAGTTATATATTTTTTGTTTTGTTCCATATTGACATCTTGCCCATTTACTCAACTTGTCATGACTTTTTCATGATGTTTTCGCTCTAAGCATTACAAAGCATGTCGGAAGGCACACGATTTTGTCTTGTATAACATAATGTATGCATTTATTCGGCTACATGTACCTTCTTAATCAAAAACTTATAGGTAGGTCAGTCTCCATTTTCCAACCAAGTGAAACCGACACTATTGGCTGTGGTATCGATATACTGGTACCCAAACTACGCGTGCCGATTCGAGTATGCTCTGGGTACTAAAGTACTATTGTTGCTTGAACGAATGAGAAAATGGCCGTTGAATTATTGTTGGGTGTGTAATAAGGTAGTCGAAATGCTCATTGAAGATGATAAAATTTACGAAACGTTGTGTCTCTGTGAGCCAGCCAATTTATATAAAGTAATATTACATGGTTACTAGTGATATACCACTATTTATGACTTGTAAGTTTTACGACTTTAAATCATAACATATTTTATAATTTCTGATTATCAAAAATCATATTTTTTTAGTATCATACCAATATGTTAAGCAGATCTGAGCTATTAATTTCGTGTTATGTTGTTTATATTAATGGTTATCATTTCTGTCTAGATTTTTTAATTTTTATGTGAAACTATACACAAATGTATAGCTGTGTAATACATTGAACCATTCATAATAACTACATTTCTATCTGGAAATTGTTCCGACTTAGACATCACGGTAGGCACATATTTAACGACCACATTGTACAGTATTTTGTTGATATACTATAAGACTATACGATATACTAAAAGACACATTAATGAAAAGCAAAGTTATAATGTCAAATACCGACCTATTCGTCTATACAACTATTGATTTCAAATTACTAAACACCATTACGGTACTTTAACTGTTCAAAAATAAGATCACCAAGTGTTATTATGAAGGCTCTGCTCCAAAATCAATTATTGTCTTGGATCCTTGAAATAATAAAATCCGTCTGAAGTTTAAGATATTTATCGAGATTGTAACCAATTACCAATATACAGTTGCTTTACAATCCTATATGACTAACAAGTTCACATTGTCAACGGACGAAAGCGATCCATAGTGTTTCATAGCATCCATAGCATTCCAATTATTAATTAATTTTTTACATAGTTCTATTTTTGCATTCCAGTTTAGTGTTTCACATATTTTTTTATCTGTTCCAAAGTATACGCCTAATGCTTTAACAGATTGTTTGAAAAGTATATTTTGTATTTCAATCTCATTAGGATTTTTTAAGTTTCCAATTAAAAGACCTTCTGTTTTATTTTTATTTAATTTCAGACCTGAAGATAACCCAAATTCTTCCACAATTTGTAGAGCTTTTGGAATTTCTGTTGCATCTTTTAAGAATAACGTTGTGTCGTCTGCAAGTTGGGTTATTTTTATACTTTTATTGTTTATACTTATTCCAGTGATATCGTTACATGCTCGTATGTTTGTTGATAGTATTTCTGCAATAATAATAAAAAGGAGAGCAGATAAGGGACAGCCTTGTCGTATACCGCGCTCTACTTTAAATAATTTTGAAATCCATCCATTGTTGGCTACCGCGGATTCAATATCGGTATATAAAATTCGTACCCATCTTATGAAATCACTTTTGAAACCAAATTTTGTCAAAGTGCAAAAAATAAAGTCCCATTTTACTGTATCAAAAGCTTTCTTAAAATCCAAAAATAAGATGAGACCGCTTTTGTCAAGAAGTTCCGTGTATTCGATGATGTCTTGTATTTGTCGTATGTTATAACCTATATACCTATTTATAATAAAACCTTGTTGATCTAAGTTGATGATCGTATCTAAAACTTTCTGTAATCTAGTTGCAAGTATTTTGGTAAGAATTTTATAATCTATATTCAGTAATGCGATAGGTCTCCAGTTTTCAAGATTCTCTGGATCACCTTTTTTAAATAGTAATGAAAACACGCATTGTTTTTGAGTATGGGATAATTCACCAGAAGTGAAACTTTCATTAAACGAATTTAAGATATGTGGTTGTAACTCAGACCAGAATGTTTGATAAAATTCAGAAGTAAGGCCATCTAGACCTGGACTTTTGTTTTTTTTCATAGAGGAAACTGCTTGCGAATATTCTTCAGGCGTTATATTACCTTCGCATAAATTAGCGTTTGTTTCTGTTAAAACATTTTCAAGTATAACTTCATTTAAATAATGTTGGTTTTCATGGTTGGTTTGTTCCGAATATAAAAGCTTGTAAAATTTTACCTCTTCTTTTAAAATATCATTAGTGTCTGTTATTCGCGTACCATTTACAGTTAGTGATGTGATAGTTTTTCTACTTTGTCGTGATTTTTCTAAATTTAAGAAGTATTTCGTATTTTTCTCATTTTCTTCTAGTGCTTGAACTCTAGCTCGTACCTGAGCTCCGTTAGCTTTTGTATTATATATAGTTTTTATTTCATTCTCTATTTCAATTATTTTTAACTTATTGTTGTGGTTATTATCTCTAGTAAGTAGATCTTTCAATTCCATTTCAAGATTGTGTAGGTTGTTGTTATATGTTCTAGCTTTATTTTTAGAATAATTGATAGATACATTTTTTAATTCTAATTTTAGAATTTCCCATTTAGTTGTATTACTGTTTATATTTAATTGATTGCAATTTTGAATTGTAGTTTTAATTAGTGTGCAAGAAGTCTAAGCATATTGGTGAATTTGCATATTACAATTAGTTCACTGATATCTAAAATGTACATGATGATCGTAAGAATATAATTGAAAGTAAAGAAGAACGTTGAGTATATTATTGTGTATAGAAGATGTTGTATCAATTGAAATATCGCTGACTTAGAATGAGAAGGTCATAAGTACAATGTAAAACCCGCTTTGTCGAGAAAGTAAGACCATGCTGTTAACCACTTTTTGAAAAACACGTTTCTCAACACTTCAGTTTGGTAAACCAAACAAGTACAGATTGATAAGGTTGACCTTGTAATGCATAGCTTTCAAATAATGTAAAGAGTCTTGAAAGTTTGTAAGTTTTCCTTCTCATTCAAAGTCATCAATATGACGTTGAAGATATATTGGTTCTATACAGTACATTTATTCTCCTGTGATTTTCACAATGAGCCTACAATGATTACAATGTAAACCTTGTATATTTAGAAATATAATCCAAATATCGCTGGCTTTAAATGAGACAACTAACGACCATATTAAAACTGATATTATTTTAACTAAGCATCAAATGGCACGTCTTATGATTCCATTTCCATGAAAATCGAAACTTTTCATGTAGACCAAAGTGAAGTTAAAACAACTATCTATTTTACCGTCAGTAAAGAGTAATTTTCAGATAGTGTTGTATTGCTTTCTAAAAATATCGACTTTGTACATTATACCTTATCTTTCTAACCCAGCGATATATGTTTTGTTTTACCAGGTACCTTAAGTATAACATACGATCATTAAATGTGTTTTATACATCATATGTATGTATGGGGGACACAAAAACATGTTGTTTCGTTGGCAATTTCACAATTACAACCTACACATCTCTGGCTTCGAATTAAAAGTTCATAAGTACAACATCGATATTTTGAGAAAACAAGAAAAAACTGTCGGAAATTTACTCTTTACTTATGGAAAAACTAGCTTTTACAGCTTCATTTTGGTTAACATGACAAGTTCCGATTTTCAAATAGGCTCATAAGAAGCACCTTATGATGCAGATTTCAAATATTTGCCAGTATTATTAGGCAGTAAGTAGATGCTACGACCTTTCCATTCTAAGCCAGCGGCATGTGTTTTACTTTGCTCTATGATTATTGTGAAAGACGAATACCATTTTGTCTTGCTTTGTTCTGACTTTCGTCATTTACTAACTATTGTTTTACCAAATAACCAGTGTCATTGGCTAACTATCCGAATACAAGATTATTGTCTTCATCTAAAAAATAATAATATGTAAATTTGCAAAATATGTTCATCAAGAATTTGAAAAGCGTACATACGTACATATTTATTTGGATAACCGCTTCTTTTACTCTTTACTTGATATATAAACAGTATTTGTACATAGTGGGATTGTTGCTGTAATTGTGTTAACATTGTTTATTGAAATTTGTACCTACTCTTCTTTTGTTGGTTTACCTGCCGCCTCCTGTTTAAGGCGACGAACACAAATACTAGTATTATGCTACTAAACTTTTATTGAAACATAACCAGTTTTACGAAGCCATTTACGAAATAACGTTTCCTTCCGCTTTCATCGAGTAGATTGATCGTCCTGTTCAAGTATTGGTACTTTGTAATAATAGTGCGGTATGTGATGTTTTGAATATGCTTTCTGTGCTCAGCTCCTTAATTCACATTCAGTGAACAGTTGTGGTGATTATATATTTACGTGTATTTCCAACGAGTCGAAGAATAGTCTCTAAATAATATTTGTTTGTAATTTATTGTAGCTACATGTATTTGAATTCGTCGAAGGAAATCGTAAAATTTTACGAAAATTCTATTAACTAACTAATATGCTTTGAAACTTTGGGGCACGACTTACAAATGTAACATGAGTAATAACGGTAACACTTATTTCATATGTATATTTATTTTCACCTTCAAAAAGCTGATGTTACAATAAGGCAAAAACCCAAATAAAAAATTCCGCCTTTGAATATTTTTGTCACGATCTTACACACAGTGTCGTTGATACACATTAGGGGACTAAATGGATTTAGAAAATATAAACAGTAATTTATTGTTCAAAGGACAAAATCCTGAATAACAAACGCATCACATTTTACGTCATACAAAGGGAATTAAATCGATTTAGAAAACATAAACATTACTTTTGTTTTCATAAGAAAATCCTGAATCGAATGACGCAACACATTTTACATCATGAAAAGGGAACTAACTAACCAGATTTAGGAAATATAAACATTAATTGAATACTCATAAGAAAAAACAAACTTGACTAACCCATCGCTTGTTTAGTACAGTAGAAACTCGAATTGTTGATTTTAGAATATCTCCATTTAAATACAGTATGCGTCAAAAATGGGTTATATCACATTTTGAATTATATGCATTGATTTAATGTTCACATGATAAAAACCTGAATCGACAAAAGATCACCATTTAAATGCAATACGGCACTTCCTCTTAGTTACGCTCAACGATGTAGTTTGTTGATGCTTTGTTGTATCTCTGTTCATTGCCTACGTGATAAATTCCAGTAACAAAAGATTTTTCATGTTAAGAAGTCCAACATATTTACATAATACACAGTCTATACAGGTGGCATTACGCCAGAGCAGAGATCGATCTAACGGTGTCATAGTTGGCTCCACTGTAAACCATTTTGACGACTAGAGTTTTGGCATCCAAGGACGAAATATGCGTGTGATGAAGTATACAATACATGCAATTATAGACATATTAACTTATACACAATTAAGTGTATACGAAAACATCACGTGTTTCAACAGTTCCAGTATATACCGAACATGTTCCCTTTTGTATGAAAACGAGATTAAATTACCAAATTTAAATAATACAACAAAACATTACGGTCGGTATTTTTCAAGACGTACATACACTTAACCGCTTTAAGAACGCACCACTATTGAAAATAATCACATTTTGTCAAAATACATTTTTTGCTAAAATTGATAGGTTGCAGGGTTTGTTCAGTTCATAAGCTTCACCTAATTAAAGAAAACGATTTATTTTTCATTCGGAATACCCCACCCAGAGAACTTTTTTAATTTTGCATGTTTTGCGCGTGCAGCTCGAACGCGTCGACTGTGTGATCAATATTACTTTAAAACTGTACGCTGTTGGTGTACACATTGAAAAAACAACATAAACAGTATTGGCTAAAGGTATCTTTATGCTGCCAATATCTCGAATATTTGTTCTCGATGCTTGTGCCTTCGCTTTCAACTGAAAAGAGCCTCGGTGCCTTAGCATAACGGTTCAACTGCCACCATACAATGCATGTGGGCTTAGAACATCGATTCCAAGTGAATGGCACAGTCGAAGACCGACCTGGATGAAACCAGCTAAAGGTATTGAGCCCGAGCTATGAGGAAACATGACACAGGTTGTGTCACTGTAATTGGTTCCGCATGGCTGCACACAGTGTCAAAATAATGACGGACGTCAATCAACAAGCCAAAAGTACATTATTGCATTTTCTTAATTATTTCTTTCATAATTGTCAATAAAAAGAAAAATTAGTTTTTTTTTTTTTTTTTTTTTGAGTTTGAGGAACCAACTCGGTTAACCCCGTTTATTCAATAAAAGAATGGTAACAACATGGTTTATGGTATTGGCACAATAATACAATACAAGCAATACATGTATAATAATCACTACAATACAATAAATAACAGTATTATTACATGCAAGCTAATTTAAGATTAATTGATATGTTCTTTTATTTTACTTAATAAATGATCAGTATTATTTTTACAAAATTCTGATTTAAATAGTTTGTAAATATCAAAAGAGAGAAGGATATTTTATTTTCACATAATATAATACAATATTGCTAAGAAGAAGAAAGCAAAGTACAAATATACAGAAGGTTTAAGTGTTTTAACCAAATCACATCATTGAGTTAGTCTAGCTGTATTATGAAATCGAAAGCGAAAGTAGTCTAGACTAACTCGATGTGAGGTTAAAGGTTGAATGAAGAAAACAATTATCAATGCTTAAAATTAAGCATTTACAATTGATATAAGTAATAAAGAGGATGTTGAGGTTCAAAGTTGTTAGGTTAATGGCAAGTGTGTGTTAAATAGTGTTATGAGGTGATCTTTGACTTTCGTTTTTTTTGAGATGTGAAAATATTGTATAGGTTGTTAGTTTTTGTCATAATTGGTGTGTTCATTCTTAATTTAGTCAGCATTGGTATTTTTGTATATTTTAATTATTTTGTATTAATTTTAAAAATTTATCAAGCAATTTGCATGATTCAGACTTTTTTGAATACAACTTTTGTAATAGAGACAGATCTTGGTACAAAATAAGCATTGTGTTTATAGGTTTTATTCTTCTTTCACTTCTTAAATAACTTTTGAACAAAGAAAAGCCAATTTGACTTAAAAGAATGTTTATTTCTTGATATTCCTTAAATTCGACTCTATATCCGACAAGTAAACGCTGTAAACTTTTCATATTTTGTTTGAAACCTAATTTGTTAAAAAAACGTTGAATATCTTGCCAAAAGCTACTCACATATGGACATTTAATTAATACATGTTCTGCTGTTTCAACATCTTGACAATGAGTGCAGCAAGGAGAGTCTCCTATTTTCCATGTAAATAAATTTTGTTTTGTCGCAAGTATGTTAAAAATAAGTTTTATTTTAAATTGCTTTATTCGTGGATCTTTTATAACATAATGTATAATATAATATACTGAGTTCCAATTAATTTTTGTATTAAGTAATCGCTCCCAGTAACTGTGTATAAACGGTTTTTCAAATTTCTGTTTTACAAGTATTTGTCGTATACATGTGTTGCTAAATTTAAGAATAGGGTAAGTGTCTATGTCTTTACATCTTGTTTTAACTTTAGTATTAATGGATTGATTTGTATTAAGTATATTTTTCCAAATGTGTGGGGTAGAGGATTTTAGTATATGCGTCTCTGATATCCAGTTTGTTTTTACTTTGAGTTTAGTGTAGATAAGATTATCATTTATAGTTCCGTTTCGGAATATATCCTCTACGTAGATAATGTCAGAGTCAATCCAATTCTTGAACATAAGACATTTTCCTTTGTTTTTAATGAATTGATTTCCCCATATTATTTGTTTTCGTATATCATAAAACGTTTCAGGCTTTTTGGTAGTACGATTCAGGTCAATAAAAGTTTCAAGGATTTCTTTATAAAATGGTGGAATAGAATATTTGGTCTTTGGTAACGATTTTAGTGAGTCAATGTTCATTTTTAGAATTAGGAGATTATTTCCAAATTGGTTTAAATAGAATTTTGGTATAACTTTCCAGTTTGCAACATTTTCATCATTTAGGGCTTTTAACCATTTAAGTTTAATTGATTTTGCATACATATTAATTTCAGGTATTTCAATACCTCCATCAAGTTTCATACCAATTAATGTTAACCTTTTTATTTTCTCTGATTTATTGCTCCATAAGAATTTGAACATCATACTATTAATATCATTGGCTATTAGTTTAGGTAATGACATTGACTGGATGAGGTAGGTAAGTTTTGGCAACAGTAAAGTCTTAATTACTATTAGTTTTCCAAAGAAAGTAAGGTATCTGGCATTCCAATTATTAATTAATTTTTTACATAGTTCTATTTTTGCATTCCAGTTTAGTGTTTCACATATTTTTTTATCTGTTCCAAAGTATACGCCTAATGCTTTAACAGATTGTTTGAAAAGTATATTTTGTATTTCAATCTCATTAGGATTTTTTAAGTTTCCAATTAAAAGACCTTCTGTTTTATTTTTATTTAATTTCAGACCTGAAGATAACCCAAATTCTTCCACAATTTGTAGAGCTTTTGGAATTTCTGTTGCATCTTTTAAGAATAACGTTGTGTCGTCTGCAAGTTGGGTTATTTTTATACTTTTATTGTTTATACTTATTCCAGTGATATCGTTACATGCTCGTATGTTTGTTGATAGTATTTCTGCAATAATAATAAAAAGGAGAGCAGATAAGGGACAGCCTTGTCGTATACCGCGCTCTACTTTAAATAATTTTGAAATCCATCCATTGTTGGCTACCGCGGATTCAATATCGGTATATAAAATTCGTACCCATCTTATGAAATCACTTTTGAAACCAAATTTTGTCAAAGTGCAAAAAATAAAGTCCCATTTTACTGTATCAAAAGCTTTCTTAAAATCCAAAAATAAGATGAGACCGCTTTTGTCAAGAAGTTCCGTGTATTCGATGATGTCTTGTATTTGTCGTATGTTATAACCTATATACCTATTTATAATAAAACCTTGTTGATCTAAGTTGATGATCGTATCTAAAACTTTCTGTAATCTAGTTGCAAGTATTTTGGTAAGAATTTTATAATCTATATTCAGTAATGCGATAGGTCTCCAGTTTTCAAGATTCTCTGGATCACCTTTTTTAAATAGTAATGAAAACACGCATTGTTTTTGAGTATGGGATAATTCACCAGAAGTGAAACTTTCATTAAACGAATTTAAGATATGTGGTTGTAACTCAGACCAGAATGTTTGATAAAATTCAGAAGTAAGGCCATCTAGACCTGGACTTTTGTTTTTTTTTCATAGAGGAAACTGCTTGCGAATATTCTTCAGGCGTTATATTACCTTCGCATAAATTAGCGTTTGTTTCTGTTAAAACATTTTCAAGTATAACTTCATTTAAATAATGTTGGTTTTCATGGTTGGTTTGTTCCGAATATAAAAGCTTGTAAAATTTTACCTCTTCTTTTAAAATATCATTAGTGTCTGTTATTCGCGTACCATTTACAGTTAGTGATGTGATAGTTTTTCTACTTTGTCGTGATTTTTCTAAATTTAAGAAGTATTTCGTATTTTTCTCATTTTCTTCTAGTGCTTGAACTCTAGCTCGTACCTGAGCTCCGTTAGCTTTTGTATTATATATAGTTTTTATTTCATTCTCTATTTCAATTATTTTTAACTTATTGTTGTGGTTATTATCTCTAGTAAGTAGATCTTTCAATTCCATTTCAAGATTGTGTAGGTTGTTGTTATATGTTCTAGCTTTATTTTTAGAATAATTGATAGATACATTTTTTAATTCTAATTTTAGAATTTCCCATTTAGTTGTATTACTGTTTATATTTAATTGATTGCAATTTTGAATTGTAGTTTTAATTAGTGTGCAAGAAGTCTAAGCATATTGGTGAATTTGCATATTACAATTAGTTCACTGATATCTAAAATGTACATGATGATCGTAAGAATATAATTGAAAGTAAAGAAGAACGTTGAGTATATTATTGTGTATAGAAGATGTTGTATCAATTGAAATATCGCTGACTTAGAATGAGAAGGTCATAAGTACAATGTAAAACCCGCTTTGTCGAGAAAGTAAGACCATGCTGTTAACCACTTTTTGAAAAACACGTTTCTCAACACTTCAGTTTGGTAAACCAAACAAGTACAGATTGATAAGGTTGACCTTGTAATGCATAGCTTTCAAATAATGTAAAGAGTCTTGAAAGTTTGTAAGTTTTCCTTCTCATTCAAAGTCATCAATATGACGTTGAAGATATATTGGTTCTATACAGTACATTTATTCTCCTGTGATTTTCACAATGAGCCTACAATGATTACAATGTAAACCTTGTATATTTAGAAATATAATCCAAATATCGCTGGCTTTAAATGAGACAACTAACGACCATATTAAAACTGATATTATTTTAACTAAGCATCAAATGGCACGTCTTATGATTCCATTTCCATGAAAATCGAAACTTTTCATGTAGACCAAAGTGAAGTTAAAACAACTATCTATTTTACCGTCAGTAAAGAGTAATTTTCAGATAGTGTTGTATTGCTTTCTAAAAATATCGACTTTGTACATTATACCTTATCTTTCTAACCCAGCGATATATGTTTTGTTTTACCAGGTACCTTAAGTATAACATACGATCATTAAATGTGTTTTATACATCATATGTATGTATGGGGGACACAAAAACATGTTGTTTCGTTGGCAATTTCACAATTACAACCTACACATCTCTGGCTTCGAATTAAAAGTTCATAAGTACAACATCGATATTTTGAGAAAACAAGAAAAAACTGTCGGAAATTTACTCTTTACTTATGGAAAAACTAGCTTTTACAGCTTCATTTTGGTTAACATGACAAGTTCCGATTTTCAAATAGGCTCATAAGAAGCACCTTATGATGCAGATTTCAAATATTTGCCAGTATTATTAGGCAGTAAGTAGATGCTACGACCTTTCCATTCTAAGCCAGCGGCATGTGTTTTACTTTGCTCTATGATTATTGTGAAAGACGAATACCATTTTGTCTTGCTTTGTTCTGACTTTCGTCATTTACTAACTATTGTTTTACCAAATAACCAGTGTCATTGGCTAACTATCCGAATACAAGATTATTGTCTTCATCTAAAAAATAATAATATGTAAATTTGCAAAATATGTTCATCAAGAATTTGAAAAGCGTACATACGTACATATTTATTTGGATAACCGCTTCTTTTACTCTTTACTTGATATATAAACAGTATTTGTACATAGTGGGATTGTTGCTGTAATTGTGTTAACATTGTTTATTGAAATTTGTACCTACTCTTCTTTTGTTGGTTTACCTGCCGCCTCCTGTTTAAGGCGACGAACACAAATACTAGTATTATGCTACTAAACTTTTATTGAAACATAACCAGTTTTACGAAGCCATTTACGAAATAACGTTTCCTTCCGCTTTCATCGAGTAGATTGATCGTCCTGTTCAAGTATTGGTACTTTGTAATAATAGTGCGGTATGTGATGTTTTGAATATGCTTTCTGTGCTCAGCTCCTTAATTCACATTCAGTGAACAGTTGTGGTGATTATATATTTACGTGTATTTCCAACGAGTCGAAGAATAGTCTCTAAATAATATTTGTTTGTAATTTATTGTAGCTACATGTATTTGAATTCGTCGAAGGAAATCGTAAAATTTTACGAAAATTCTATTAACTAACTAATATGCTTTGAAACTTTGGGGCACGACTTACAAATGTAACATGAGTAATAACGGTAACACTTATTTCATATGTATATTTATTTTCACCTTCAAAAAGCTGATGTTACAATAAGGCAAAAACCCAAATAAAAAATTCCGCCTTTGAATATTTTTGTCACGATCTTACACACAGTGTCGTTGATACACATTAGGGGACTAAATGGATTTAGAAAATATAAACAGTAATTTATTGTTCAAAGGACAAAATCCTGAATAACAAACGCATCACATTTTACGTCATACAAAGGGAATTAAATCGATTTAGAAAACATAAACATTACTTTTGTTTTCATAAGAAAATCCTGAATCGAATGACGCAACACATTTTACATCATGAAAAGGGAACTAACTAACCAGATTTAGGAAATATAAACATTAATTGAATACTCATAAGAAAAAACAAACTTGACTAACCCATCGCTTGTTTAGTACAGTAGAAACTCGAATTGTTGATTTTAGAATATCTCCATTTAAATACAGTATGCGTCAAAAATGGGTTATATCACATTTTGAATTATATGCATTGATTTAATGTTCACATGATAAAAACCTGAATCGACAAAAGATCACCATTTAAATGCAATACGGCACTTCCTCTTAGTTACGCTCAACGATGTAGTTTGTTGATGCTTTGTTGTATCTCTGTTCATTGCCTACGTGATAAATTCCAGTAACAAAAGATTTTTCATGTTAAGAAGTCCAACATATTTACATAATACACAGTCTATACAGGTGGCATTACGCCAGAGCAGAGATCGATCTAACGGTGTCATAGTTGGCTCCACTGTAAACCATTTTGACGACTAGAGTTTTGGCATCCAAGGACGAAATATGCGTGTGATGAAGTATACAATACATGCAATTATAGACATATTAACTTATACACAATTAAGTGTATACGAAAACATCACGTGTTTCAACAGTTCCAGTATATACCGAACATGTTCCCTTTTGTATGAAAACGAGATTAAATTACCAAATTTAAATAATACAACAAAACATTACGGTCGGTATTTTTCAAGACGTACATACACTTAACCGCTTTAAGAACGCACCACTATTGAAAATAATCACATTATAATTGTCAATAAAAAGAAAAATTAGTTTAGTACATTTTTTTATGAGTTTTCTCCCGTTTAGAGCATAAAGTCCCATTTTTTTTGTCTTCAAGCTCCTCCATAGTGTTGATTTGAGGTGTCATAGAAGCACCACAGGATATGTCCTGAAAGTCTGATGCTCATAACCAAGACTTCAAGTTTAAATAAGGCTTGAATCAATCTTACGTTCACATAATGCGCATATCTGAACCGCACTCGGTCGTATGGTATTAGCCAGACAGCCATAGTCACATAACATTTATAATTCAAGTCTAACTTTGCTTGAATGGTGGAAAACATCACGTCGAACATAATTATATCCTATTACGTAATTAATGTTATGCTTTAGGAGGAGATACCACGTGCCTGCATCAATGTAGCGGGCTCTTATACTTGCTTTTGAAATTGTGACTTTCACTTTCATGGGTCTCAGTGTTATCTGTGTCATAATTCATTTCAAACTTGTAATAATTGCATGAAAATCACACACATCGTTGAATATAGAGTGAAGATTATTGATCAGAAAATAAATAACCATAAATTGACGTTTTCATCACTAAAACCGATACATCATATGTGGTGCGTTTTTAAAGCGGTTGGGTGTAACTATAGTATAAAAAGGTATGAGGAAATCAGACAGGGAAGGCAGCACTCAACCTAACCAGCCATGCACAGAAATCAGAAACACCACAACACAACTACACTAAGCAATGACCACACATAAGCGATAGAAACAATCAATAATCAAGCTCGCCACCTAAAAATGCAGGATGACACAATCTCACAAAGAAATCATATATTTTGTAGTTACGACCTTCTCATTCTAAACCAGCGGCCTCATCACAATCCTGACACTCAACTATTAAGAAATGTTTTTAAACTTCTATATAATTCACTTCGTTACACAACGTTTTACATACATAGAAATGTACTATTATATAAACTCTACGAAGGAAAGATATTGCAAATGAAATACAAAAATGGCTAGATAAACACACTTACTTAATTGATCATATGTCACACATGTAGTCAGGTTATGCCTATTGAAATGATGAGCCGTCCCTTTTAAAGAAGAACGACATTATCTTAAGCAGTTAGTTGTTTTAAAATGTAGTATAATCCGGCTAGTTTTAGATATAGGTCAATTTGGAAGATAATTTTTGTCATCAAAGTTTCGCTTAGTTCATATTGGAAACTATAATTTGACACGTATATTTAATTTGTTCGTGACTAAAGAGTCAGTTCAGTAGCACTGAATCAAACTAGTACTATGTGAACGCCATATTCGTTCTAGGAATGGCTAGGAATAGAATCTTATTTCACAAAGGCATCGCAGAAATCAATATTTTCACGCAGCTACTCGTAAACATATTTGTACTTGTGATTAAGAGTGAATTAATTAAGATGTTTCATAAAAAATTAGCAAATATTATGTTCTTTCCTTGTTTCAATTCCTCACACAATTACATGTATACAGTAATTAGCTTAACTGGAAAGATTGCATTTAAATACAAATATCTTCGTCTGACAAATATGACGTCATAATGACGCTACGCATAATGTGATATACGACGTCGGTGACGTTATGTTTCCTTAATTGTGCTGTACTAAAACAAAATCACTAATTTTTACTGACGTCGATAATCCATTGATGGTAAATACTCGCATTATAAAATGTAATAGGGTCATGGAAACAAGTTATGTCGAGTTATATATGAGTATTTATGACAGTTTGACATCTAAAAAATATGTATTGGTCGTCCATTTTGCACATGGTCTCGTCAGCTTACTATTGCTTACTATTGCAACTGGTCAGTTTAATTGACTGAGGCGGAGTAAGTTGTGGTATTGGGGTAGCTCTTTATTTTTACTCTCATGTATGCTGTATACCCTGTCCGATTATTAATACAATGTGGTCAAGCAAGGTAATACAGGTTGGCAAATTTGTCAAAAGCCAAATGCATCACCAGATGTCCGGTGTCTATGCAAAGCGATTACTTGCACCTTCCATGGGAACTAACCAATGCTTCTATATTCAATTAAATGGATTACAGCCGAAATGATGAAGTCCAGATACGCTTTGCTTAGGCAAGATACTACAGAGCAAACCTCATTTCTTTGCTCCATATTCTACCCTCGTATGTGTCATTCAAAATTGCGTTAATGCGTAGTGATTCGCTGTCATGTTTTACAATGACTTCCAATTTCCTAAACGATATTGACTTAATCGACTGCTATGCTCTATACGGGTATACTTTCAAAGTATATGATTTAGGTTGTATATAAGTAATAGACTATTTACACGTATTGGTAAACTATTTATTTGACTACATATTTTCAGACATGACACTTCTCATTCTATCGGAAATACAGGCCAAACCTCCAAAATGATTTTTAACCACAATGCTTACCATGCTTTAGGGTTTAACACATTGCTTTTATGTTTAGCGTCTGATCTGGCTATCTTGAATATAGTTATCTCTCACAAAAACAAAACACAGCAGATCCTAAAAAGCACTGCCTCACTTGGATCCGTGTACACTTTATAGTTGCATTTACACTCCAGAATGATAATACCAACCCAAAGGGGTATTTCATATTTTGAACAGTTAGTAAATGCATTCTCAGCAACATTAATGTTGATGTCAGTTTAGAAATACAACTGAAACACAACAGTTGCTTTACCTGAACAAAATACCTCTCGAGCATAAAAAACGAACAAAATACAAACACAGCAGATAAAAAACACTGTCTCACTAGGATCCGTATACATTTTGTAGTTGCCTTTACAGATATAGCGCAACTAGTAAGTGCATACTCGGCAACATTTATATTGGTGTCAGTTTTAAAATGCAACTGAAACACACCTTTACTAGAACAAAATATCCCCTAGAACATATAAAACGTGACACTGTACTGTTTTTCAAGTGCATTTGCTTCGAAAAAAGACGCTAAGCATAAAATCAGATTGCTAAGATGCCATTGAAAATATAATACACATGTATGACTTGGTATATGCACCTCATCAATATACATTATAGCAAGTTCTTTATGTATGTAGCCTTGTCTTCTTCACGAAAGAAAAAATCGTTGTTGCGTTCATTACTCACGTAGCCATAGTATGTTGATAGGACTCTGAGACATGAACAAAATCTCCAGGTTCGGTTAATAACAGTGAACGCGTTGTGGCTTTCCAGACAATATTTTAAACAACTAGTATTGTTTGCATAGGTCAACGTTCCTAATAATTGAGTGTCTGCTATATATATTGCATCGCTCGTCTTTAACATACATTCGGTTGAGTTGGTTCCGTTCGGCATAATGTAATCAACACAAGTTCCTGTAAAAGATACATGTTTGGGTAGCACCTGTTATGTACAATGATATTTGCGGAAAATCTTATAATGTGCACGTTTTTATTTTTGGTACAGGCAACAGACATGTTAACACCATACAATCGATTGATCGCTGTAGTATATATTGGAAGAGCGAATATGCATCAATAGTAATTTTGTACTCAATCGAACTAAATGGACATGAGAAATACATTTTAATTAAGAAATAATGAATGTGTAGCTGTGACAGCGAGGACCTATTTCCCGATCCATTCCGACACACATTTATTAAATTAGGAGTATGTCACCAAGACAAAACAATCTCAATGGGACCAAGGTATCACTTACTCTCTATACACATTTGTCTACCCTTCCATCTACCATCAGTATCACAGCGAATGAAGTCTGGTCCAAATCTTAGGAAACCTTCATTACATGTCAGGGATAATGTTGAGTTTATGGTTGTATTGTAGTTTTCCCCGTATGTTCCACATTCTTCTACAGGTGGTTGGCCGCAATCTGGTGTAAAATATGGAGTACCTTATACAAAATTTGAATTCGTTTCATTTATTTAGTGTATAAATTAAATTAAGTTCAGTTCGAGTGTGAATGAAGTATACGTATAACAAGTTAAACCCCATCACCGCCCACGGGTGCTGGTCGCTCGACTGCCTAGTTTTTTTAAAGGCAAATAACTCAAGAAATTGTTGTCCACCTGTCAATCTGTCTGTCCGTCTGTCCGTAGACGGATTTTCGTGGAAGTAAATCCCCATACAGTTTTTGCAGGATATCCTTTTACTTTTATACATGAACGACATCAACATGCAGAATTGGCTCTGCGAATACTTTGACCACAATTACGCTCCTTTGTCGGATGAGGTAGTAATCAGACTGCCGAAGTATTCATTGTTTATTTTTTAATTTGAGTAGTAATTCAAGGGTATTCTTACCAACTAAATGACACTCTGCATTGCCACCAACCCAGCCGTTACCACCGTCACATCGCAAGGAGCGTGCCCCATGTAGCATGTAATCTTGTTTACATCTTATCCTGATGTTAGAGCCATGGCGGTATGTTTTATTGGTACCATATTTCAAACCGTTAGGCACATGAGGTGCTTGACAATCTACAGGCACAAAATATATTTCGGATTTTATTCTACTAAATCAAATTCTTAGCTACTTGAATACATTAGTCGTGTACACATGCATCAGCGGTAGCACTCATCGAGGCTTTCACGATTCAACCGAAAAAACGATATTACAATGCAAATTGTACAAAGGAAGGCATTATACAGCCGAAACATAAAACCTACAAAAATAGAAAACTTCGCATGAATGCGCTATCGATTAGGCTACGTGGACAATAGGTTTGCATGTGGGTAAACTACTTTATTTGCAATCAGTGTTTCACATACCATGTTTGCATGTAAGAAAGCTACTCCATTTTCTATCAATGTTACACTTACCTGGTTTGCATGTAGATAAACTACTCCATTTTCTATCAGTGTTACACTTACCTGGTGTGCATGTAGGAAAACTACTCCATTGTCTATCAGTGTTACACTTACCTGGTTTGCATGTAGGTAAACTACTCCATTGTCTATCAATGTTACACTTACCTGGTTTGCATGTAGGTAAACTACTCCACTGTCTATCAGTGTTACTCTTACCTGGTTTGCATGTAAATAAACTACTCCACTGTCAATCAGTGTTACACTTACCTGGTTTGCATGTAGATAAACTACTTCACTGTCTATCAGTGTTACACTTACCTGGTTTGCATGTAGGTAAACTACTCCACTGTCTATCAGTGTTACACTTACCTGGTTTGCATGTAGGTAAACTACTCCATTGTCTATCAGTGTTACACTTACCTGGTTTGCATGTAGGTAAACTACTCCATTTTCTATCAGTGTTACACTTACCTGGTTTGCATCTAGGTATAATACTCCACTGTCTATCAGTGTTACACTTACCTGGTTTGCATGTAGGTAAACTACTCCATTGTCTATCAGTGTTACACTTACCTGGTTTGCATGTAAGTAAACTACTCCATTGTCTATCAGTGTTACACTTACCTGGTTTGCATGTAGGTAAACTACTCCAATGGCTATCAGTGTTACACTCACCTGGTTTGCATGTAGGTAAGCTACTCCACTGTCTATCACTGTTACAAGTGATTTCCTGAAATCCACTACGACTATAACCCTCATCGCACACTGCGTGTAAGACATCACGATAAAATGTTGATTTGCCTTCAAAATATCCATGAAATAATTCTGGCCATCCACAATCTGTAGACAAAATAGCAGATATATATGTAGTAACACGTATCGCTATGTATAGTAACGCAATCTATCTATAGTAACAAATATCTAGATATAATTGTAGCTATATATAGTAACATATCTTATTATTTATAAATTATCTATTTTGATAAAAGCGTTATCGTAAGTTGACGTCATATCATTAGTGACACCTTTTATCCCGAAGGCAAAGACCTATGAGGCTTGATATTGATTCCAATGTTAGTAATAGTTGTAGTTGTTACTGTACACTATTCCATTTGTTGTATACAATCATTAAACTGTTCCACTAAACACCATCCTCGTTTGGTAGGAACATTCCGTTTGACATTGTCGATTTCCTTAAACAATTTCAGTACTGTATTCCAATGATTCGTTAATACAGAAACAACCAACTACATTCAAATTATCCCTGTTGGTTAATGACGCCAAATTTGAAAACGCAACAATCTATGCTCCATCCCTTTGATAACGTATGATATAATACACTGCGACACCCATTCTCCAACGCATTCTTCAACTGCGATTGTATGCGATATTTTATGCGATTTTATTTGATATTTATAGTATGCTGACAATCAACGTCTTGATAAATGTAAAAGTAAATACATACCATACACACTTTCAAGTCTACCTACACTTTCCACCAACTTATCCAATTTTTCTGAAATAAAACATATAGTGTATAGTGTACATTTCAGTATGACGAAACCATTCATATGTTAATTGCCATCTATGTTCCCTCAGAAATTTATTGGCTGAATAAACAATACAAACATTCTTTATCTCGAGGACTCAACGGGACAAGCTGAATACTCGAGATAACCATGGTGCTCGACTTATTCGAATCTCATTATGTGTAGTGTAAGTAACAATGCACAGGTGTCTGATATTACGTTGTTTTTACGTGGTTTATCGTCTTCAGATACATATGAGCCGTTCTCCAGGAAAACCAGGCTTAGTGACAAAAATGTGAATAATTTTTTTATGTCGATAATATATGGTTAGAACAAGGAGACTCTTGTGAACAGTTTCTGAAAATTTGAACAAATTATTTCATATGCTTACACAGTTATAGACGTTTTAAACCAACCACTACCGCCTACTTTATGAGTGACGTCGCGAGAACATCATTCTCTTCGTTTTTGACTTAACATTAACTTGCATTTCAAAGTTCTAGTTTCTGATAAATGTTGACGTAAACTTTTAAAATCATTGTGCATTTTAGAATAATATTCTTATTTTAAAAAAAATGTTTCCAATTTGTGAGTGTTTGCTTACAGTGAAAAAAGTGGGTGCTTTCAGTCACTGATCCTTTGTTTGCCTTAATAGAAGTACTTGTTAAAAACCGATTACCATAGCAACGACATAAGTTATTTTAGCACAATTTTCATGAACATTTGAAGCTTATGAATAATACTATAATATTCAATTACTTAAATTTGAAATCATAGGACATGATATTTTCTCATTTTAGTCATTTTCTAAATCTTATTGCATATTTAATATTAAATATCATTAAGCCAGGTTTTCTGGAGAACGGCTCATATATTTTAAGTCTTGAATAATTCCGTCGAGTGTTACCTTTTTTGTTAAGAACTTGTTATATACTCTGATGCTTTATTTGTGTTGCTGTACAGTAGTCGGAACGTCCGAGTTGTCACACAATGAGCACGATCTACGAAGGATGCACGCACGATATACGGACGATACACGCACGGTTCACGTTACAAAAATACATGATGAGCGATACGATATGATACACGATACGTACGTTATACACGGTATACATGGTATACACGATAGAGATACAGAACGTGCGTTCAACACGATATGCACGATTCGCAAGAAGGTTCCGCGTGTGAAAAAATTCACCTTAAAATTTCGTCCACTGTCTGACTCAAAAGTGTGTGTAATCGAATCAGTAATTAAGACTAACAATGTTGTTGTGTCGATGTACTGTGGCACTAAATAAGTTGAATAATGTACTTGCGACCGAACGTTTAGCCGTTATTTATCAGTATTTGTCAATAAAGCGGTTAAAGCGTGGCCGAAGTTTTCTGTACGGGTGTCCGCCTGATAATGGTAAAATATTCCTGAGAAACATAGGATTTGAGCACAAAATAAATTGCTTACGCCGCCTGTCTGTCCACCTGTCCACTCATATATATATACACAAATCGAATAACCAGGGACTCTGAAGCTGAAGACTGTGCTTGTAATTTGATTAGTGTTTTATCGAATTCAGTAAAAAGCATACATTCTTTAAAACAACGTATTTTGAATTGATGTGCAAATTTCGAGCTCATATAACTTTTTTCCGAGTATGAGGTGGTTACTATGGTAACTTAAATGATGCTCTGCGGCGCACTTTTAAAATATCCTTCACTGAACCTCCCACAGATACCTATAATTCTGTGAATGGTCATCCGATTTAAAATATAAAACCATCGACATACATGTAAACATTAAGACCGTAGCATCATCCTTGTGTATATAATATAGCGCTGTTGTCACGGATACTGATGTGCCATTATAAACATTTCGTTTTGTGTAGCCTGATTCTCGACGCATTTCTTGTCGTCAGCGCACTTTTCGACGTTACATTCGGAATATCGATCTTCCGTTGCATTTTGCCATTTTACTCAATTATACACTAAAACTGATCTCAGATTAAGAGCATGTCACCTAAGTATCTAAAAGTAAGATTGTATGGCGACAATTAATCTGTTTAAGTGGTATAAAAGATGTAGCAATGGGAGTTGAATGATGCCAATATCGGTAGGGTAGACTTCATGTACTGTGTGATTATCGGGGCTGCAATAAATGAATTTGTCAAATCTTTCATTAACTGACCGAACTTTTTTATGAACAAAAGACTATTTAGTACAAACTAAGTATTCTGGTAGGCAAAAGAACAGTTCAATCGAGGTTTGTGAGTTTTGCATTCTTTAGACTATCAAAAAGTGACAGAAGTTTTGACGTTTCATTGCGTCGTAACGTCATAAAAGTGCGCCAGGTGGCTGTTGGCCAGCCAAATCGTCCCAATCTAAAAACCAGGATATATCGATTGAAAACTTGATTACAAAGACACGTAGTAATGTACCCAGGAATAACGTACCCAATGCAAACGCACCAAGACGATTACCAATCATCGGATAGGGGGTCCGAGGGAAAGGCGAATTCACCGGACAGACACTGAAATTGTCGGATTCATCCAACAGCTATTGAGAAGTCTGGCTACCCTATATATATATATAAGTACCTTTTAATACAGAAAAATATGCCCTCTGAAACATGTGTCACACGTGTGCGGTGAATATGTATCAAATGTGAAATGAATGTACGGTGAATACAGTCTTAACACATTCATTTCATTTTAATATATTCACTTTTTGAATGCCAGTTAGGTCTGCAACCAACACGTGTGACGAATAGGCGGCGTAAAATATGGCTTTGAGCCTTTCTTTGTTTACAAGTACTTTCATAGTGAAATCAGTTTTATACTTGTTGTTTGACGGCCATTGTGTCCGCATCTTTATACATATTTTTTCCTCGGGGGGGGGGGGGGGTTAAGGAGATCTTCAGTAAAAGAGTACAAGAGCGAGGAGTTAGATTGTTGTCCTACTTTGCAACTGGCTTCCAAATTTATAATCAACTAATCAAGACATGTCCTACAAAAGACACGCCGTCATGTACGAAGGAAAAAAAGCGTACCATGATGTTTACGAGTCATTGGACAGGCGGTCCGGACGGAAAGGTTTGGTTCAACCAGATGGAGATCGAAGTTTTACCTTTAAGAATTTGTCTGACGACTTTTGTGAAGTCTAATCATGTAATGTCATTTAATTTATTGCTTATTGTCAGCAATATGTAGTATTTATAAGGGATGTATTGACAAAGACATAGCCTGGTGACATTGCAACATATACAATGGTCAAATGTGAGACAACTGCTTGAGCACCATTAATTATGGGTTCAAGTGACATATTAGATAAGATTATATAGTAGTTACATTGCCAAGCTAAAATTTAAAATATCTATGATTTTTTTACTTAAATACAGTACAAATTTTGCAACTTTATGATAGACAATTTTCTACTTGCGTGGACAATCGCCGCGATTTCAGCGCGATTGACCACTGTAAAACCACCGGCGAATCGCTGCAATCGCATTTTCTCATTTCACAGGTAAATCTATTGTAATGTATGTATTTACAATAAACAACAATAAATTGGTTGTAGAATTCGCAAAATTTTATTTAAAGGTAATTAAGACCCTTTTCGCTTTGTTGGTTCTCTGATTTCCGACGGTTTTCACCGTTTTTTTGGTTAAATCACTGTAATAACATATTCCGAAAGTTTTATTTAAAACGTGTCCGTTTTATTGTCGATGTTAATTCTTTGTCGCATTTAACGACAACAGAAACAAAAGCCAAACATTGCTGATTGTGAGAAAAATATATTCAGTTCTTTATCATAAATAGCACAATGCTTTTATATTATATGCGTAGTACATCAAGAAACGCAACGTCTTCACACCTGCGTTTTTCTTACTTTCATTGTTAATACATCTTTTAATGTTGTGTAATAATATTGTATAACCGTGTAGAAACTTAGCAATTGTACATATTTTATTGATCGGGTTACGTTACTCCCGTGAGTCAAGAACATCACAAAACGCACGTACTCAACTTGCACCATTAACGCATGATAGCTTTTGATGTAAATTGCTTTGAATCACAAAGGAAACGTTCTAATCTTTGTAATAAACATGGTAGAATATTCCGAACATGAGTGAAATCAGGCGATTCGGATGCCTATGACGGGGACGTCAAATGGGAGGTTTCACTTCGGCCAAATTATCATGAACCAACAATGTTTCTCCTGGAGACACCCTTATAACAATTTGGCACCGTTTACAACCATCCATGTCCAGGTCATCAATGTGATACAACTCTCCGACAGGACCAGTAACTCCACATGTACCATATCTAGGCAAACTTTACAACTGATTTATACACTTGTAAACAACTTGTTGGACATCATAAATATGCAATCAATCAATAATTAATCAATATTTAAATTTATCACTTAGATCATCGATTCTGAAAATTTTACCAATTTATGTGTCGACTTTATTACAGTTGCATTGTTCATGAAATAAAATATAATCAAGTAAAAATAATTTGATTGTCAATCATACAAACGTGTAAAAGTGTTGACAGTAACCCCAGTGTTGCGTTTCTAGATTTTCTCAGTATATATTGTACAATTAAGAAACGTGATTATCGGCTTCAGTTTGCACTGAAAAAATCGAGAAAACTAAGTTCTGAGAAATTAAGCGTAATAAAAATTTATATATTACCTTCATTGTTCAGCGTCCGCCTGGATATCAGTTCCAATGTTCCGATAACATTAGAAAATACAGTTTTGTTAGCTGAATAAGTTCCAACTGAGTAACAATGTAACACCGCTAACACAAGATAAATACACTTCATCCTTAGTTTGCTTACAAACGAAATGCTATGAAACGGAAAATGTAATATATCCTGCGATTTCAAGTGTATGCTCAATCAACACTGAGCTATTTTTAACGATGTTAATTCTATAAAAGCTATTCAATTAGTCCGGCGATTCCACATGTATGCTCTTAGATGAATGAACTACAAAAGGCCAATATTTTATTTCAAACTGTTGTAATACTTATGGCAACATATTCATAATATGTCTAACGAGTAAGAATGTTGCCGCGTAATCTGATAGAAAACACTAGAACCTTAAGTAAGTCAAATTAGCTTATTATTAATAAGTATCACACTTGAATAATCAGTTTAAATTGACGTAACAAATATGTTGCCTTTTAAGTAGTTAGAAGTGTTTTACAGTGTTAGTGTTCTGAAGATTAATTACTTTTTTACCCTGTGTCAAACTCTAGTTGAGTTTATGAGCACTATTTTAACGTGCAAATGTTTTCATTCAATGACAGAAAACTACATGCTGTCACATAAAAAGCATCTTTTATCCAAAATTCCTAATACCAAATGCCATACTAAAATAACTGTGGTACTCGCTTATCATACGGTTGTTTAATAGGGTAGCTGGCCGATGCTAATCGCCATTCCAATATCCCGTACTTGCGAGGTTTTGGCCAATTCAAAATTTGGTCAGCCTTAATTTACTGAATTTTGTGTTTAGGAATCTCGCCGTGAATAGTAGATTGAACGTCTTCAGTTTTCGCTCATCAATTATCTTTAATTGTATAACGATGTTTAAAATTTTCCCTAGACCATAATATAATATTAAGATATAAAATTTCATACCGAATTTATGTATAAATGATGACGTCACGTCAATGACGTCATGTTTTACTCGATGAGGCCACATGATGTAACGCGCAACAAAATCAACGTCTGTATCGTAGCAAGATGTGAAGTACTCTCGATTGATTTACATCTCTTTTTTGACATTACAACCATGGGTTTTCACTTTATTTAAGTTAATTTGATCCAAATGCGAAACGTCATCATTTACGTTATTTCTGCCCCCCCCCATTGGCATTGATTGACGGAATTCCCGATGTATGGGTTGCCTTTTTTATATAAATTAATGATATCTTTGTGGTTGTACAAACTAATGATAATGGTTCAAATGATTTGCCTAGTCCAAAGATATCATTTGGTGACTTTCAACAAGGAACATTCGACGAGTATAACAAATTAATAGCTATACATGAAATAGGACCGAGTTAACATGAATAATGCGGAGATGTGATGATTTATTATCTAGAGTGTATACGCCGTATCTGTTCACTGGCAGATTGAATTTGCACCGAGTAAACAAATAAAGGCAAAAAAGAGCCTCAAGTAAGAGGTTGCCTATTCATCCAATGAATACCCTTTTCAAATTGTGTGCATGTTATGCAAACAAACAACCCTGCCATCTTTAAATAACCTGTTGTGACCATGAATGATAATGTATGCAGTTTAACCGGGTAAGGTATTTCAAAATGCAATAACTTTATTATTGTGTGTCCGATTTCAATTCAGTTTTCACGATTGTGTTTCAAATGATCATAATTTTTTTTAAATCAACGCGTTGTTAGCATTTTCTTTCCCTTTAAACTTGTTGATTACAATTATCTTCAATATTTCTGAACGTATTTTGTTGATCAAACAAAAAGGATACGTAACTGTTCAGAGTTGGTGAATTTTAGAAGAATAATGTATTTGTGAGGTAAGAAATTTGAATATATTGCTACTTTTAGTTTCCCATTAGTTAGTATTAATTTCCAACGATTATAAATACATTAAGTCGATTATTAAATAGTATATTATTTCAACGCACATATATTATTATTATTATTATTATTATTATTATCATTATTATCATTATTATTATTATTATTATTATTATTATTATTATTAATATTGTTATTATAATATATATATTAAGTATGTACATGTAACTAAACGTATATTTGAAATTTTGCCAACGTTTATTACGTTTATTATTATGAGAAGATTATTATCGGTCTTTTCAAATTCATAAATAGTAAATACCATTTAGAATTTCCACTTATGAATGCGTCCAAACAAATCAATGTAGATGGGGCGGTCCTCCATAAAACAAATTCAATTCAATACACCTTACTCAATCACGATCAAGAAAGTTACGACAACTTACATCTATAACAGTGGTCGTTATATGTATATGGATATAACAAGTGAACATTCTCTGTTGATATTTGATTACCGGTAAATGAAAGAGGCATTCCCTATAACTGCCATATTGTTCTCTACTATCACATTAAATGAGCTGAATGTACAAAGCACAATCAATTATCATAATTTGTGTGAAGAAAGTGTGCGCAAATATGTCTCTATAATGTCAAAAATATATTCAACTCATCAATGACAATTTATCGCTTCTTGCGATTTATTATTAAGTGATCAAAGGGAAACAACTCGTTACTATTTTGGCTCGTTACGGAATTATATTTTCATTTTTTCTGTGTAATTAGTGGGAGCTTGTAGCAATAATGATTCTCATTTAAGGTATAATATACCTGAATCAATTTAAATGATCAAAGTTATATGCAACGCCTCTTCTAGCGAGTTTATCAGCATTATACGAACTCAACAATAGATTGAATAGTATACATATTACTGAAAATATGACATTGTGTGAACACCAATGATACAGCACTGGTGACAATTGACTGAGATATATGTATGATAGCAAATTATAGCTAATTGTTAGCAGACACTAGAGGTATGTTACATGTATTTAGAAATTCTTGGACTTTCAATTTTCTGTACACTATAGTAATAGTTGTTTTCTTTTGATTATGATTGCATTTAAACTGCAATTTGTGTCACCATTGTATCATTGCATGCTTTAACTTTATACATTTATATTGTAAATATATATTAATACTAAATAATGTAATCCAGCAAGCATATAACCAGGCATGATATCAGTATTGAAACACAATATCATCCCCAACCAATCCATTTTCATTAATTCCTCTAGTGGTAACTTCGTAAAATGTTTCATCACAAAACATTTTTTTCGGTGGTTGCACTCCTGTTTGTCCGCTATGGTAGTCCAAGAAAATAATAAGGTCGCCTTCCTGAATGGCATTGGTTGCAGAATATTCAGTACAATTTTTTTGTGTTTGTTCTTATTATGTAAAATCATGGAGAAGAACCAATATAATATTCAAGACTACATTAATACCTGGTTACGACACATACTTCAAAGAGGGTGAACAAAGGAGATATCCATCCAGGAACATTGGTCACGGACTAGACAACACCCGATCACAGACATAAAAGTTTAGAACAGAATAAGAATGGTTCGTACATGCATACGCTGCGAAGATACGAGCTAAACATTCCAAGCCAACTCTTTGACTTGAATCCGCACGGTTCAAAAAATCCATGATTGGTACAGGACACTAGTTGTTGAGCGAAGAACGACGATATCATGATCGCGCAAGATGGTGTGATGATGATATTATTCATTAAAAGTGATTAAATAATCGTTTTATTTAAGAATTTGTTTCAGATGCAACCAGGTATTTGTAATATACTACTAAGAATGAGATCCCTAATCCATGTACTACAACTTGCATTGATTGGGCGTTATTACTTTAGTAAGTAATTTGTATACTAATATAAAACATGTACAAATACAAATGTTTAATGTTGCGATATAAAGGGTGGTTGATTATAAGTGCAAGTTCATCATTATGTGTTCTAACATATTGATCAATCTGATGAATAGCCTTACGAGTTGTCAATCTTAAGCCATACTCTATATTATTCGCAATACCAATAGCAAAGGTACATTTGATCAAACCATTATGTAAATTCAATAGAATTTGCAATACATAAGGAAACAAAAAATACATTGAATTCAAAATGTTAAACATT
Organism: Spisula subtruncata; assembly: GCA_963678985.1. NCBI lineage: Eukaryota > Metazoa > Mollusca > Bivalvia > Venerida > Mactridae > Spisula > Spisula subtruncata. Next base: position 11,563,532 of record OY787677.1, on the reverse strand, counting down.
AAATATTCCTGTCATTATTATATATACGTTGCATTTTTTCTCTTTAGCCGTTAAGTGCACAAGGTACAGACATTGTTTGAGTGAGTTATGTTAAGGAGTTTTATTCATATTTTAGTCGCAACAGCCATAGAAGCAGGTTGTGAAGTTATAATTATGATTGTATTTCAGTTGTAACAGCAATAGAACCAGGATGTGAGAATTGTGGATGTTGTGTAGATAAGGTGTGTGCCAGTAAATATGTCCAAGGCTATAATGTGAGCGATTTCTGTACACACGGGTGTATTGATGGTATTGGAGGGAACAAATGCTACATCAAATGTCCGGATGATTGTGTGACATGTGAACAAACAATAGGTAAAAATTGTGCAACTTGTGAGAGCGGAAAATATCTGACTATTGTAATTAGATATGTAAATAATAGATCAAGGATATTTAAGGGTTGTGTGGATTGTCCAGAAACTTGCACAACGTGTACATCAGAAAGTAGTTGCCAGGAATGCAATAATCGGTACTTCAGCACTGGACAATTTAACGACTGTTCCGAAGAATGTCCTACTAATTGTAAGACATGTACATCATCAACCAACTGTCAGGAATGTTACACTCCGTTCTACAACCAAGGTTCCACCACAAACTGTTCTCTGTCTTGTCCGGGTCATTGTGTATGCTCAACGCCAAGTATTTGTTCATCATGTCAATATGGTTTCTTCAACGTAAACCAACAGTGTATGAATCCTTGTCCGGATTCATGCAATGCCTGCACAGACCAGAACACTTGTCAATCATGCAAAGACGGTTACTATAACAGAATAGAAATGTCGACTTATAAAGAATTTGCTGATTGCTCACTTTCGTGCAGAGAGGCTTGCTTCCAATGTACGTCGTATGATGTATGCACTGAATGCAAACAGGGACACTATGGTTCACACTGTCAACATAATTGTTCCGTTGGATGTACAAATGGTGAATGTGCTACAACCGATGGGGCGTGTGATTGCAAGGAGGGATTTGCTGGCGGTCTTTGTGATGTATGTGCACCTGGTAGACATGGGAACCTGTGTAACCTTCATTGTGTTGGGACATGTAAGGGCATGGTATGTGACAGAATAACAGGACATTGTGTTAGTTGTAAAACGCTTAATATAACAGGCGATTTGTGTGAGAAATGTATAAATGATATGTGGGGAACAAGCTGTTCATCCAAATGTCCAAAACATTGTGATGGACAGTGTTTGAGAAACTCTGGACACTGCAAGTCATGCGAAAGGAATTTTGAAGGCAATACATGTAACAAATGTTCAGCTGGGTATCATGGCGAATTATGTGATAAAGAATGTCCAGAACAGTGTTACAACTTGCTTTGTTATCGTTCCAATGGAACGTGTGGATCTTGCAACCAGAAATATGCCGGCTCTACCTGTGAAGACTGTGTTGTCGGATTCTATGGAGAAACGTGTGATGCTCCTTGTCAATCAACGAAATGTGCAAGCAACATATGCAATCGAAAAACTGGCGCTTGCACGTCGTGTCAAAACGGATTCTATGGACAAGAATGTGAATTTAACTGTTCACAGGGTTGCAAAAGAAATGTATGCGATTTTGGTTCAGGCACATGTGTGTGTAAGGAACTTTATTCTGGGGACAAATGTTGTGTCGATGATGGACATTGCCGAGACTGTGTTTCAAGTACAGCTTGTGAAACATGTTTACATGGTTACTTTGGGACAAATTGCGATAAACTGTGCACAAGTACGTGTGCTGCCGATGGACAAAACTCACAGTGTGAAAAGACCGAGGGGAAATGTCTAAAATGTTGGGTTGGTTTTTATGGTGATCATTGCAACAACACTTGTAATGATAGATGTGCAAACAATCTTTGCGACCAGGATAACGGGCACTGTATCGATGGATATGTTGGTGATATCGAGGGTCCTACAGGCGCACAAGGTTATTCAATAATTATTAATTTACTTCTAATGACCATACATGTTTACACCACATAGCATTGTAATATACTTAAACCATAACATTATAGTGCAGACTTGTTAGAATCTTTTAAATAATGTATTGTTATATCCCTCGATGTATTTCACTTAACAAACAACTTACCGTTTATGGTTTGTACAAATACAATACAAATCTTAAATTGTATTAAGTTAAAACATCGTCTATGTCATGGTTGTTGTCATTCGATCTGTATCTTCTTGGTCCAAAAGTTATTTCGGAATTGAAGGTTGTGGATTGTACTAAGATTACATGTAAACAAACTTTGTTTACTAGCGTTTAATATAACATATATAAAAATTATCAGGAATCTAACACATGTCAATGACATGCATTGGTACAACAATGTATATCCCTGATCATACTTCAGTTGATGACATTGCACGTATTGTTGGTATTGCGGTAGGAGTTTCAGCTGCCACCATTGTGGTTGTGATCGTTATAGTTATATCAGCAGTTTGCTTCATCCTTCGAAGATGGTAAGCTTACCCAATATTTTTATAATAATGCATTCATATAAAAAAACTCTGCCTATATACAATATATGAAGACATCGGACAGGGAAGGCAGCCTTCGACTAACCATCCCAGCACAGAAAACAACAACAACACAATATATCACAACTACTCAGAGCAATGAATTATAAGTAATCAATTCAATTATAAGAAGTTATGTTAATTATTTTCTATCATGGTATTCAGTTATCTATAACGTGCTGCGGTCGATTGTGAATAAAATGAATATATACCCATGTATATACTAATGTAATGGGCTTAAAGTTCTTACGCGTTGAAACAGTTGGACAAATAACATTTTGTTCAGAACTCAGAGCTTTCGGAAGCTTGCACGGCGATACCGAGTTATAAGATTTATTATGTATTATAGCCGTCAGTAAAATTTCAGGAAACAAAGGAACGAGCATGGGAAGATGGTGGAAGCAAGTTATGTTAACACAGAATTCCAACGCGAAATTTCTGATCAACAGGAGAACGTGCAAACGCCTAACGGTATGTACATATAAAACAAGGCTACCTGTATGTAAAATAATGATTTAGTATTACATGTATAGTACTCACTTAACTTTCTTTTATCCCAATGAACACCCGAGGGAAAAGACTTTATGGTTGTGAAATATCAACGATTCGTAGTTAAAGTTTGTGTCTGTTATAATAGCCTTTTATTGTGCAATGTTGTGTTTGTTGAGAGACAATTAAACTTTATATTTTAACGTTGATCCTAACTCAATGCAACTTTGTAACAGTAGCACAGTGTTTAGTGCGATTGCCGTCTAAACTGGCGACCTGGTACAAATCCGGCAATATGCCTGCTATATTTCAGTAGAAATAAAGCAAATAAAGGCTAAGTCCTGTTGTTTTCATGTATATATGCATAGTTAAAGGTATGATTTGTTTTTAATTACTTTATTGTTATATTAATTGTTATTGAACATTCAGTTAAATCAAATGAAATACGTCTTTTTTATCTTTCAGAATATGAAGCATTGGGTGCAAGAACCCAAATGGACGAAACAGAATATGATGAGATCAAATAATTACAACAACCGATAACATTCGTGCTTTATAACAACTACACATCCGATAACAGCCCTGCTTAATACTCAATGATGAAATCAAATAACTACCCATCCGATAAGATACCTGCTTCCTGTTTACTAAAGAGCCGATACGATACGTGCTTAATGATCACTTTACATCCACTAATATACGTGCTTTATACTCAATAAGTGACAAATAGATAAGTTTATTATGTTGCAGTTGTAGCATTGAATAAAAAAAAACTTGCACATGAAGCATTATAATGACTCTTCACAGTCCAGTTAGGGTATGAATAGAGTGACCAATAACAAATGCCGATACAAACATGAGTAATATAATTCCAATGCAAATATATACTCCTGTTCATGCTATGATTGCAATCTCATTGGAACAAATAATCGGCTACGTCACTCTCAAAATTTTCTTACTGGACTATACGAGGCTTATACCCAGTATGTGACAAATGAATACGTGTATTTGGTTGCAGTTTTAGCATTGAATAAGCTTGCACATAAAACACTATATTGATTTTAGGGTAAAGTACGTATATTTTGGAAACAATATTATGTAGTTTTTACTTAATTAATATGTTTTGTATTTTATTATATCACATTACCCATTTATGATTGTATTATATTGTGGACCGGAAGCCTTTCATACCATTTAATAAATCTTGAATCTTGAAACTTTAAAGTGGCGCGTACCAAATTTTCTTCAAAGAACACAGTAATTACATGTACATTGTATCATATCATGTGTCCTAAGATAGCAGGATTAGACAATTGCTGATACTTTATAACCAAGTCACTATTGTTATAGCGAGTGTAAATTATTTCACAATATACAGTGTTGCTTGAAAGACTGACGGAAGTTATGCTTTCATACCAATTAGTTACGACAGTCATGTTTGCAAAACCTCAATATATGTAATGATTACACAAAGGTGTATTATATAATGTTTCTGAATGATAGCAGTTTAAGGGCGATACTTTCAGCTCAATGTCTTACGTCACAATAACATTATTGTCTTTATCTACTGTGCTTGACATTGCATTCTTCTGTTCGTAAATTTGATTTCGCATCACATTTCATTAAATACAAATAACCTGATTGTACATTGTTCCATTTTCACCTTGTATTTGTAACTTATGTGTACATGTCTGCTGAAGATGATTATGTTGTGTTTTCTTTTGATGTAAATTTTGTCTTTAGTTGCTGCATTTTACAAAATGTACAAGAACGTCAGAGACGTGCATAATTGCTACATTTTAGATGCGTACTTGTTTAGTGTATAGCGGGAAATGAAAGTAGAAAACTTTTTTTTGGAAGTTCATCCATGATGAATTTTTTGATACATGTAAACAGATTGAGTAGTTTTTGTTCCATGTGTGGTTTTATGTTCTATCATGTCTTTTTCCAGACAAATTATATCCCGGTGCTATAATTTGTTGAAAAAAGTATTTGATAATAATTATTAGTGTAACATTTAAATACATCGTTGACACGTCGGTCAACAAAATATGAATAACACGGATCAGAACTGAATGTTATTTGAGAATATGCTATGTGTAACATATCATTGCTTTGTTTGAATGGAAATTTCCACATATCGCTTTCTTAGAATGATAATGATACATTTTCAAATTCTGCTAGTGAGCCTATTTTCATGAAAACAAGAACTTGTCATATTGACCAAAGTGAAGTTGGAACATCTTGTTTTTCCGTAAGCAAAAAAAAATGTTCAAGCTGTTTTTGCTAGATTCTCAAAATATTGATTTTGTACTTACAACCTTCTCATTTTATGCCAGCGATATGTCTATTTATTTTATTACATATTTGCATTATGTATATTATTCTTCAAAGTTCTTATTTGTATATTAATATTATTAATAAATAAATATAAACATTTGTAATATTCTTGTTTATTACACTTGTTGTGTGTTTTTCCCTGTCTTCAACGTCTATAATTTAATTGTATGTTATCGGCTGTGTACTTGAATATTCAGTTTTAAACTAAATTGAAATGTTGGCCTGCAAAAATACTAGTTTCGGAATTGTATACCACTTTTTCACTTTCGTGCGTTTAGAATTAAGGGAATCAACTTTTTGTTTTGAAAAAAAAGGTTTCTGGAAATCGGAAAGGGAAGGCAGCACTCTACTCTACCAGCCGAGTACAGTAAAACCATAACACAACATCAGTGAGCAATGCCGGCACAAAGCCAAAGAACTGACAAAACGTCCCCCCCGCAAAAACGCAAATCGACAAATCCTACAAAAACAACAAAATAACTGTGATCCCAAGAGACCGAGTGAAACACAGCCAATACCTTATCAAGTTTTTGTGTTTCTGTTGCTAGTATTTCTTGTTACAAAAAAGTAGTATAAGATGCAAATAAAATATACTTAAACGCAAACATGTTAAGTCGCAGCCGCAGACGGCAGTTATTCAATGCCTCAACCGATTTCAATTACTGACACAACAAGCATATTCTACTACATTTTTTGTATTCGTGCGCCTTTATGTGTCGCATCAGTAACGCTTTATGTGTCCAAAGGAATAGTACATGTAGCTTGAGTTTCAGATTCATGCCAAAGCGAGGCGAAACTGTCGTTGGTGTAATTTCAGTTTTACCAATATGCATTTACGATTACAATACATGAATTGTTATGGTTCATATATAAGACTTAGTGTTCAGAAGCAGAAGCGAGTGGCATCAACATTTCGTTTATCCAAGTTCAGTGTTAGATACCTTGTAAAACAAAACAAAAATGTCATAGGCGTTTGCTCTACATAGGCAATACGCATGACGGTCAAAGTGTTTTTATTGTGTCTCAAAATCCAGAGGGAATGCTAGCTGGTGGTTCGTTAATGTACATTTATTAAAAGTCGATTGTGAAACAAGTTTTCCCAACTTATACTAATTACTCACAACGCCTCATTCCTGGTGTAATCTATTGCAACGAGGGTATGAGAGAAGAGTTTCCCTTATATGCTAAGCCCCTAGCAAGGGCACATCTGGTACTATGTTTATCTCATCTTTGGTATGATTCCGACTGGGGTCGAACCCGGGAACTCCCGCACTCGATGCGAATGTTCACCCACTTGACTTCAAGGAGACGGTTGTTCAATAGCTTATCTAACTATGAAATTATAGAATCTTAGAACAAGGCTTGAAATGTGAAAATAAAAGTGAAAACAGTATGATACAATTTCATTTAAATCGGATCATTGTTATGCTCCACTACTTTACGCCGATATAAGATCTGACGACACTCCGCATGAGGTCATGTCGATTTGCGCTAGAGAGGTCATTTGAAAGTTGAATATTGTCATATCTTTAATAACGTAAAGGAATAGAGCAAATGTTAGGATCTTGTATGATATTTAGACTGACAGTAACACAAATACAATGCATGCACACGACATTGCCACATATGTCTAAAAATACAAAAATACCACATATTAGCAGGTGTATTGTGGAAAACCTAACGTCACGACGTGATTCAACAAAGTACAATTAGGCCGATTCCATCTTATAAAGGTTATGGAGAGGAATATCATGGTTGATGCCATACGGAAGTTTGTTTTTGGTGGGTAAGGATTACTTCATTGTTATTATTTTTTAACATTGACTGAAAGTAGAAATTGTATCTACCATTTGCGTACACGTGTTACAATTATGTCGGTTTAAAATACTTGCTTCAATAACTAACTGGTTATATTGTCGAATAATTTCACATTGTTATAATGTATGCAAACGCTACATCAAGGAAGTAATCAAATTCCACACCTGTAACATGCACAAAAGTACATTAAAACGGTTTTCGGGTTTAAAGCAGTGGCGTCCGATCATTGTATTATTAATAGTCGATGACATTATATCGTTGTGTTATTATTTAAACTTAAAATGTAGTTTTCAAGGCATTTACGGATTGAAGTAAAAGTAAATATGTGTATAAGTTTGGAATAATATTGTAGGTGTGAGGTAAGACATTTGAATGTATTAATACTATGTGAATGTAGTATCCAATTATAAGATGTTTGTTTATACATAGAGTCGATAATGAAATAATATATTTCCCGACCTCTATCGTCACTTATTGGATATTAACGACATAATGATTATTAACCGTATGAACCCAGTTGCATCTTTAAACGCCGATAACCGGCCAAAAGAATTACAAGCATGGTTTGTAATAACTATGCTTTTCAACTTGTTGATGATACCTATAGTTCTATATACGTGTAGTCGTCCGATAAACAGGATTACCCCGCCTCTGATAAAATAGTACCTAAATCAAGGAATGTGTGTGGTCCATTGCGATCACGTGGTGACTCAATGACATCCCATCCTATACTGGGTCAGTAAATTCAATACCTGGTTCCCATGTGATCAATGCCTATAATTTCCGCTCATGAATGCGTGCACACAAATGAATGAAGGTGAAGTGGTCCTCAATAAAACAGCTTAAACCAGTACATGATACCCATTCACGATCAAGGAAGTTTAGAAAACATGCATCTATAATAGTGATTGTTAAAGTGGGTATAAAATGAAACATTAACAGTTGATATTTGATTTAATTACGTGAGTTTATCATCAGAATGTACGAACTCAACACAAGATGGAATACTTTACAGATTGCCGAAAACGTTATATTTTATAAACACCCATAATACAGCACTTAAGACCATTGACATTAAAAAGTCTGGATAAATCATTGGTACACAACACAAACATATTTATTCCATTTTTAGTACAATATAATAATAGTTGTTTGATGATTTCAGATGTCACCAGATTCTTTTAGTATACTACTCAGAATGAGAATGAATGCCCTAATGCATGATCTACTACTTTTATTGATGTGCCGTTGTCTCCTTCGTAAGTTATATATTATCCATCATGACTTGTCATAGTAGATCAACATATTTTTTAGACAAGTCTAGAAAGCACAAAATATTTAATAAATTTGTTTTCGTGACAAGTTAACAAAATGTTGATATCAGTGGCAACGAATGACGGGTCCTTTTTATCACATTTACAATAGTTTCCGAGTCGAAACGACAGAAATTACAATTTTAATCCGCTGACGTTACGTTTTCGGACCGACAAGCTGTTGTTATCAATACCAATATGTTGTAATCACACACGTTGGAAAAGGTTGTTCCATAGTTTGTTCTCACATGGTATATTTATGTGATACATTTAAATAAGTTACAATACGTATTGTTTTAAAATATTGGTTTGTTGATTATTTATGAAAGTCCTGCATTACATGTACATGCACACATGGAGTTGCAGAAGGACAATTTTTTGCATGCACAAAGCATTGCCCGTAATAAATTATATTCTATATTAATCACTTGTGTACGTTCATATCAATAACAACGGTTTATTTTGTTGTCGTGAAATAAAGACTACTTTTTATGCCAAAATATAATACGTGTATTAACTATTATATAAATCCAATATCATAAAGTATCTTATGAAAATGAAGACATTGAATTCAGGCAGCTATTTGCTATGTCTCTTTTCGGCTATCAAACCGCTCGTGCACCCTTTGGCATTTTAACTTCCCACGTAATTATTTACGACTTGGTTTCATATCTTGTGGTAATATTCGTATATAAGGCACTGTTAACAAGCTTTGTTTTATCGAGATTTAGTTATATAAAGAAGGATTTTATTCATATTTAAGCTGTAACAGCAATAGAACCAGGATGTGAGAATTGTGGATGTTGTGTAGATAAGGTGTGTGCCCGTACGTATGTCCAAGGTGCATGGAAGGATGCTTTTTGTACACACGGATGCATTGATGGTATTGGAGGTAACAAATGTTACAACAAATGTCCTGATGACTGTGTGACATGTGAACAAACTATGGAAAAAAATTGTGCAACATGCGAGACCGGAATGTATCTAACAACTGTCACTAGGGATACTAAAAATGGTCTAAAGACATTTCAGGGTTGCGTGGAATGCCCAGACACTTGTACAACGTGTTCATCAGAAACTAGTTGCCAGAAATGCACTGATCGATTCTACAATACTGGACAATATGGCGACTGTTCCGGAGAGTGTCCTTCGAATTGTAAGACATGTACATCATCCACCAACTGTCAGGAATGTTACACTCCGTACTACAACCAAGGAACCACCACAGACTGCTCCCTGTCATGTCCAGGTAATTGCGCTTGCTCATCGCCCGGTATTTGTTCATCATGTCAAGATGGTTTCTTCTTTGTAAATCAACTGTGTTCCAGTCCTTGTCCAGATACGTGCAAGCTCTGCATAGATCAGAACACTTGCCAGTCTTGCAAAGATGGATATTTCAACGGACGGGATTTGCTGTCCAATAACGACGTTAATGATTGTGTGCTGCAATGCAGAGACACTTGCTTCCAATGTACGTCGTATGACGTATGCACATCTTGTAAACATGGACATTACGGCTCTTACTGCCAGAACGATTGTTCCATTGGATGTACAAATGGGGAATGTGCTACAACTGATGGGTCGTGTGGGTGCAAGGAGGGATTTGCTGCCAGTCTTTGTGATGAATGTGTAATCGGTAGACATGGTGAACTTTGTGACCTTCAGTGTGATGGGGCATGTAAGGGCATGGTATGTGACAGAATAACAGGACATTGTGTTAGTTGTAAAGCGGTTAATATAATAGGCGATGTGTGTGAAAATTGCATACACGGTGTGTGGGGTCCAAACTGTTCTTCAATATGTCCAACATATTGTGACGGACAATGTTTGAGAGGCTCAGGCCACTGTGAATCATGTGAAGGGAATTTTCAAGGCAATACATGCAACCAATGTTCAGCTGGTTATTATGGCAAAAAGTGTGATCAGAAATGCCCAGTACAGTGTTACGACACACTTTGTGATCGCTCTACCGGCACATGTAGATCATGCAACAAGAATTATGCCGGTCCAACGTGTGAGGACTGTATTGCCGGATTACATGGACTGACCTGTGACGTTCCTTGTTTATCCACGAAATGTTCTAACTACATATGTAATAGGGAAACTGGTAATTGCTTATCGTGTCCAAACGGTTTCTATGGACTGCAGTGTAACTTAAGCTGCTCCCCGGGATGCAAAGGTAATGTTTGCGATTATGCATCGGGCGCTTGCTTTGACTGTAGAAAGCCATATACTGGGGACAAATGTTGTCTTGCTAGTGGAAACTGCCGTTACTGTTCTTCACATTCAGTATGTGAAATGTGTGAAAATGGTTTTTATGGAGATAAATGCGACACACCTTGCCCAACTTCATGTTATATCGACGATGAAGACACACAGTGTCAAAAAGATTATGGAATATGTTTAACATGCCCAAACGGTTTCCATGGCGATTACTGCAACATGACTTGCAGTGAAAGATGCACAAATAACCGTTGTGATAAGGACGGTGGATACTGTACTGATGGTTGCACTGGTGACTATGAGGGTCCTTCATGCGCACAAGGTAATATAAAAGTGATTTATTTACGACTTATGTACATACATATTTACACACATACAATTGTAATAATTGTAGCATAACGTAATAGCGCAGCCTTGTTTAAATCTTTACAATGTTTGAATGATATATTGTTATATATCCCTTAATGTATTAACTTAACAGGTAGCTTTCCGTTCATTGTTAGATAAACAATGCAAATCGTGAATTCTTTAAAGTTAAACATCGTGTATGTTATGGTAGTTGTCATTCGATCTGTATCTTCCTTGTCCAAAAGGTATTTCAATTTTCAGGGTCGTGGACTGTACTCAGATTTACATGTAAACAAACTTTGTTTACTAGCGTATAATGTATAAACACTGATCACGCATCTTATACATGTCAATAACATGTAAAGGTACACCACTGTATATCCATGATCATATTTCAGTTGATGACACTGCACGTATTGTTGGTATTGCGGTTGGAGTTTCAGCTGCCACCATTGTGGTCGTGATCGTCATATTGTTAACAATATTTTGTTTCATCCTTCGAAGATGGTAAGCTGGCTCATTATTATTATAATAATGTATATATGTAAAAACAACTCTGCCTTTATAAAATGATATGAAGAAATCGGACAGGGAAGACAGCATTCGACTTACCAGGCCAAGCAAGAAAACAGTAAAACTATAACACATCACAACTACACGGAGCAAGGAATTAAAAGTAATCAATTAACGTTTTATGATAGTTAATGCTACTTAAGTTATTTTCTAGCATTATATTCAGTAATCTATAACGTGCTGTGGTTGATTGCAAATAAAGTGAATACTACAACATGTATACACTAATGCACTTAAAGTTCATACGTGTTGCAACCGTTGGACACATTACATTTTGTTTAGAACTCAAATCTTTCAGAAGCTTGTAAGACGATACCGAGTGATACGATTTCAGTAAAATCAGTAAAATTTCAGGAAACGTAGGAACGAGCAAAGGAAGGTGGTCGAAGCAAGTTATGTTAACACAGAATTCCAACCCGAAATTTCTGATGAACAGGTGAACGTGCAAACGCCTAACGGTATGTACATATAAAACAACATTACCTGTATGCAAAATGATGATTGAGTGTTATATGTATAGTACTCACTTAACTTTCTTTTATCCCCATGAACACTCCGAAGGAAAATACTTTATGGCTGTGAAATATCAACGATTTGTAGTTAAAGTTTGTGTCTGTTATAATAGCCTTTTCTTGCGCAATGTTATGTTTGTTGAGAGACAATTACACTTTATCTTTTAACGTTTATCCTATCTCAATGCAACTTTGTAACAGTAACTCAGTGGTTAGTGCGATTGCCTTCAAAACTGGCGACCTGGTACAAATCCGGCTATATGCCTGCTATATTTCAGTAGAAATAAAGCAAATAAAGGCTAAGTCCTGTTGTTTTCATGTATATATGCATAGTTAAAGGTAAAGTTTGTTTTTCGTTACTTTATTGTTATAAGTATTGTTATTGAACATTCAGTTAAATCAAATGAAATACGTTATTTTTATCTTTCAGAATATGAAGCATTGGGTGCAAGAACCCAAATGGACGAAACAGAATATGATGAGATCAAATAACTACAACAACCGATAACATAGGTGCTTTAACACAACTACACATCCAATAATCCCTGCTTAATACTCAATGATGAAATCATCCGATAGGATACGTGCTTCATGATAACTAAAGAGCCGATAAGATACGTGCCTAATGATCACTTCACATCCGATAAGATACGTGCTTTATACTCAATAAGTGACAAATAGATTAGTTTATTATGTTGCAGTTGAATAAAGAAAACTTGTACATGAAGCCCTATAATGACTCTTCACAGTCCAGTTAGGGTATGAATAGAGTGACCAATTACAAATGCCGATACAAACATGAGTAATATAATTCCAATGCTAATATAAACTCCTGTTCATGCTTTGAATGCAATCCTATTTGTACAAATAATCGGCTACGTCACTCTCAAAATATTCTTACTGGACTATGCATAGCTTATACTCTATAAGTGACAAATGAATTTGTTTATTTGGTTGCAGTTTTAGCATTGTCACTATTGTTATAGTGGGTGTAAATTATTTCACAATATACAGTGTTACTTGAAAGACTGACGGAAGTTATGCTTTAATACCAATTTGTTACGACAGTCAAGTTCGCAAAACCTTAATATATATAATGATTACACAAAGGTGTATTATATAATGTTTCTGATAGATAGCAGTTGGGCAGTGAAACATTCAATAAAGTGACTTACGTCACTGTAGCATTATTGTCTTCATTTAATGTGCTTGACATTGTGTTCACCTGTTCGTATTTCTAGTTTCGCATAACATTTCATTAAATACATATAACCCGTTCTTACAGTGTTCCATTTCACTGTGCTTTTATAACTAATGTGTGCATGTCTGATTAAGATGATTATTTTTGTTTTCTTATGTTGGAAATTTTGTCTTCAGTTGATGCATTTAAGAACATGTACAAGAACGTCAGAGACATGCTTTATTGCTACATTGTAGATGCGTACTCGTTTATTGTATAGCGGGAAATGAAAATAGAAATCATTTTGTTTTGAAGATTATTGATGAAAAATTTGGCATATGAATGTCACCATAATTATTTGGTTAACAAATTGAGTAGTTTTTTTGTTTCCTCTGTGGTATTTGTTTTTGCATCGTTTTTCACCAGTACAAATCGTATCCCGATTCATTAACAAGTTGAAAATAATATTTGATAATAATTAGTGTAGCATTCAAATAAACCAGTAACAGATCAGAATAGAATGCCATCGGAAGAAAATATCATATGTGTAGCGGTGCTGCATATAATTGCTTTGTTGAATGGATATATCCCCATATCGATGGCTTAGAACGATACATTTTCAAATTCTGCTAGACAATGCGCTGTTGTTGAGCCTATTGTATGAAAACCAGAACTTATGATGTTGACCAAAGCGACAGAATGTGAGGAAATCAGGCAGAGAAGGCAGTATTTAATCAAACCAGCCGAGCACAGAAATCAGACACACCACAACACAACTTTACTGAGCAATGCCCCACATAAGCCAAAGAAACAATAAAACTCCAAGTCCCCGCCGGAAAATAATTTACGAATAACACGGATCAGAACAGAATGGCATGGGTTGAAATGAAGTTTAAACATCTTGTTTTACCGTAACCAAAAATTAATTTCCAGACAGTTTTTGCTAGTTTTCTAAAAAATATCGAGTTTGTACTAACAACCTTATCATTTAATGCCAGCGCTATGTATATTTATTGTGTTACATATATGCATTATATACGTTATTTTTCAAAGTTCTTGTAAGTAAGTCAGTAAGTAAGTAAGTAAAGTCTTTATTTTACGAGGCTAACATATTTACAATAATGCAATCTTCCATATGGGCCTCAACATATATACATTAAATATAAAGGGTACATTATTATACATGGAAAATAAGTATACAAATATAATCAACAAAGTAATAGTTACAAAGGTAAGATATATTAACAGGATGAGTCGTGTTTTATGTCAATGTTTGTTTATGGGTATTGCCATTTAATGTATGCATTTTGGAATTTATTTCTTGTGTCTGATTTTCGTACTGCTTTTGGTATTTCATTCCATATTTTTGGTCCTGAGTAGGCAAGTGATTTTCTGGAGAATTCAAAATTTGGTGATGGTACATATAGTTCTTCATTGGTTACGGATCTGAGATTACATGAATGAACTTGGTTTAGTTTTGTGAATTTGTGTTGCATGTATCTTGGAAAGTGGTTGTCATTGAGTGATTTGTATACTACAATTGATTTTTTATATTCAACTCTTTTGTCGAATTTCATCCACTGAAGTTTATTGAACAAAACGTCAGAGGGAGTGTCAAAGTCTTGTACATCAAGAATAACACGTGCTGCCCGTTTTTGAAATTTAATGATTTCGTTTATTATCTTTTTGTCTGTATTACCCCAGATTGTACAGCAATAATCTATGTGTGGGAGGATGTAAGCATTAAAAAATAATTTTCTTGTTGGAATATCTAAGTATTGTTTGATTCGCATGAGTAGGAAGAGTTGTGTATTGCATTTTTTTATGGTTTTGTCGATATGAGTTTTCCATTTTAGTGTATTATCTATATTGATTCCAAGAAGTCTTTCATTTTCTGAAAGTTCAATATCATGGTTCTGTAATTTCAATTTGATGTCTGGGATGTTCGGTTTGTTTGTTTGTCTTGTTATATACATATGTTTTGTTTTTTGTGCATTGATTATCATGGAGTTTTGTGCGCTATGCTGTCTGGTGACAAATGGTAAAATTTGAGCTTGTCTTTAAGAATCTTGTGGTTGACAAGGTCAAATGCTTTGGAAAAATCCAGAAGCAATGTACCAACAAATTGTCCGTCATTGATAGCACTAATCCAGTTATCCACTATATTTGTAAGTGCAGTCTCGCAGGAGTGTTTGGCTCTAAAGCCTGACTGTGATGTGTACAGCAGGGAGTGCCTTTCAAGAAAACCTTTGAGTTCATCAGAGACGTGTTTCTCAAACAGTTTTGAGATGACTGGCAGAATTGAGATAGGACGATAATTACTTTTATCTGATTTTTTGCCCTTTTTGAATATTGGAATCACTTTTGATTGCTTTAGTGATGTTGGAAATTTTTTAGCAATAATGCTCATGTTAATGATACAGGCCAGAGGTTTTGCTATTATTGGAGATGCTGTTTTCAGGAATTTTGCGCTTATATTATCCAGTCCAGTTGATTTTGTAATGTCTAATTTGTCTAGTTGCTCTTTTACATATTTTTCTGTAACATGGTGTATAACAAATGTTGGAGTGTCACTGGGTACTTTGTCTAGTGTCATCTTCTTAAGGATAGATGAGGTTGTATCATTGAAATCATGTGGGTTAGTGACTGTCTGAAAAATATTGGTGAAGTATGTATTGAATGCTTCTGCTGATTCGCTAGGGTCTGTGATTGGTATACCGTTATCATCATTTATGTAATGTTTGGTGGCTTTCAATTTTGCAAGATATATCTTTTAGATTTTTCCATAGCTTCTTTGGTTGTTTGCTGTTATTTTGAATTTCATAATGAAAGAAATCTTTTTTGGCATTGTGTGAAAGTGATTTTACTGTTGATCTCCATTTTTTGAAGTTAGGTACATTGTTAGTTCTTTTTGCATAGTCTCTGTTGTGTATTGCTTCTAAAATTTCATCATTGAACCAATGTTTTTGATTTTTAAGTTTTACACGTCTTTGCTTGTTTGGTGCATGAGAGTTTAGAGATTGTAGAAATAAAGTATTGAAGGTGTCAAGCCCATCATCAGGGTCAGTAAACATGTCTATCAGTGACCACGGTTTTTGTGATAAATCTTTAAGAAATGTTTTAGCATTGAAGTTGTTCATTGAACGGTAATTTATAGTTATATGCATTGGACCTTTATTGATTTTTGTGCTTGTTTTCCTTGTAAAGCAGATTGGATAATGGTCACTGATTGATAAGTGTGGTACAGCTGTGTGTGAGATATTATCTGGCTTGTTTGAGTACAAATGGTCAATTATTGTGGATGTTCCTTGTTTTATTCTTGTTGGTTGCGTAATTAGCTGTGTGAGGTTGAATGTATTCATAAATGTGTTCCATTTTGTATTTGAACTGACAGAGTCAATAAAATTGTAATTGAAGTCACCAAATAAAATGATTTCTTTGTTTTCAATTTGAAGTTTTTCTAGAATGGTTTCTAATTTATCTATCCACCCCACAGGGCATGATGGTGGTCTGTAGATATATCCAATGATAAATGGCTTTTGATGTTTAAGTTTCACTTCTAGCCAAATTGCTTCAATATCACAGTTTACATTCAGGTCAGATCTTTTCTCACATGGAATGGTCGATTTGATATATAAAACAATGCCACCACCCTGTCAGTTTCTCTGTCCTTTCGAAACATATGAAAATTGTGCAAGTTGAATGTAGCGTTAGTGTGAGAGTCATTTAAAAGTGTTTCACAGATTCCAATTATGTCCAGATTGGGAAGTTCATCTACAAGATTTGCCAGTTCATAAAACTTAGAGTTTAGAGAGTGGATATTTAAATGTAGAAAGTTAAGTCCATGTTTATCAAGATTTGTATCATTAATGAATTTGACATTTTCAGTCTGCACGTTAACATCTTGAAAGTCTATGTTGTTCTGCGTTTGAGCGTCTGTTGTGTGTGTCTGTGTTGTTGGTTGAATAGGAAAGGTGGTGGATGGCCCATGTAGAAGAAAGGTGTTTGTGGCATCATTGGATGTTGAGGAGGATTGGGATACATCATCAGATGTGGGTATGGTGGTGCGGGTCCTGGTGGATAAAAGTTTGCTCTCCCAGTGGGATGGCGTTGATTGTGCTGCTTGTGTTGTTTCTTTTGGCCATGACGAAAAGGAGTTTCTGAGTTGTTGTGCAATGTTTGGTCGTCCGAAGGCATGCTGATATTACATATCTTTCGCAGATTTGAAGTGAGTGTTTGAGCTCCTTTGTAGTTCAAATGCACTTCATCATAGTACATGGAAGGATTATTTTTGAATGATTGAGTGTTATTCATACATCCATGGCCACATTCAGTCGTGAGTTCATGTAGTGCATTGTTTGCAGTATCTATTTTTTTGTCTATGTATTAATGTTATCAATAAATAAATATAAGTAATGTTCTTCGTTTTTTAACATTTTTTATTTTCTAAGTAATGTTCTTGTTCATTACGCTTGGTGTTTGTTTTTTCCTTGTTTTCAATGTCCATAAAATTAACCTTTAATATAATGCCTAACTAATAGACCCACTCTTGCAGCATACTGTCAACTTAACTTGATGAAGTCACTTCTGCAACTGAATTAATTTTCGTGATTTAACTGCGGATAATGTGAGCAGTAGACCTATTTGTAATATAAGCTTGGGGATTTAAAAACAACTTTATTTCTGCCTACACCCACCTTTCTCATATGTAGATATATAATTATCGAAAAAAAGTCGAATTCTATGATTTATTTGTTTTATTCTCTCATTTTTAACATTTAATTGCACAAATTCTGTCGAACTCCATTATCCGTGTCATTGTCAACAGTTGAATCATTGTTATGTTTGGTTCTAACATTGAATACATTGTGTAAGTGTGTGTTCATTAGCATAACCATTCAAAAACTAGTGGTATAGCCTCATCCAGTAAGCAGCATTGGTATCATCAACTGATTGGTCAACGGACAGTTCTGAAAATACAAACAAAACTTTCTGAGAATATTTATTAACCATAACCTAGCAAGTTGTTAGTTATATTGTAGATCTATTTTGAATTTAACACAAGAAAAATAATGAGTGTACATTTTGTAATCGGTAGATACATGAGCCTAAATATGAAAGCCTATACCTACCGTCGATCATAAACACTGATAAATTGCAGTCAAAGAAAAAATTGCGAACAATTTTACATTTTGAATCAACAATAATTATTAGATCACAATGAAACTAATAAATTGGCCTCCAATAATGCCAGTTTCGAAATTATAAGCCAATTTGGTCATGTTCTAATATTTACGCAATTAATATAATCCGATATGGTTTTGTAAGTTATATT
Source organism: Spisula subtruncata (assembly GCA_963678985.1). NCBI lineage: Eukaryota > Metazoa > Mollusca > Bivalvia > Venerida > Mactridae > Spisula > Spisula subtruncata. The sequence goes on along the minus strand of OY787677.1, from coordinate 11,544,861 downwards.
TCAGTGGTATATAATTTATGTGGATGTGGCATCCATCCGCGGCGCCCAAGAATATACTTTGTTCTTAAAGGTATCAATTTACACCTTGGTGGATAGGAGCATGTGCGTCTTGCTCAGAAAAAATGACCAGCGATCCAGACAGGGGGGGGGGGGGGGGTGACATCTCGATCCGGAAGCGCGCAACCTACCTCTAGGCTACCCCACCATGTTCAGTTGCAGCAGCAGGTTGCAGACAGATCAATCAAATACATAATAAAATTACTGACGCAACATGGATAAGCTACAGTTTGATAGTTTTTCTTGTTGTGCAATATCAAAGAAAGTGAAAGAGACTGATACAATCTCATTTAAACCATTATTATATTTCATTACTGTATGCTGATGCATGACCTGACGACACTCCGTATGGGGTCATTACAGTGTCGTCATCCATCGAAACAATTATTTAACAAATCTGAAAGTGCGGCAACAAAATGCGGGGTTTGACGTAATTGTGCGCTAGTGAGGTCATTTGAAAGTTGAATGTTGTCATATCTGTAATAAAGTAACTAGAGCAAATGTTAGGATATTGTATGAGATTGAGGCTGATGTAACACAAATATGCAATTCAGGTGTGAAAAGACTAATTGAACTATCACCGGGTGTATTGTTTGAAACACCACGTCAAGATGCTATTCATCCAAGCATCATTAAGCCGATTTAAGTCTTTTCTAAGTAATGGAATGGAACTCTTTGTTTAATGCGGTAGGGATGTATGTTTTTGACATACTTAATTGTCGTTAATATTTGGCGTAGACTGGTAGTTGCAATTGTATATATCATTTGCCTCCATGTGTTACAAGTATATAGTTTTGCCAGGGTTTAAAATACTGCTTCAATGATTAACGGCTCATATTGTCGCAAAAGTTTACATTGTTATAAGATATGTATACGTTTTATCAAGGAAGTTCAAAAATTTCTCATCCGTGACATGCTCATGAATACACTTGGACATTTTTTCTGCAACTTTTAAAACAGTGACTTCGATCATTGTATCCTTATATCGTTTCGCAATTTTTTTAAAACTTTAAAAGTACAATTAACTTCCATAGCGTAAAAGGTATTTAACGGATCGAACATAAATTGATAAGTAAATGTGAATTTGTGTAAAAGTTTGGAATAAAATTGTCGGTTTGAGGTAAGACATTTGAATATATTAATAGTATTACAATGTTGTATCCCATTAATTAGTGTTTATCTATGCAAGAAGTCGGTAATGCAATAATATATTTACCGACCTTTTTAGTCACTTTTAGGGATACATGTATTAAAGTCATAATGATAATAAACCGTATGAACCAAGTTGTCATTTTTAATACCGATAACCGACCAAAAATACAAGTACCGGAAGTTTTGTAAAAATATGCTTTTCAAGGTGTGGACTGGTGATACATATTGTGCTATATACGGGTATTCGTTAGATAATTAGGAATACAATGCACATAGATATACCGATTGCATTGATTGTAAAATACGTACAGATACAAATCTAAATGTTTGAAATATTCACATGTCAGAAATCCTGACATTACAACCAAAGTATGTATTGGTTAGGCTGCCACATGTAACACGTAAGTAAATATTACTATTTAAATTATACAATTCAAATATTGCGCACGTTTATTATCATCAGAACGGTATCATCTGTCTTTCCAAATTCATCATTAGTAAATACAATTTAGAATTTCCGCTCATGAATGTGTCCAATCAAATCATTGTTGATGGGGGCGGTCCCCCATAAAACAAATCAATGTAGGTGTGGGCGGTCCTCCATAAAACAAATCAATGTAGGTGGGGGCGGTCCTCCATAACACAAATCATTGTAGGTGGGGGCGGTGGTCATCCATAAAACAAATCAATGTAGGTGGGGGCGGTGGTCATCCATGAAACAAATCAATGTAGGTGGGGGCGGTCCTCAATAATACAAATCATTGTAGGTGGGGGCGGTCCTTCATAAAACAAATCAATATAGTAGGGGCGATGCGCCATAAAACAAATTAATGTAGGTGGGACAGTGCCCCATAAAACAAATCATTGTAGGTGGAGCGGTCCTTCATAAAACAAATCAATGTAGGTGGGGCGGTGCACCATAAAACAAATCATTGTAGGTGAAGCGGTCCTCCATAAAACAAATCAATGTATGTGGGGGCGGTCCGTCATAAAACAAATCAATATAGGTCGGGCGATGCGCCATAAAACAAATCAATGTAGTTGGGGCGGTGCGCCATAAAACAAATCATTGTAGGTGGGGGCGGTCCTTGATTAAACAAATTGAGATCAGTAAAATATAGCCATTCACGATCAAGGAAGTTTAGAAAACATTTATATGTAATAGTAGTTGGTTATAGTGGGTATAAAATGAAACAATAACAGGTGATATTTTATTTAATTACGCGAGTTAATCATACGTTTGTACGAACTCAACACAAGATGAAATACTTTACAGATTGCCGAAAACGTTATATTTTATAAACACCAATGATACAGCACTGGGGACCATTGACATGAAAAGGTCTGGATTAATCATTGACACACAAACATATATATTCGTTTTTCTTCTCTACAATATAATGATAGTTGTTTGATTTTTTCAGATGCCACCAGGTACTTTTAGTATTCTACTCAGAATGAGAATGAATGCCCTAAGGCATGGTCTACTACTTTTATTGATGTGCCGTTATCTCCTCCGTAAGTTATATAGGATCCATCATGACTTGTCATTGGAGGTCAATCTTTCTTAAACAAGTCTAGAAAACACAAAATATTTAATACTTTGTTTTCGTGACGAGTTTAAAAATTGTTCACATCAGTGGCAACGAATGACGGGTCCTTTTTATCACATTATCATAGTTTCCGGGTCAAAAAGTCAGAAATAATCATTTTAAGCCGGTGACGTTACGTTTTCGGACAGACAAGCTGTTGTTATCAATATCAATATGTTGTTATCATACAGGTTGGAAAAGGTTGTTCCATAGTTTGTATATTTATGTGATACATTTGTATGTTTGATTTAAATACGTTACAATACGTATTGTTACAAAATATTGGTTTGTTGATTATTTATGAAAGTCCTGCATTACGTGTTCAAAAGTAGTTGCAGAAGGACAATGTTTATATTATTATATTATTCGCTCTTGTACATGCATATCAATAACAAATGTACATTTTGAGTTGACGTAAAACAAATACTACTATTTATGCCAAAATATAATACGTGTATTAGCTATTATATAAATCCAATATCATAAAGTATCTTATGAAAATGAAGACATTGAATTCAGGCAGCTATTTGCTATGTCTCTTTTCGTTTATCAAACCGCTCATGCACCCTTTGGCATTTAAACTTCCCACGTAATTATTTACGACTTGGTTGCATATGTTGTGGTAATATTCGTATATAAGGCACTGTTAACAAGCATTGTTTTATCGAGATTTAGTTATATTAAGAAGGATTTTATTCATATTTTAGCTGTAACAGCAATAGAACCAGGATGTGAGAATTGTGGATGTTGTGTAGATAAGGTGTGTGCCCGTGCGATAGTTCAGGGTAGATGGAAGGATGATTTCTGTACACACGGATGTATTGATGGTATTGGAGGTAACAAATGTTACAACAAATGTCCTGATGATTGTGTCACATGTGAACAAACTACCCACAACAATTGTGCCACATGCAAGACCGGAATGTATGTTACAACTGTCACTGGGGTTACTAAAAATGGTCTAAAGACATTTCAGGGTTGCGTGGAATGCCCAGACACTTGTACAACGTGTACATCAGAAACTAGTTGCCAGAAATGCACTGATCGATTCTACAATACTGGACAATATGGCGACTGTTCCGAAGAGTGTCCTTCGAATTGTAAGACATGCACATCATCCACCAACTGTCAGGAATGTGACAGTCCATTCTACAACCAAGGAACCACAACAGACTGCTCTCTGTCATGTCCAGGTAATTGCGCTTGCTCATCACCCGGTATTTGCTCATCATGTCAAGATGGTTTCTTCAACGTAAATGAACAATGTCTAAGTGTTTGTCCAGAAACATGTAACGTCTGCTCAGACCAGAACACTTGTCAATCTTGCAAAGACGGATATTACAATGGAAAGGACATGTCGACCAATAACGACGGTAATGATTGCTCACATCGATGCAGAGAGACTTGCTTCCAATGTACGTCGTATGATGAATGCACTACCTGCAAACATGGACATTACGGATCTTACTGCCAACATAATTGTTCCGTTGGGTGTACAAATGGTGTATGCAATACAAATGATGGAACGTGTAACTGCATATATGGCTTCAAAGGAAATCTTTGCGATGAATGTGCGATCGACAGACATGGTCAACAATGCGACAAGCAATGTCCTACTACGTGCAAGGACAATGTCTGCATAAGAGACACGGGGAACTGCCTGGAATGTGTATCAAACAATATAACAGGTGTTAAATGCGACAGTTGTATACCTGATACGTGGGGTACCATGTGTTCCAGGGCTTGTGCAACCAATTGTCAAGGACAATGCGTAAGGAACAATGGTTACTGTATATCTTGTGTTGGGAATTTTAAAGGTAGTATATGTAACGAATGTTCAGCAGGGTACTTCGGTGAAATGTGCGGCAAGAACTGCCCTGAACAGTGTCTCAACTCTCTTTGTGATCGCTTTACCGGCACATGTGGATCATGCAACCATAATTATGCCGGTTCTACTTGTGAAGACTGTGTTTCTGGTTTCTATGGAAAGGCCTGCGATGTTCCTTGTCCCTCAACTAAATGCAAAAGCGACAACTGCACTCGGGAAACTGGCGCTTGCACATCGTGTCAAAGTGGATTTTTTGGAGTAGAATGCGAATTTAACTGTTCGCGTGGCTGCAATGGTAATGTTTGCGATTTTGGTTCAGGTGCGTGCGAGTGTCAGGGTTCGTATTCTGGGGACAAATGTTGTGTTGATGGTGGATATTGCAGTGACTGTTCTTCAAATACAGCTTGTGAAACATGTGAAAATGGTTACTATGGGGAAAATTGCGATAAACGTTGTTCAAGCACGTGTGCTGCCGAAGAACAAGACTCACAGTGTGAAAAGACTGAGGGTAAATGTTTGACTTGCTCGGATGGTTTTCATGGTGACCTTTGTAACAACACCTGCACTGATGGATGTGCCAACAATCGCTGTGATCAGGACACCGGGCACTGTATTGATGGATGTGCTGGTGAATTCGAGGGTCCTACTTGCGCCCAAGGTAAATGTAATTTCGTTATATCATATTCTATGTATTTTTATATTTTCGAGATATAAATAAACATTGGAACAATGTGAATTAAGCAATGGTGAGAACATAATTATAGCGTCTCATTTGTAATTAAAAACGTGGAGCTAAGCAAACCACGGGTATTTGATATTTGTTTAACATCTTTGGTATAATTTGAACACACTTTAATACATGTACACGTAATGCGATTGCTAGAAAAATGGCTCAGTGGCACATTAACTGTACGGAACAGTTAGATCTCAACTTGAAAACTGATTATTTGTACAGTATCTCTGTATAGCCAACATATTCCTCGCATCAGTAGTTTTCAAACTTCCTGATACACTATCCTTCGGTTGTTATTGTACTAGTTATGGGAAGGCAAACAATACACTGGCTCGTGTACGAATGCAAAACTATTAAAATAATTTGAGAACCATACGAATAAATAAACACATTTCATACTTTAAATATATAAACACGGCTAAAACGCATGTACCAATTGTGAAATAAATATGAAATGACAAAGCAATTGTTTAAAAGGATGAAATCTACTAGGAAGATAATAACATTATACAGGTAGATGAGTTATACATGTATTAGAAACTCGAGAATGCATGCTTAAAACATGACAAATATTGCGTATGACGAGCTGACATAAGGTAACTATGGGTACATTCTTATAATTAACACTACCCTTTATTCCACTTCAAGTGAATCATCTAATGTTTCGAATGTTGGATGAGTTGACAGCGTATTTTCGAAAGCTTTAAGAGTATTGTAAACAAAACCTGTCAAGTAAAAATACGATATTATAGAGGGCAACCTTACATTGGAAATAGAGAAACTCGGGTCCCTGTCCGGTGAGAACAATGTTATCAGGCGAGGTGATATCGTTCGGGTGGCGAGGTTTACCGAGCCATCCCGGGCGATATCGCCAAGCCTGATAACATTGTTCGAGCCGGACAGGGACCCGAGTTTCTATTTCTCATGAAACCGACAACGGGACACAATTTAGAGGCATATTTTTTAATTTTAAACTGGAGTTGTCGATCGTCCTTAAACCGCCCGCCGATTAACACAACTTCATTTGCTTCCGTACACAAAATATAGTTCTCAATTCTACGCTGTTCAATTAACAAAAATATTTAAAAAATAAATAAGATCTATTTCAGTTTTTAGTCAAAACGAGAAAACTAAGCAAATTATAAGTATTATCAAAATAAGAACATCGTGTCGTAAAAGCAGAATAAAATTCCGCTCATGAATTTTGATGTTTTTTTTCTTCTGGATGATGCATCAATGAAACGTCATCAATGACGTAGTGTGTGTGGAGAAGGTCGCTAATTATGTCAAACTTTCTTATGTTATGCATCACACAATGACAAAATACGGATTGATTTAAATACTGGATTGTGTGTGGCAACGGACAGTGCATAATTGTATCCCGTGAAATGGAAATAACTTCAAGAATGAACATATTAGACATGCTTGTAGAACCGAGTGGGTGGAGAACAGTTTTCAGCAAGATCAGCTTAATCACGACAGAATGCTGATGAAAACAGATGGAAATACACAATGGTGAGTAAGACATTGGTTTGTTGAAGAGTCTATTAAAGTTTGTTCTATTTTTTGTATAAATTGTAGGGTTGTGTAGTAATGTGTACTGAATGTAACAATGTTTTGATTCACAAAAAAAGCTCGGTGTCTCATGGTTTTCGTTTTGTAGGTCAACCTTCGCGAGTCGTGAAAATGAGATTAAAAATGAGATTAAAAATTCCTTTAGGCCAGAAAACTGGATATAGAGTGGATAGCTATGACTATTTTAACGTTTATTTATCTTTGACGATGCTTAGCCAGTGTATTTATCTGTGTTTGTTGGTTTATTTCAGGGCCTTTCAAAACGATCGATCCGTGGGCGACCCGTATAGATTCAAGAACAATTACTGTGGCGTAGCCCTACCTGGCGAAGAAGCATTGCTAATCTGGAGTGTAAAACTAAACGTTGAATAAATAATAGCTGTTAAATGCACAATTCTGTTGTTTTCAATGATATTTATGACAATTTAAGACGGAATGCCATATTGCAAAATAGTCCGTTATTTGTGGGCGGAGCCAAAAAGTGTTCTCAGGCTATTGACCTGAGAACACATACTTATCTCAGGTCATGTGTTATCAGGCAGTTACCATGGTAGTTGCATGAGAAAACACACAAATGTGTTAGTACAACTCTGTTCAGGAGGTTGTCCTATCCTCGTCAGAACGTGAGCTGTCACCTTTGAATTACATTGTGAGCGTACCCTACAGTAAGGAAAGACGTTATGCATAACCTGAAGAAAATATAACTTACCTAAAATCTAAGTTCTCAATATTGTATAACTTTATGTTCATAGTAAAACATATGTATCTTGTTCAAATTTAGTCTTTAAAATGCTTCCGATAGCCTTAATCAAAATATAAAATAATATTTATACTTCAGCTTTGATTGCGTCTAAGTCAATTGTTCCTGCAGTAGTTGGAGGTGTATCAGCCGCTGTCGTCATTATAGCAATAGTTATCGTGGTGTTGATCGTCATTCGTAGAAGGTGAGTTACATGTATTATCATTTAATTGCATATGTTGAGTATTATCTTGACTTACATATACAAATAATCATACCACATGCGATTTATATTGGTTGTGTTTTGTTAATCCTTACTGAGTGATATTGGTCCGTCGAATCGTTTATTTTCATTCGTATTTTGTCTGTTCTGTTTATCTGTAACCGTTTGGTGGATTTTATTAACAAAACTAGTTTCGAGTATCGTCGGTACTCAGACACTTGTTGACGGTTTTAAGGATCGGGTTATTTTTTTGTGATGTTTTCATTTTATCATTTGCACCGACTAGAATGTTGGCCTTCCGTGTAAAAGTATGAGTGATATTTAAATACAACTCATCATTTATTTTACCACATATAATGTTGTGTTGTACCACCTAGGCCAAATGCTCTGTTTAATTATCATATCTAACCTAATTCGTTTAAACTCTTTAATGATTTACATATTTGAACATAATTTTAAATTTTAAAAAAATATTATAGTACATGTATTAAGTATTTTGAATGCTTCGGTTAACATATTGAGGTTTCGTGATCAAGCGTGTTTTAATCTGTTTGGCTGATCTTGCTATTTGATAGTGTGCTGTTTGTTTCATAAAAGGCGAAGTTATACGGACAGTCGTAAAGATGATACAACAGATAAACAAAACCATGCGCCAAAACTTCCTGGTAAGTCAATGCAATATTATCCTGTCAGTATATTTATGATAAATACTGACACGCGATATGTCGCTTACTTACAAGTATAAGGATGTAACTGCTTATACTATCCATGTAACTTTGAGATATGCATCCCAAGAAGCATACTTTTATTATTTCTTTATATCATCTAATCGGAAGAGATCATGTTGTCCATACTGAATTTGAAAACTATTTTAGACCGGTGTTCAGAAAGTAACTATTACGGGCGCTTTCAACTTTTATCAAAAGCGTGTCTCTCCATAACGCGAATAACCACAACATGACCGCGATGTTTCTTCTCATGTCGTAGGTCCGCTACAATGACGACATTATGATAACAAAACAATGTAGCCTATGCCAATGATTGACATGAAGTAACTGAGCTTGAACAACATATATGTACTACTTTTGCATTTTTTTGTAATGATAAAAGTCCTTCATAAAGACTACATAATGACACCAAAGCAACTTCTGACCCTCAAATAGCCCACAGGACACGAATAAACACAATAAGCAAACCAAACACAACATGGTCAGTCTGACTTTTGTTTTGATTTAGGTCCTAAAGTAGTGTTATGACGTAAACAAGCACACTTAGCACAACAAAGTAAACAGTCACTGTTGTAATATTTAAGGTCCTTCAAAAAGACGACACAATGATAGCAAATCAATATATGCAAATACTGAACCTGCAATAGCCGAGCTAGAACCTGACATTGATGGTGTTGATGATGAAGAGATAGTAGTTGATATACCAGAACTACAGAATGCTGTGTATGAGAATGTTCCTACTGCACATGTAGCTGGACTTGATGCTTTTGTTAGAAGTAAGTCTGAAGATGACTATAAAGAGGAATTTGAGGTATGTACTCATACTACTGGCACTAATCTACAACTGACTAGGTTTATTGATTACACTAATATAATGATGAAATAAGAAATCAAACTTGATTTTTTTGTAATTTCTTCGTGCAATTGGGTCTCTTGCATTTTAGGCGGGGTCTTCGTCTTCAATCATATGTTGTGTATGGGCATTGCTTCTTCGTGTTGTGTTTTGTTGACACTATTTCTGTACTCGACTGGTTACGTTGATGGATGCCGTCCCTGTCCGATTTCTTCATATCTGTTTTTATTCTTAACGAAATACTAGTATATGCTACTATTGTGATGAATCGAACACGGATAAGATAGTCATGGCTGAAACGGTTCCTTTTGCAATGCTCAATTTCAAGCGGATCGAAGTAATAGGGATATTGAAAAGGTCTTACAAAAAGCTCAAATCAAATCTACGAACAAAATATAACTAAAACCTCAAGTAATCTGTATTTCAAATGTTTCCTTCTTTGCTAACGTTATGGGATATTTATGTTACATGGGGATATGTATGTAACGTTGTAGCATATGTATCTGTACATTCGGCTTATGTATGGTTCTAAACTTGATGTGCCTTAGAACATTTAAGTTCAATTGTACATTTATTGTGATGGCGAAATGAATGTTAATGCGCAATTAGCAAACATTTTTGTAGAGGCCCCAATGTTTATGAGCGATACAATTTTATTCGATAGTTTCCGAGTGAATTCCTATGAATATAAGGCAAGGTTTCCCGTATGTTTTCCTTTTCATATTTAGAATAAATTAACTATTTCTTGACGCATTTAACACATACGTATTGTTTATATACCATTTATCTTTCCAGCAACTACCAAAGGGTCTTACACAGAGCCACAGTGATGCAAGGAAACCGGAAAATTTGATTAAGAACAGATATAATGGCATATATCCCTGTAAGTCCGTAATAAATATGTTGTTATTTTCAAATTTTTTACCTGAAGTTACAAACTGGCCTATTGTTTAAGATTTGTTTATGTATTGCAAGGCTTTAATCGCTCTAGTGTGCTCTGTCTAAAGCCAATCTCTTTCCTCGTCAATTCTAAATTGTAAGTTAAACCGTCCATTTCTACAGAAAAAGTAAAACAGTGCTTATACACTATGGATTTCTTGTTTTTTAGTTTTTTTGTTGGTATAACAAACTAACACACACATTATATACAGTATATGACATTATATTTTGTATTACAGATGATCACTCCAGGGTCAAAATAAAGGGTGATCAAAAGTTCTTCATCAATGCCTGTTTCATAGATGTAAGTATTATATTTTGTTTACTACTGCCATACAAGTACTCGAACAATTGTATAATACATTTAAAACAGTAACATCTACTAGTAATTGTTTGTTTTTTATAGTATTTATTTAGATAGTCCTCTGTGGTATCATATACTTAGCATGTAATTTGTAACAAAAGAAAAGTAAACCAATATTAAACTGAAAACGTAACTCATAGTCCTACAAGTACATATATTTAAAACAATATGGACATACCAGCTTAAAACACTACAGAGGCATTGCTTTATCGTCAACATGCCGGAAATTATTGTACAATAAAAACCAAACCAAGCCCGAGCCGTAATAATGTTTACTTATATAGTTGTTTGTGAATACCTGTCAGTAAAATAATACGATTAAAAGTTCGAATTTGAAATTTACTTTTGGCCAAAATTGTATGATTCGCTGGCTTAGAATGATAAGGTTGGGCTTATAAGACTAATACAGATTTGATACATTGTATATTGATGAAAAGCGGAACTTGTCGTTTTGACCAAACTGAAGTCAAAAACGAGTTTTACCGTAAGTAAAGATTAGTTATCAAACAGAGTGTTCTTGTTTTCTCAAAATATTGATGTTGTACTTACGCCCTTCTTATTCTAAGCCAGGAAACTGTCCTGTACTAGTATATAAACAGATAATTGTGCGTATTTCGTTGTACATGCTTATATGTGTCATGATATTCATTGTAGGGCTATCAACAGAAGAATAAGTACATTGCATCACTAGGTAGGTTTTGCATGAATTCGCTTTCTGAGAATCCATAACACGTAATTTACTATTTCACTGTCTAGTGAAAATAGCTCATGGCTTTTTGGAAACTTGAGCTGTGTCTTTGCTTTGAATACGACGCCTTGTTTTCTTATGTAGGTGTTCATTTCATTACTTTTCCCGTTAATTAGTACAAACATATACATGTATTTCAAAACATCATACGCGATGGAAAATATCATCATACATTAACAAATTGTGTAGGTGATGAATTATTGATTGAAAGGCTGTATATGTACGGAACATTAAACAAAATTTCAGGTCCTACAGCAAAAGCTACTCTGCATTTTCATACATTCTGGACTATGGTATGGCATATGGACACGGACGTGATAGTGATGCTAACCAATCTCATTGAACCGAGTGTAAGTAAGATTTCAATCAGACAATTATACTTCACTACTTTCCACTGATATAATATATGATTTAAATGTGAGTGAATGCCATGGAACACCATATTACACTTTACCGTCAGCATTGATATATACGGACCAATTGATTTAGAACACTGCTCCCAATACTGCCGATGCTCTAAATATTTTAGGAACCCAAACAATTATGTTTCAGGGTAACAAATGTGAACAGTACTGGCCAGATCAAGACTGTACAAATGTACATCAAGATATAACAGTTTCATGTCAAAGCGAGGAGGTATTTGCCGAGTATACAGTCAGGACATTAACCGTTGAAAAGGTACGTATGATTCCCGTTTATTGTATGGTATGGCTATGTGGTTGCTATATATATTTGCAGTCATTGTTCTTAGTGTCACCGTATGATGAGATGGAAGTGATTGTTTAAAACTCACAAACGTTATTTATGTTCCTTGATATTTATCTAACTCGAACACAATGATTTCAGATCAATATCAGTTACAGGATAGTCTTGTTTCAGTGCCCGTATTCATAGTGTCACTGTATGAATGAGATGGAATTGATTGATTATAACTCAGAATAGTTATTTATTGTCCTTGATAGTAATCGTACTCAAACACAATACTTTTAGACGAATAGCAGTTAAAGGGTATCTTTGGTATAACTGAGGGAAGGGACGAAACTGACTTTTCTTCCTTGGTATTAATCGTACTCGAACGCATTGATGTTAGATAAATATCAGTTAAACCTCAAAAACGATACTTAATTTCCTTGATATGATCTAACATGAGCACATTGATATCAGTTACAGTATATACTAAGAGTACATAGCACATGTGAACGTTCCAATTGTTAGCGAACAGCATTGAATGCTTCCTCGTAAATGAAGTAAATATGAAACGAACTTAACGTAGCAATTTCCTCGAAATATCACTCAGGATATTATCTTCATTTAGATGGGTTCCGTCGTTTATCCGCTACATGTATTATATATATCATAATATGTACTTGTATGTTTAGCTTGACCATATTCCGTGCATATTTCGGACAAAGTCAGTGCAAAAATAAACAAATATTTTCGATAAGTACCGACTACGCTTACGGAAAATAATACACGCTTCCAAAGTTTATTGAGTGTCTACTAAATCTGGTCAAGCTATACCTAACGTATCGGTGTTTACCAACATTAAAAAGTATCATTTTACCTTCCGGGTAAAGAAGAAATGACATCAGGTTAGATACCAATGTGGGCTAACTCTTGAATTGTATGTGTACGATTATCTCACCATATTCACTTTACCCATGTGTTTGAATGGGTACATGCACACATGCGCCTGAGATAACCAAAAGCTATTGCTTCGTTACTGCTGACGATGCAATCTGCAACAGCCGCCTTATGATATGGGGAGAATGTACAATCGGCCTAATGGACCCCTTCGATGTTGAATTTAAGGAAATAAATAAAGGATACTAAATATTGGTCGATGGGATTTGATTACGTAGTTGAAGGTGAACCACGAAATCCACGACATTTAATCCACGATATTTATTCATTTTAGAGTAACTTTTAATATAGTCATGTACTAATTAGAGGATATTGCATCCATGAGTGCTCATTACATACAGAAATGTACGAGTTCTATTAAACGAGTGGACATCACAATATGACACGAGTCTTTGCCGAGTGTCATATTGCTTTTGTCGACGAGTTTAATAAAACCCGTATGTAGTTAGCACGAATGTAAGATTCTATTTATCCTATAACCTCAGAGAACGATCATTAACGTTCAAAATGCTAATGTGCGCTACATATGTTACATTCAAAAGTGTCTTATACTGACGTCACGTGTCGATTCAAGGCAGGGTTTGGCTTACATGTACATTACGTCACCCTGAACCAACCAATCAACGTCAAGCTAATTAAAATGTTTAATGAATGTACTGGGAGTACATTACTATATTTGCACTTCCACACCGCAGTTTATGTGATAAATAAGTGTTTACTTTGTGTTACTAGAAATCAAAGAAGAGAACAGTCGTACAGTTTCATTACACAGCATGGCCAGATAAAAGCATTCCGGATGAAATAACAAGTTTGGTAGAATTCCGTCAGAGGGTTAGAAGTGCTCCACGTGTTCATCATGGTCCAGTTATCATACACTGCAGGTAAATTAAAGTTTACCTTTTATATATTTTTTCCATTTGCATTGTGACTAACATGCATGGTATAGAGTCTCAGCTCATAGCAAAATTAAGTATAATCGAACATTGAAGGGAACATGAAATATATGCATAATCTGTAGAAAAAGCATTAACGTTTAAACGATTTAAAGACCTCATCAAAGCGGAAATCTATCGCAGGATGCGTAATTGTCTGACCTGAAATTTTACCAAATTACATTAACCTCCAGACAAATGTTTTGGCGTGTTTCTTTCTAAACAATTATATGTGTCGTTAATCACTGACATAATACTTTTTACCATTTTTAATACTGATGCAAAGTCCACAAAGTATTTCAAATTACAAAAAAACATTTATTTGTTATATTATATGAGTCACTGTCCAGAAAAACCGGGCTTAGTGACATTCAATAGTTACTATATATAAAAATCCAAATGAACGTATGTTCTGTCGTTGCTATGGTGACACTTTACTAAAATTACACATAAATGTTTATATATAGGGGTGTCATTGCTTTGTCATTTTCTCTAGTGCTGGGATTGGCCGTACAGGAACTTACATTGCTTTGGACAGGTTGACAGAGGCAGGGGAAGCTGGGGAGAGAATCAACGTATATGATTGTGTGTATGACATGCGACAACAACGTGTTAACATGGTACAGACACTGGTAAGTTAGTTGTTGTTTGAAAAAGAACGCGCAGAGTAAATCGGCCAGGGGAGGCAGCACTCAAATTAACCAGCTGAGCAAAAAACAGTAATAACACAACATAAGAACAACACCCACACATAATACAACGAAATAATATAGTGACCGAATAAAACACAGCTAATACTCGACATAGTTTCCCACGTCCTCGATGCAAAATACTAGTATGACCTAGTTTCATACATACGAGTCCTATGCAAAACGGTGACCCCAAGTAACTTAATGAAGCGTATGCCAGTAAAAATATTTTACTTGCCTATGGATGATGTTTTTTTATTCGAGAGGATTTTCGCCATTCTGTGACCTAATAACATATTATATTGAAACACGTATTACAAGTACAATCGACAATGGACATGTTGATGATTGATTAGTTTCTACAAAACAAATCTCTTTTTTGCAAAGCAGAAGTAGCTATCAAATCAGACATTGGAAGCAATGTTCAATCGAAACAACATATTCTAAACATCCTTGCCGAATTTAGCGAGGATGTTAAAATGTCTTGGTATTTACATAATCCAATAATAGAAAATAGTTTATGTTAGCATGTTAAAATATTCGCTCGGTGAAGTCACAACATTATTGGATAGGTTAATTACTATTTTACCTTTTGTGTAGCTACAGCAGTTGTTTACTACATTACCTGATATAGACGTTTGATCGAATAACTATAACAGTGCTGAGCTTGGATATACATGCATCAATTGTTTCTGATTTCAGGAACAATACACATTTCTACATAAGGCTCTGGTACATACACTGACCTTTGAAAGCGGACCTATTCAGTCGGATGAGTTTGGAGGTTACATACGAGCTACAAGTGATTCAGAGTTCAACACAAACTTTGAAGTAAGTGATATAGGGCCTACTAGGTTAAATTTGAAATATGATACGTGCAATACATTTTCGCCACAATGATAAGTACATGTAAGTAAATAAAAAATGTAAATAAGTAAGTTAGTAGAGTCTTTATTTGACAAGGCGAACACATTTCCGGTAATCCAATCTTCCATCTGGGCCTTTGGTTTAAACAATGTTTATTTCATAATATATTATAAATAAACTTATTTATACAAATCAAGGATTGAATAGTAAGCTAAGCTTGTTTAGAAACTTGTTATATGTTGGCCTTTACATGTATATACATGTATATCAGTCCAAATACTGAATAGTGTATGTTCAATTTGATGTGTCTAGTTTTATTGTTATACCAAACATGTATCAATGTTCTAGTTACTGAAGACTGTAATTGAAGATGAAGCCATTGAAGAAACACAGGCAAGAAATAAAAACGGTCGTCATAGTGACAAGAACAGAAAACATAGTGACATACCAGGTACATCTTTTACCAGTATTGAAAACGAAGTTCATATATGTATTTTTCCTTATGGCAATGGGTTAGAATGGGAAAGCCGTGAGTACGAAAACGCAAATCAAAGAAAACACAGTCGGAAAATTACTATAAACAAGCTTTCAATTTCAGAAAATTACTGTGTGCTTTAGGAAAAAGAGCTTTTCAAACACCGGTTTCGTCCACATGCCACGTTCAGAATTCCATAATACAAATGTAATAGGCTCATAAGAAGGGCATTTTGATGTTTATCTCTAAGATGTATTAGTCTGATATATAGTTAGGACCTCCCCATTCGTAGTGAGCGATAGTTGTGGAACATATTGAAAATTGGTCTGGAACCAAATATGTTATCCATAAATAAAGTCGTTATCATCAGTATGATATGTTGAAATGTCACATTATATATCAACCTGTTTACGCACTTGCACAAAATTATCCGTCATACAAATCTTTCTTGATTTTTCACAAATACAAAAACTTGCAAAAGCATTCTTGATGTACCTCCGATTAATGTATATATACATAGATCCAGAACCTTTATTATAATAGGCAACTATATGCAAATTCAATGTTTTTAATTTGGCTGTATGTTAGTACGATAATCTTTGATGTTATTGAAAATCTAAATGTTTTCGAATTCAAAATTAACGAATTCATTAAATCTTCATATCTTATACATTGGTCGATTAAACAATACTCTAACAATATATGGACAAAAATAAGAAGTCTAAGCTCATGAAATAATGTAATAATGAAAACTACGTCAATCTTGACCAGTTACGTAAAGTAAAACATTTGGATTTTGTATATTCTAATCAGTGTATATAAGACTTATCTCACTTGATACAGGTGACAGACATAGACCAAGGATTCACATTTGTCGAACATTCAACTCATCTGACTACATCAATGCCATATATGTCAATGTAAGTACCATACATACCTTCAATAAGTAAAAGTTCAAACCAGCGTCATGCTAATTGGTGTATTTGTTCACTGGATGCAGATCGTTCCTTTCTAATGTCATTGTTAGTTGACCTAAGTTCCTATCCTCATATTATATGTGAACCAGTACACATCACTTGGAAACTAACCAGAAACCAGTCAGCATTAAACGTAAGAGACTGTGTATCAAATGATCACTTAATAGGATGGTAAAATTAACATGCTTAAGGTCATTTTAATATGATATATTTCATTTTTGTTTTTTTCTATAAGGCTTCTGGCACGATCGATCGTAAGTAAATGGTATCTCAAAGATGGACCGGGTGTCGATGATATTATCCAAAGGGGAAATACGAATGTTGACAAAAATAACTAACTCTTACAAACAACAGTTCGAAAGTATTGCATGTTCATTTTTCAGGGATTTTATAAAAAGAATCAGTACATCATTGCTCAATCTCCACTTCCAGACACCGTCGTGGACTTTCTGTGTTTAATCTTCCAAGCGAATTGTTACTGCGTCGTATCAATGGAAGATGCAGAGTTAATTGGGACGGTAAGGTATTTTTAATGTGAATGATATAGTAACTATAGTATACCATATACATCGTTTGTCTAGAACGAGAATGTCATAAGTTCAAAGACAATATTTTGAGAAAACAACAAACGAATGTCCGATAATTACTTTTTGCTTGTCATGGTAAAACAAGCTGTTTCAACTTCAGTTTTGTCAACATGACAAGTTCTGATGTTTATTAAAACATGTTTATGAGACAGGCATTGTGATGCAGAACGTGAAAATAAATAAACCAGTCTTATAAGGTCGTAAATACTATCTTTTTGTTTATAAGAGACAACTTTTGTAATGTAATTGTTCATGAGTACTTACATGTAGCCTTTGACCGTGGACAATCAACCATAATCATGCCAAAATAAGATCCAACTAAGATTGGAAAAAAGTTAAGATGTTTGAATGATAGAATATATTATCAAGTCGGTAACAAGACTAGTTTACACCCTGTACAAGTTATGTATCAATATGGACACATAAGAGTAGTTACACATACAATGGAAACATTATTTAAATGTAAGGGAAAGCAACGCCTATAAACGTGTTTTACAATCACCCACAATTATGTCCATAAAATACACAGGCAAACAGAGGGTTATCGTTTAGTTTTTGTAGGGATTGGCAGCAATCACCACTGAGTCAACATCAACGTACATTCGGATGGACGTACACACCACAACTACACAAAAAACGAACATGAACAAAACCGAATGTACAATGCATAAACCATGAATCCACAATCGTTAACATGCAATATTGGATTTACTTTAGGAATTAGTTGGGTGTGTTCGGAGCGTCTGTTCTGATACACTCGGAACAGTGTTCCTGTTGTTCCTGTTCCATCCACTTATGTAATTGTGAATATAATCTGGAAGTATTGATTTCACCTCAAATTTTATATAACAGATGACCAGTTGGTACACATATACCATAGTATGAACTAATTAATACATGTAACTAACAGGATAGGGAATTGAAAAGAGTTTTCTTGTATTATGTTAAAGTACATCTAGTCATTTTGGAGTTTAGTTCACTCACAGGAGATTTGAACATTTTAAACATGTTCTTTACATCAGGTGTTTCTCTTGACATCTGGTGATAAAACAAAATGTAATGTTAATTATTGGTGTCAATATATTACTTGGTATCACCTGTTTTTTATAAGAGACACGGGCTCAAATATGAATGGTTATTTAAGTTAATTATGTATTTCCATGTTCAGGAAATTGGTGATTATTTAGGAGCCGATAATCAAGTGTTACAGTCAGGAACCTTTACAGTGAAGACGTCAAGAGGTGAAACAGAATCAAACTATATAATGAGAAAACTGACAGTCTCTAACAGTGATAAGGTTACCACAATTTTAATAAGCTCAGAAATATCCAAATAATTACCCGTATTAACACAATTAATAATACAATACTATCGAATGAGAAAATAATGCTTTAATACTAGAAGTTATAACGGCAGGTGTAAAAAATCGGAAAGGTGCAACAGTAATTTCACTTGGTATAGCGCTACTAATGCAAACTGTAACTGATTAAAGTTTTAGGTGACTTTGTCGGTGGGTATGTATGCTGCATTGCATTTGGAAAACCATTTTCACTGCTAAATGTATATAGTTACAGCTTTAGCAACAATATCACGTTCTACAACTGTTGCAAAGAAAACTGTATGAACATAAAGGTATAGTTTAGTAATGTAGACACCATGAACTCTATTCAACATATTTCTTTTTAGCACTCTAAAGGTGAAAAGGTAGTTTACCATTACCAATTAACAAATTGGAGAAGAGACGAGCAGGTTCCTTCAGATGTAGGGGAGTTTACGCAATTTGTGAAAGATGTTAGTAACAAAGCTCGTGAAATGAAAGATGCCAATGCACACGTTCTTGTACATTGTTTGTAAGTTAAGATATTTGTTACATATTTACAAATGTGCAAAAGTGAGGAGGGAAATACACATGTGACAGACTTTGCGTGGTTTTGAGTAGTAAGTGAAATAATGTAGAACGAACTGATTGATAATTCAAATCGCTAAAGCTAGTTATGACCGCCGTATATAACTACCTAAATTATGTAAAAAAAACACTGTATAAGTTTCTATTCTACAACCAATGGTATACATCAGGTGACCCTTACCTAAGCAAAGCGCTACCGATCACCTCCATTCAGCTACCCCATGTTAAATTAAATTCAGAAGGCATGTTTTACCTCCCATGGAATGCGCTACGTAGCACTTTGTCTTGGTAACAGACACCACTTGTTATACAAAAGTGCATTATGGACGTACTGGATAATAGCGATACATTCATTCAACCCATGCATGACTTTCAGAATATTTTGATATAAGACTGACTTATGGTCATGTATGTACAATGTGTTATTCGGCCAAACACTTGCAGTAAAGTAATTATGGGACGTGTACATTTTATTTTTTCTTCAGTTATGTGTGGATATTGAGCCGCGTATTTGTATTATGTGATATTGTTCATGTTTTCTGTTCTTGATTAATTAAGTTGTGTGCTGACTTTCTTGCCCGATAAATTTATGGTGTAAACTAACTATATTAGTTAACCAAATCATTTCAGAGACGGAGCTAAGCGTAGTGGTCTGTTCTGTGCTGTTGGTGTACTGTTGGAGAAAATCGAAGCTGAAGGTCAAGTTAGCGTGCCCAACACATTGAGACAACTTCGTTCTCGTAGGAAAATGGCTGTTCCAAATAAGGTTGTATTTCATATAAGTCAATCATGTCTATACTATATTGTGAACCCTATTCAAAATTGGTCTAGAATCAAACATGTTAACAACGATAAATAAGTCATTATTATTATAATTATTATTAAAGTCCAAAGAGGACTACCTGGTATCGTATTCTAGAATCTTTTTTTATTCACTTACTTATGAAGGCTAACACGAGTGCAAAATAAATGTAAATCTATACTCTACCTGTCCAGGCAAAGTTTGCAATTTTTTCGGTACACATAATCGGCAGTGTCACTCTCACCATATCCTCACTAGGCTGTACACATAACACACGTTACGATTGTGATTATTTTAGTGAATTCCTGATTTCGACTACAAATCCAGTAAACATGTAGTTCTTGAGTTTGATTAATCAGTTGATGTGTATGTATTTCCGTTCATTATATAGAGGATATTTGTATTTTTCCGTGTATGATCGGCTGATAATTCACCGAGTGAGCAGCTTATGTAATATTTTCACGAGTGGCGTAGCCACGAGTGAAAATATAAGTCAGCTGCTCAAGAGGTGAATTATCAAACGATCATACACGGTAAAATACTAATATTCTATTTATTTCATGCTTCAAATTGCTTAAATGATGGAAATACTCCACTATATACCTCGAATGTTTTGCGTGACGTCGTTTTCCCGCCATGCACGCGTCGAGTTAAAATCAAATAGTTCTTCTGCAATGGCTTCAATTTCGTCCATTTGTTTTACATAATATGCATATAAAATACTTTGATTTTTAAAAGTAGTCCGTTTGCCGTGAAATTATGAACTGTGAAGTTATGAACAGTGAAATTATCGGGGAATAATCCACCGTTATTCCGCCGTAAACCACCGGTAAGCATGAAATAAATGTACCCTAATATTATTTTTCTCGTTTTTAGGAACAGTTTGAATTTTGCTTCCGCTGTGTGGATGCTCATGTTAACTCTAACAACGTTTACTCCAATTTTGCACGCTAGAGACTCTACAGCATGTTTCTTCCGAACTTGCATACATGTATGTGCCTCAGTATATCATTGGTTAGTGCGCTTCCAGTCTTACCTGACGACCACCCGGGTTCAAATACAGTTGTAGGTAGGCACTCGCATCGTTATTTCAACTGACAGCTAAAGGCTATGATTTAATTTAAAAAGAACATGTTACGTGTTTGTTTTTTAAGCTATTGATGCAATGATGATGTGTTTATAACTTGGTGTACAATATTATCTTTGATTTTGATTTGTGACTACTATATTATACAATGTACTCTTGTTGACAGTATTTCGATACGTCATGCTTTAGTTTTATATTTTGTTGTGTTGATCCATATAGACATCTTGTCCATTCACCCACCTTGTCATGACTATTAGACGATGTTTCCTCTCTAAGCATTACAAAGCAAATCGGAAGGCATATGATTTTATTTTGTATATCATTTTGTATAAATTTGTTCGGATACCTTCTTAATCAAACACCCAAAAGGTAACTCAGTCGCCATTTTCTCAAGCAATGGAAGTGAAACATTCACTGTTGACAGTGGTTTCGATAACTACGCGTGCCGATACGCATACGCGCTGGGGAACCAAAGTATTTCTGTTGCTTGAGAAAATGAGAAAATGTCTGTTGAACTATCGTTGGGTGTATAATAAGGAAGTCGAAATGCTCAATCAAGATGATAACATTTACGAAACTGTGTGTCTGTGAGCCAGCCAACTAGTAATAGTACATGGTTACTGGTGGTATACAAACATATTTTTTATGACATGTAGGTTATTGGTGACATATTTTTATAATTTCTACTTTTTATAATCAGATTTTTGTTTAGTATCATACCAATGTGTTATTCAGATCTGAGCTGTCATTTTGTATTATTTTCGTTTGTGCGCCTTTCGTGTTCTGTTGTTAATGTTAATGGTTATCATTTCTGTCTTCATGTTTAAATTAGAAATGTAAACTTACGTATAACGGAGAAATGTATAATACTAATTCTTGCACTGAACGATTCATAATACTTTCATTTATTATATCTGGAACGTTCAGACTTAGACATTACGGCAGGCAAAATGTAACGCCTACTATACAGCATATCGTGTAGTATTTTATAGATATACTATAAGACATAATACATGTAATAATATCATTTATAAATTTTAATGTGAAACAATGTACAAATGTAAAGCTGTATAATACACTGAACAATCAAAAATAACTCCATTTCTTCTATCACCTGGGAAAGCTCATACTTAGTCATCACGTCTGGTGTACTTATAACATTTTACAAGGTTAATTAAAATTTAGATTTTTTTGTTATATCATACCAATGTATTATTCAGATCTGAGATATCATTTCGCATCATTTTCCATTGTGTGCCATTCGCGTTCTATTGTTTATGTTAATGCTTATCATTTCTTCTAGATTTGTAACTTTTAATGTGAAACTATGTACAAATGCATGTGTAATGTGAAATACATTGAACCATATGTAATAACTACATTTCTATCTGGAAATTGTTCAGACTTAGACATCACGACAGGCACATATTGAACGACCAATATATAGCACACTGTATAGTATTTTGTAGATATACTATAATACTATAAGATATACTAAAAGACACATTAATACTATCGAATTAATGAAAAGCAAAGCCATAATGTCGAATATCAGAACATTGTATCAAACCTGTTCGTCTATACATTTCAAATTACTAAACACCATCATGGTATTTTAACTTTTCAAATATTAGATCAACAAGTTTTAATATGAAGGCTCTGCTCCAAAATCAATTATCCTTTCTTGTCTATCGTTCTCATTTTATTATCATTGTGTTTTAAATAAAATTTAAGTCCCCGTTTAACGTGAAATCAAGTTTAAATTCAGAGACAGGTTCTACTTATGTAATATACGACGATATGAACATGGAAAAAATAAATAAGAAATCAGCGAAACTTTCATAAGAGAAAATACCATATATAGACATACACGGTATAGTAATTTAAGTATTGCATTGAATTTCACAAATGTATGTATTCAAAGGTGTTTCCTTGTTGGTGCATATCGTGCTTTGTAGTGCTGTCGTCATTATTTGATTTGTTCTTCTATTTTATTAGAAGTCTAAGCATATTGGTGAATATGTATATTACAATTATTTCACTGACATCTTACATGACGGTTTAATTTTCTTAACGTCAAATGATGATCGTAAGAAAAAAATTGAAAATAATATTCATAATATTTCAGTTTTCACTTAAGATGCTTCATAAATACCGACCTATTAAAGCACTTCTGATCATATGGGAAATATATTTCAATTTCGTTACATCAATTTAAACTGATTGTTCAAGTAAGCGTGAAGCTCTTTTGGCTTACCAATGAGTCTTACTCATTCGACAAACTGTGAAATGGAACAATACGTATTACAATAGTTTGTAATAAAATAGATGTTTTGTAGTCCAGTTTTAAACCAAGCTAAGCAGGAATACATTGGTACATGTAACTGTAATAACTTTGTCAATAATTTCTACATGTATGATAGTAACTGTTATTTTAAAGCCAATAAGCCCACGATTTTATTGAATATGACTACAAAATGCATGTTATATGAAGGTGTTATCAAACTCTTCCTCGGTGATGTTTTGATTCTTCTAATTTAAAAGAATGCTGTGAAATGTATGCTTGTCCATTAATGTTAGTTGATTTTCACTTTGGTATATGATGCCTTGGTACTACAGGTAACTAGTACAAGTTATACCCGTATATATTAGATCGCCTTTTTGCTCCTCTTTGCAAATGCAGCTGTGTGCACTTTTTGTAATTTAGGCAAAATGATGCTTTAAGCTTATTGTTTCAATAAATACCACCTTTGATACAAGTCATGATGTACAAGGAATTCTAAGAATGGTCAAACTCTTTACTGTGCTTTTTGACCGTATGTTTACAGTCTTTGAAACAAAAAATCCCAGGACATTGAAAGACAAGAATAGGTTTGCTTGTTAGAAAGTACACAATAAAAGCATGACATGGGTTTAGTTGAAACATAGGTCGGTGCCTTGCGTTGAAGCAATGACATGATTACATAACTTTATCACCAAAATCCGTCAGTTTATATTGCTTTTATTTACCATGGTAGAGGATATAAAACATACAATATGACTATTTAGATAGACGACGAAATGCCATTCTAGTTTCCTTCAGCGATTGGCCATAAATAAAACTGTTGTACCTAATTCCTTCATAACTATTGGTCGTACCCGGAGTCAAATACCGTCCATTCAGATTTGTTTCATAGCAATTATTATACCACCATGCGCCATGGGATTCGATGGCACAATTCAAGCTGGAACTATCGACATCATGATCGTTTGTTGAGAATGCGTGGTTAGTGTGGTATGGACCAAACTGGAAATCGTTGTCAACTGAAATTTAACATTGCGATCAATCAATTAACACGATTGTCGCTTAGACTTCACCAAAGAAAGTCGTACAATAATAAGAAAAGTATTGGTTATTTTTGAAACTGTATGTTAAAGTGACTGATGTATACATAAAATCAATATTGTTACAAAGTTTAGCTATTCAAAATGCCGGAAATTGAGTCATGACACCATGTACCTTCTTGAATTAGATTGTTCATGCATTAACTTGTTTTCAATTGAAATAAAATCTTATATTGAATTCTTTCTTTGCTTATGTCATTTTGTAGATACATTGAGTGCAAGTAAATTGTTTGTACATTGTATACTTACTACTCTTGGAAAATGTCGTGTTGCCGACATGAAGAGTGTATTCGGGCAACGACAGGGAGAATGAGTTGAATATTTCAATCGCTTTTGTACCATTATATGCCGTAATATCTATACGCAATTCATTTTCTGTCTGCGATGCAATTTCCTGTATATAGTCCAGTCCTATAGGAAACATAAACGAAATAAACTTGTGAAATCAACTGAAGACATTTAATCCACTAAATTACAAATATTTAAAGTTCAGGCGTTGAAGATAGAATTTCGAACATACAAATTTGTAAAAAAGCGATCTCGTCAATTTTTCGAAAATAAATAGTTTTCCAAGTGATGCCTACATATCAATGGTCAGTTGTAGAATTGTGACGTTCTTGTCATTATACAGAGGGAGATGCAATCATGTTGCAACAAGAGCAAGCACGTGTGAAAAGCAGTATAAAATATGGTATGTTGATGATTGTTTATTCGTCAACATTGAAACTAACTATTTGGAACGTTTTTGACCAATGTCAGATAGTCATAGTCCAATATTTATTTAACCCTTTCATTAGCGTTGGTAAAATTGGCTGTTACACATTAACAGCGCGTCGTAATTTACCATAATTATATATCATTGTTTCTCATATGTCCGGCCTTTCTCATATTTCCGATTAACATAAAAGATTTACTAATGATTTATTGTTTTGGAGTGATTGGATAGATTTAATCGATGTAAGTTGAATTCAGCCAAAAATGCTCAGGATTTGGGCAAAAAGCGAAAATTGTCCAAGGCAAACAAAATTAGCGAGTTTTCAAAAAGGGAAACAACTCCTCTTCTCCTTGCTCAAACTCTTACTTAGGCCAGTTTGCAACCAATAATAAGAATTTCAAAATGTGACGGAATGATAAAACTACATATTGGGCCCCATGTAAAGTTTGTAAGAATACCAGCCAATGAAGAATACAAAAAGACCGGAAATAAGAGAAAGTGCTTGTAAATTCAGGTAATTAGGTTATGTAGGTCACATGATATGATGCTAAGAAAATAGACCATGAAAGTTAGATGTTTGTGTTTCGTTGAGTGCATGTTTTGAATAAATGGTAAACTCATAGTCTCGATTGCTACGCTCTTTGTTATAATCAATCAACAATTGATTACTGTTATGATACCTACCTAGCCAGTATTCTGTACGTAGATCACCGAATCCATACACATATTGCGTATGATTCCTATAGAACTCAACTGATCCGTCATATCTGTTCTGGAACACCTTAAAATGACCACAATCAAATACATGTATTGCTAGTCCGAACAAGGAAAGTCAAGCACGACACAGATTCAAAGCTTTTCTTAATTGCTCTAACGTATAACAATAATGTTTTAGATTACTCGTTCAAGCGCTAAATAAGTTGAAAAAATGCATGATACCATTCAATCTTCGCTATCTATAACCAAGCCATTTGGGAACTAAACAAGTATAAGGTAACTGGTACCGCCGAAGCTCAGTTAGCCAAAACCAATTTATTTGTAAATTAAACAAGCTGGACAAAAGTGTTACCGTCCAGCCACCTCCAGACGTTGTCATGTCACAGTAGACCTGAACAGCACGATTGGTTTTCCACAACTTGATATCATAAACACCATCTGGAGCATTGACTTTTTCCTGTTTAATCTCCCAACAATCCGAAAATGCTGTAATTAGGATGTTTCAACGGGTTAATTGCGCGATTTATGTCCAGATATTGTAGATGTACATGTATCATTTAATCGTACAATAAGTTCTGTTTTGAATTACTTTTACATTGGTGTAACTGTTATAATACTATAGAAACATGCCAATCCCTTTATTATACGTTGTCGTCTGTGAATCAGAATGATGTATTTTTACAATATTGTTTTCATAATGTAGCTCACTTATATATCAGCGTAGTATGTTACAGTCGTCATAACATCTCCTCAACTTATTTATAGTTACGATAGTTAACACAGATCGAACAGACGAATCGCTCAAATATATAGAACACACTTTCAAATACTGAACATTGACAGCTTTATGCAGTGTGCCCAGGATAATGTGATATTTAACAAACATAGATAACTCCTGCTACCTTGATCTATTTTTTTCTACAACTAAATGTTCCCACCTTTCTCATTATCTTGAGCGCATTATATGATGTATCGACTTACTGCAATGTTGATTAGAAACACACGTTTCTACGAGCGTCGGATCACCCATACAATATTGTCCGTTACGTGATGGTACTGGATTGTTGCATGACCTTGACTTGGATTTGATTCCTACACCACAGGTCAAACTGCATGGACTCCAAGATGACCACAGGGACCAACCACCATCTGTAAAGTATATTTAGAAAACTCTAAATTACAAGTACTAAGTAGAAAAGGTAGCACCCAACATTAACCATCTCCACTTACTTAATCACAGCTTATTCTAAAACAGGTAAACGAGGTCGTCGTTGTATATCCGGAATGGCCCGATAGCACCGATATAAGTAATTAAATGCAAATTTCATTGTGAAATTGGGTCTTCTTGCATTTTTTCGGCTTTGCGGGGTATAGGATTTTTTAATTGTTTCTTTGGCTTATGTGTGGGCATTGTTCAGTGTAGTTGTGTCGTGTTGTTTCTATTTCTGTGCTCGGCTGGGTAGGTGAGTGCTGCCTTCTTTGTCTGATTTCCTCATACCGTTTTTGCTACCTGACCTTGGACAATGTATGTTAAAGCATATAATAAGCTCCTTCCAAGATTTGGAACAAATAATATTATAGTAGTATATGTAATAAGAAAATCTAAGTTTACAAAGTAACATGTTTTACACGTTTCTTATCATGTTATATTACTGTTCGGAACGGAATCATATACATATATATATAATATTAATGTACAAATTATCACATCAAAGTGTAATTACTTGCTGATGAACCATCAAAGTGTAATTACTTGCTGATGAACCAATTTACAACTTATTTCTGCGGCTACCATGCTTTGCGTCGTCGATGATAGCGGATAAAAACCTGTCATCTTCGTTTGATTCGTTCAACGGCCATTACTCGGATAAGTCCGTAACTGATAGGCAATTCACCGATTTGCATATACGTGACGTCATTGAGCGCTTTTTTAGCCTACTATGTTCGGCTCATCCGCCATATTAATTATTATGTCACATGTGATGCTTTAAATGTCTGATATAAGTTTTTCGACTAGTTTATGATGATTTTAAACTGTAACAGAACTTGAAGAACATAGCGACTTTAATCAATGAAGACTAATAAATAGAGTATTGCATTTTTCTAACATGTTTTTATCGGACACAACTAATAGCAATGTAAACATACACTAATCGATCCTTCAATACGAGCAGCGTTGTTGACAACAACGGTATACAAGTTAAACATAATAATGAAAACGATTTTAGTTGAGTCCTATTAGACAACTGGTATTTACAGATTGGTGTGGGTTGGTATTGGTTTTTGTGTAACTACAAAGTTTGTTACGTTCTGTCGTCGAACGTCGAAACCGAATACATATACCAAATGTAGTACAGTGCATCCTCCAGGAAATAATCAAATTAATATCGTTTGCAGTAAAAGGTGAAAATCACAACAATTCGTGGATAAATAAATATAATTAAGTGATAAAAGAAACGGTACCGGTGCAAGAAGCTTCAGATTATAACAACGCCTCGACATTTTTACCAAAACAGTGGTCACCGTAAAACGCTGGTTTCGGATTTGTACAAGATCTTTCCCGTTCTCGTATACCCGTGTCACATGACACAGAACACGTGCCCTAGTTATTGCAAGTTGCCCAGGTAAAGTGCTTTATATAAACCATGTGTTCGTAATCCTGATGCTCAACATGAAGGTGCAAATTCGACGTGACTTAAACATTTGCTCGACATAGACCAAGTGTTCGTATTATCGATGCTCGTCATAACGAAGTATTACTGTATATATTTATAGATCTGGATGCACCAAAAAGACCTTTGATAACCAAAACATGTTTATATCTTCAATGTTAAGTACTGCATTCTTATCGCATAAAACAATACGTATGCATATACACTCTGTATTTACGGAATCCCGTTAGGGCCATGGCGACATATATGTAAACCCAAACACGAAAGTCGATAGCACGGTAGTGAAAAGTCGATAATGCGATTATGAAAACTCTAAAAGTCTAATTTTATCGAAATAGCAAGGTGGTCTGTGTTTTGAATAATCGCCGGTCTAATATCTGTTGAAAGGACTAGGGGTGTGATATTTTGATCGATGAGGCAATAATCGACGCGGCTTTTTTCAATACAATTTTTTCTTTGTCATGTATACTGCATTGGTTTAGTGACAAAAAGATTTGTTAAGACCTTACATTATTATATGTGGAAAAAATTAAGGATGGAATTAAAGATAAAAAAGATATCCGATCTATAAGGATACATTTTGGAAGTGGTAGGAAAAGTACTGTATTGAAGAGACATAAATAGTTTGGATATAGTTTGGATAAAGCTTATCACTTTTGTCTTTATAAAAGTGTAGTGAAAAAATAAGTAAGAATCGGCAAAAAATATGAAGAAAAATACAGGTGATATAAAGATAGCACCGTTGGTCTTGACGTAAAGATATTTATTTTTTTATCAGTGTTACACTTACCTGGTTTGCATGTAGGTAAACTACTCCATTTCCTATCAGTGGTACACTTACTTGGTTTGCATGTAGGTAAACTACTCCGTTCTATCCGTATTACACTTACCTGGTTTGCATGTAGCAAGCTACTATATTTTCTATCAGCGTTACACGTACCTTGTTTGCATATAGGTAAAGTACTCCATTTTCTATCAGTGTAACAAGTGATTTCCTGATATCCGCTTCGACTATAACCCTCGTCGCACACTGCTTGTAGGACATCACGATAAAATGTTGATTTGCCTTCAAAATGTCCATGAAGTAATTCTGGCCATCCACAATCTGTAGACAAAATAGCAGATATATATGTAGTAACACGTATCACTATGTATAGTAACAAAATCTATCTATACTAACAAATATCTAAATATAGTTATAGCTATATATATTAACATATCTTATTATTTATAAATCATCTATTTTGATAAAAGCAGCCACGTAAGGTGACGTCATATTATTAGTGACACCTTTTATCCCGAAGGTAAAGACCTACGAGGGGTGATCAATATATTTGAGGACTTTCCTTCTTAATTTTGAAATATTGGAACTACAGTAATGAAATAAAATAAAAAGCTGATGTAGATCAATCAATTATCTCGCGATTTTTCTAATTTACTTTATGACAACGTCATTATTTACTTGATGACGTCAGATTTTGTAACCATGGTGAAGCACGCAATGTCGAGCATCTCGGACGTAACGTTATTTCTGAGAAACGACATGCTATGACAATTAACGCGAAAGTTGTAAAATCTTTGCGATATTATCAAAATGACTTGACTAATTTGTGCTCGAATTATGTGCGCTCCCAATTGGCCATTTTCATATGGTTCCGTTGTTTATGTGATTTTAGAGTCTCTGTCAAACGGTTGAGTTGATAAAATAAGGATAAACAACAAAAATAACACCCCGTTAGTGACACTTTCCGTTAAATTCTACGAAATAAGACGCACAGATCTTAACCAAATGTAACTGGCGAAAACGAAGACTAGTATAGGCTACAAAACATGAAATCGTTGACTCCAAATCAAAAGGGTTATTTAGATATTGCGTCCCAAATCTGAGAGATCGTGCTTTATTCTTAATTGGAATAATCTAATTTTGTAACGCCAACCGTCCTTCCTATGCTAGATGAAAAATCCTCGAATATATTGATCACCCCTCGTATGAGGCATGATATTGACTCCAATGTTAGTAATAGTTGTAGTTGTTATTTTACACTATTTCATTTGTTGTATACAATCATTAAAAATGTTCAAGGACTGTTGTGATATATTTGAAGCTTCAATTTAACATTCGCGAAATCCTTAATCACTATCAGAGTTGTATACCAATGATTCGTTAATACAGAAACAACCAACTACATTCAAATTATCACTGTTGATTAATGACGCCAAATTTGAAAACGCAACAATCTATGCTCTACCCCTTTGATAACGTATGATGCAATACACTGCGACACCCATTCTCCAACGCATTCTTCAACTGCGATTGTCTGCAATATTTAATGCGATTTTGTATAATATTATAGTTTGCTGACAATCAACGTCTGGATAAATGTAAAAGTAAATACATACCGTACACACTTTCAAGTCTACCTACACTTTCCACCAACTTGTCCAATTTTTCTGAAATAAAAAAATAGTGTATAGTGTACATTTTAGTATGACGAAACCATTCATATGTTAATTGTCATCCATGATACCTCAGAAATGTATTGGCTGAATAAACAATACAAACATTCGTTATCTCGAGGACTCAACGGGACAAGAATGCTCGAGATAACCATGGTGCTCGACTTATCCAAATCTCAAAATGTGTAGTGTAAGTGTGTTAACAATGCACAGGTGTCTGATATTACGTTGTTATTACGTTGTTTATCGTCTTCAAATACATATGAGCGGTTTTCCAGGAAATGTTGATAATATAGGGTTAGATACTCCTGTGAACAGTTTCTAAAAAGTTGAACAAATTATTTCATGCACTTACAAAGTTATAGACGTTTTAAACCAACTACTTTGTTTCCAAGTAAATTTTTGGTCTTAAATACAGTACAGCTCTCGCGACTTTTGCCAAAATCGCGATGGGTCTGTGGACGATTTTCTACTTGCGTGGACGATCGCCGCGATTTCAGCGCGATTGACCACTGTCAAACCAACGGCGAATCACGGCATTCGCGTAAATCTATTGTAATGTACGTATTTACAATAAACAACAATAAATTGGTTGTAGAATTAGCAAAATTTTAATTTAAGGTAATTTAGACCCTTTTCGCTTTGTTGGTTCTCTGATTTCCGACGCTTTTCGACGGTTTTCACCCTTTTTTGGAGTTAATTCACAGTAATAACATATTCCGTAAATTTGATTGAAAGTGTGCCTGTTTTATTGTCGATGTTAATTTCTGTCGCATTTAACGACGACAGAAACGAAAGCCAAACATTGCTGATTGTGAGAAAAATATATTTAGTTAATTATCATAAATAGTGCAATGCTTTTATATTTTCTGCCCAGTACATCTAGAAACGCAACGTCTTCACCCCTGTGTTTTTCTTACTTTCGTTGTTAATACATCTTTTAATTTTGTGTAATAATATTGTATAACCGTGTAGAAACTTGGCTTTTGTACAAATTTTATTGATCGGGTTACGTAACTCCCGTGCGTCAAGAACATCACAAAACGCACGCACTCCACGTGCACCATTAACGCATGATAACCTTTGGTGTAAATTGCTTTGAATCACTAAACAAAAGTTCTAATCTTTGGAATAAACATGGTGGAATATT
Source organism: Spisula subtruncata (assembly GCA_963678985.1). Taxonomy (NCBI): domain Eukaryota; kingdom Metazoa; phylum Mollusca; class Bivalvia; order Venerida; family Mactridae; genus Spisula; species Spisula subtruncata. The sequence goes on along the minus strand of OY787677.1, from coordinate 11,512,269 downwards.
CCGAACATGAGTGAAATCAGGCGATTCGGATGCCTAGGACGGGGACCTCAAATGGAGATTTCACTTCGGCTAAATTATCATCAACCGACAATGTTTCATCGGGAGACACTCTACTAGCAATTTGGCACCGTTTACAACCACCCGTGTTCAGGTCATCAATGTGATAAAACTCTCCGACAGGACCAGTAACTCCACATGTACCATATCTATGCAAACTTCACAACTGATTTAATAAATGCACTTGTAAACATATTGTTGGACATAATGAATATGCAATCAATCAATAATTAATCAATATTCAAATTTATCACTTAGAACATCGATTCTGAAAAAAAAACGGATTTTACCATTTCGTGTGTCGTTACTTTTTAGCCGCACCTAATACACAAGCACTGTTCACCCGCACTGATTGCACTTATGAAAACAATATTACAGTTGAATTGTTCATGAAATAAGATATCATCAAGTAAAAACAGTTTGGTTGTTTATCAATCATACAAACTGGTAAAAGTGTTGACAGTAACACCAGTGTTGCGTTTCTAGATGTTCTCAGTATATATTGTACAATTAAAAAACGCGATTAGCGGCTTCAGTTTGCACTGAAAACATGGAGAAGGAATAAAGCGTAATAAAAGTTTATATATTACCTTTATTGTTTAAGGTCCGCTTTGAAATTAGTTCCAATGTTCCAAAAACATTTGCACAAACTGTCTCGTTAGCTGAATAGGTTCCAACGGAGTAACAATGTAACACCGCGAATAAAAGGTAACTTAAAATATACTTCATTTTAATGTTGCTTATGTACGAATATAAAAAATACTATGAAACGGAAAATATATAATGCCCTGCGATTCCACGTTTGTGCTTATTCAACACTAAACATTTGTTAACGATGGCAAATTTTTAAAGCAAATTTTGAATGCTTCCGGCGGTTCCACTTTGCTGCTCTTAGATAAATGAACTACATTAAAGCAAATCTTTTATTTCAAACTGTGGTAATACTTATGGTAACATATTCATAATTGGTCTAACGAGTAAGACGCCAAGTATATTTATAAACAATACTAAAACCTTAAGTAAATCAAATTAGCTTAAGTATGGCACTTCATCCTCTCTTGAATAACCTGATTAAATTCACGTTACAATTATAGTTGCCCTTTTAAGTAGTTTTAAGTGTTTTGCAGAGCTTGACGTAAAGTGCTCTTAAGATTAATTACTTTTGCGTCCTGTGTCAAACTCTAGTTGAGTTTATGAACACTACTGTAACGCACTTATGTACTCATTAAATGGTAGAAAACTACATGCGGTCACATAAAAAATCCTTATATCCAAAAGTCACAACACTAACTGAGATAATAAAATAATTATGGTACTCGCTTATTAAACGGTTGACTCATACGAAATTATATAATGTGTTGTTGTACCATTCTATGAAAGTGTTAACATGTTTTACCGATGAATCCGCTTGATAACTTCCAACAGTGAGCATTCGACGAATAGAACAATTTAATAGCTATGCATGTAACAGGACCGATTTAACATGAATAATATGAATTCGTATTCACTTCGGTATTACGTAAACCGAGTATTGCTAGTAGAGTGAGTAATGTTATCAATTTGTACACATGAAATTGAGAGACGATATTTTCCAAATTATTGACTACTTATGCATATCTCATAGTTTATCAGATGTGCATAGGAAGATACAAGTGATCTAGTATAATGCCGCTACTCACTCGCAAATATTGACAGCAGTATAGTACAAGTACAGATCTACATAATATAAATTATTTTTACCAAATAAAACGTAACACTGATTATACCTTGATTTGGTCAATTTTTGTGACAAATTATCACTGCACTTACAAGCAATACTCAGAACAATATACAACAATACTCCATACACCAGTGGGCAACTATATAGCAATACTCTATACGCTATCACTTGCATTTATTCTTACATTGCACCGTACTTTGCGAATAGTACCGGATACTACATTTACAATATCATCTTTTTAGCAGGAATAACAATTCGCTCGATTCAAGTTGTGTATTTTACGAAGAAAATAAACAAAAACATCTTATTTCGACAGACCGAGCTTCCTTTTTGCGTGAGTAACAGTACGAGTTTGGTCTTTTAATCAACCTTTTATGAATTTCCTGGCAATTTACCGATTGTACTGAGTAGGAAATATTATGAAGGAGATACTTTTGTATAAAAAATACATTAAACACACTCATCAAAGCTAAAAATCGTCTTTAAACTTACCCTTGTCAACACTAAAATGTTGCGAAAATTGATAATTATACTAATCTTGATAGCAAAATCCGGTGTACGTTATACCGCAGTCGTATTGCCAAATTATATACACTGTACCTATTCACTGGCTGAATACAAATTTGCACCGGATGAACAATCACATGCAAAAAGAAGTATGAGGTTGGAATAGCCTGTTTATATATTGTGTTAGTTTTGAAATTACGAGGGGTGATCAATATATTCGAGGACTTTCCTTCTCAATTTTGAAATATTGGAACTAGAGTAATGAAATTACTAGCTGGTGTAGATCAATCAATTATCTCGCGATTTGTTTAATTTACTTAATGATAACGTCATTATTCATTTGATGACGTCACTTTTCGTAACCATAGTGAAGTACGAACGGTCGAGCATCTGGGATGTAACGTTACTTCTGTGTAACGACATGCTATAAAAATTAACGCGAAACTTGTCAAATCCTCGCAATATCTCCAAAATAACTTGACTAAATTGTGCACGGATTCTGTGCGCTCCTAATTCGCCATTTTCATATAATAAAATGCAAAAATAATACCGCATTAGGGACACTTTCCGTTTAATTCTGCGAAATAGGACGCACAGATCTCAACCAAATATAACGGGCAAAAGCGAAGCCTGGAATAGGCTACAAAATATTGAATTGTTGACTCCAAGTCAAAAGGGTTGTTTCGATATTGCGTCCTAAATCTGATAGGTCGTGCTTCATTCTCAATTGGTATAATCTAATTTTGTACAACAAACGCCGTTTTCCGAGTTTTGTTCCCAATAACGCATCGATACTCTTTTTATTCCACCTCACATTCCAGAATTGACTATTAACTACTTATTTCAGTTGTAAAATAAAACCAGTCTCATACATGTGACCTGGTATCGGTCCAGAAAGGAGCTATGTGCTACTCCGACGGTGACGCTTGGAATGACGTCGCGTGACGACCAACGTCACGCGCCACTTTTATGAATCAAATAATTTTATTAGTGCTTTCAGTCGGAGACATCTTACTCCGAATGAATTTAAATGGCTTTGAGCATTGCTGCAAATATGAAATTGCTAGATGAAAAGTCCTCGAATATATTGATCACCCCTCGTATTTGCAAGCTATGCAAAGCAAATAACCTCACCTTCTTAAATAACCTCTATTTGTTTTGTATGAAAAGGTATACGCAAATTATGCGATGATATCTATCTTGTCAAACCGGGATAGGAAGTTAATGTATCGACACGCATGACATTTGTCTTGCGGTTCAGTTTGAACAGAACCATGATCGTAATGATGTGTTTTGACAGCGCTTAGTTCTAATAAACATAAAAACGTATTTGGATAAGCCCGAAGATGAGCCGTTTGAATTTTGTAAGATTATTTGTATACCTTAGTTGCGGTGGATTAAGTAAGTGATAGTGTTTCATATATTTCTATATAAAATGAATGTAGCATTTACATGCATTATAAAGGCAAAATGAATTTTCAAGCAGTTTTTGCTAGTTTTCTCAAAATTTTATAAAGGCAAAATGAATTTTCAAGCAGTTTTTGCTAGTTTTCTCAAAATTTTCGATTTTATACGAACGACCTACCCATTCTATGACAGCGATATGTATTTCTAATTTTTTACATGCTTGCATTATGAATGGTATTTTTCAAAGTTATTATTTGTATATTAATACTATCAATAGATAAATAAAAGTAAATTATATATTCTTGTTCATTACACTTGGCGTGTGTTTTCCTTTTCTTATATGTTCATAATAAATGTTCATACTTACATGTTTTTCAATATTAGATCACAGTGTCTTTGTTAATATTCGGATCCAAAAGAAACTGACATATTGGCCCCTAAGAATATCAGTTTCGGAATTGTATGCCACTTTGATCACGTTCGTATATTTACACATTCAATTACTATAAGTAGTCTGGTTCCCGGTACCTAAATCTTTTATTACATTGCAGTATAGGTCCGGCGTAATGTAACAAATATGGTCGCTTCCATGTTTAAAACAAGATGGCGGTTTAACATTAGCTTGTATAGGAAATTTTAGAATATCCCCCAAAAATATGTGTTATATATGTGTCATATCGATAAGATTTTGTTTATTAATGGTAAAATGTATGTTCTTTTCAATTAAACATGTTTCATTAAAATGACACAACTGATATGTACAAAAAAACGCAAAGTAAATTAAGAAAATTTCTGTACCAGTGTGTATACAGTGTATATAAATCGCAGCTGATATGAAATGCCCAGTTAGCTCAGTTGGTAAAGCGTCGAACCAGTAACATTGATGTTGGAGGTTCGATACCAGTATTGTCATTAATTTTTTTATTATTATTTTTTATATGTAACGTAGTTCGCTATTAGTTTATACTTAAATAAGGAACATGATAAGAATATAAAGTTTTTGTATTACACAAATTAAGAAAAATATTAAAAAAGGAAAACTATTACTGGCCTGTACAGGGATCGAACCAGAGATCCCTTGATTACAAGCCAGTGGCTCTACCGATTGTGCTAACTTGGTCAATTGAATATTTATTAAATTAATGGACTATTAAAACCCTGCTACAAAAATATTTCAATCATTTTATAAACGTTATTTTGTAGATATAAGTGCTGTTGTAGCGAATAAACTTCTATCATTGCAAAGACCATTATTTTTTCTATTACAATGCAAAGTCACATCAAAATGACACATACATAACATACACTTTAGGGGGATATTCTAAAATTGCCTATATAAACTAACGTACGTCCGCCATTTTGATTTGACCACCGTAGTTATCGATTATTGGTTGCTGCCTGACCTAAACCACTGTAAGATTTAGGACAGGGAACCAGACTATTACTATAAGCAGCTAAGTATATAAAAACTACGAAGTGAGTATTTCTATTTAAATAAGTGTTACAGTATCTAAATGGCGACGTCATCATAACGTCACAGTGCGACCCGCCTCGGTGGTACTTAGTATATTCAATGCATTATTTATTTTTTATTGTTCAACCAAATGCTTTGATATTACGCTTAATAATCAGTGAAAGATGGAAAATCATTTATAACAAACTAGTTTTCTAAATTTCTGATATTCCGTACTGCTATGAAAAAGTCATATTAATTGTGGAACACCCTACGTATTTCATGTAGTCCTGTTTAATTGATACACTTTAGGAAAAATTGAGATTTTAAGAAAATTCAGAGAAAGAAAGTTTTCACTTAAGATGCTTTATTGATACTGGCCCTGGTGACAATTGACATGGATACATGTGTGGTAGCAAAGTCTGGATAAATGATTGACATACAAACGTGGTATGGTAAATGTATGTATATATTCTAAAACATGGTTAATCAATATAAAAAAATTGCTGATTTTTTTTTCAGATTTGATATACTACTCAGAATGAGTTCACTAAGCCAATGTATACGACTAGTATTGCTTTGTCGTTGTGATTTCAGTAAGTAACTTGTATACTGATATTATACATGTACAACTGCTAAATGTTGGTTTGTTGATCATTCATGCAAGATTATCGTTACATGAAGTTTCAGAAGGACCACCCTAATACATAGCCCAACACGTTGCCAATCATAAGAAATAATCTATATCGTTCATAGTATAAATAACATTCAAGTGCATTAAAGTTAACATAAACGATGGTTATGTGCATAATTATTACGTTTTGCGACAAAATAAATTACATCTTTTAACCATAATATAAATTCAAAACAAAAATATATAATCGACATAATCACATAAAAAGCTAGACTGTAAGTACAACGTAGTTATTTACGTCTTAATTCCATCGGTGGATGTTGTATTAAAAAGTGCACATTTTACAAGCATTACTTCATTAAATTACCTACTATGTTTGTAAGTTATGTATTCAAATTCTAGTTGTAACAGCACCACCAACAGAATGTTTAAACTGTGGATGTTGTGTAGATCAAGTGTGTGAAAATAAAACTGTTCCAAATTTTGGTTGGCGGGAGAATGTGTGTACACACGGCTGTAATCCTGGTTATGGCGGTTTCAAATGTTACGCCAAGTGTCCTGATGATTGTGTCACCTGTCAACACGCAGTACCGAAACATTGTAAAACATGCAAGATCGGGAAGTATCTTTCCAGTGTAACTAGATATGTTAATAATTTGCCAAAGGCATATCAGGGTTGTGTAGATTGTCAAGAAACTTGCACAAAGTGTACATCAGCAACTAGTTTCCAGGAGTGTGGACATCGATATTACAATACTGGAAAATATAACGACTGTTCCTAAGAATGCCCTGACAATTGTAAGATATGTACATCATCCACTAACTGTCAGGAATGTTACACTCCGTTCTACAATGAAGGTTCTACCACAGACTGCTCTCTGTCATGCGTAGGTAATTGCATGTGCTCATCGCCCGGTATGTGTTTAGCGTGTCAAGATGGTTTCTTCAACGTAAATGAAAAATGTCTGAGTGCTTGTCCAGAAACATGTAAGACATGTTCTGACCAGAGGCGTTGTCAGTCGTGCAAAGATGGATATTACAACGGAAAGGACGTGTCAACCAATAACGACTTTAATGATTGCTCGCTTTCTTGCAGAGACGCATGTTCCAAGTGCACGTCGTATGACGTATGCACAGCTTGTAAATATGGACATTACGGCTCATACTGTCAGAGCGATTGTTCCGTCGGGTGTACAAACAGTGAATGCAATATAATCGATGGATCATGTGAATGCAAGGAGGGATTTGCTGACAGTCTTTGTGATGAATGTATAATCGGTAGACATGGTGATCTGTGTGACCTTCAGTGTATTGGAACATGTAAGGATATGGTATGTGACAGAATAACAGGACATTGTGTTAGTTGTAAAGCGGTGAATATAACAGGAGATTTGTGTGAAAAATGCATAAATGGTATGTGGGGTACATCCTGGTCTTCAATATGTCCAAACCATTGTGACGGATAGTGTTTGAGAATCTCTGGACACTGCAAGTCATGCGAAGGTAATTTTAAAGGCAATGTATGTAACGAATGTTCAGTTGGTTTTTATAGTGAATTTTGTGATCAGAAATGCCCAGCACAGTGTTACAACTGGCTTTGTTATCGTTATAATGGAACATGTGGATCATGTAACGAGAATTTTGCCGGTTCTACTTGTGCAGACTGTGTTGTCGGCTTCTATGGAGAGACGTGTGATGCTCCTTGTCTCTCAACGAAATGTGCAAGCAACATATGCTATCGGGAAACTGGAACTTGCCTGTCGTGTCGAGTCGAAACGGATTCTATGGACTAGAATGCGAAGTTAAATGTTCGCGTGGTTGCAATGGTAATGTATGCGATTTTGGTTCAGGTGCGTGCGAGTGTAAGGATCTGTATACTAGGGACAATTGTTGTGTGGATGGTGGACATTGTCATGACTGTTCTTCAAATACAGATTGTGAAACATGTGAAAATGGTCACTTTGGGACAAACTGTAGTTTACCGTGTCCAAATACATGTGCTGCCGATGGACAAAACTCTCAGTGTGAAAATACCAATGGAAACTGTCTGAAATGTTTGGTTGGTTTTTACGGTGCTCAATGCAATAACACTTGCAATGATAAATGTGCAAACAACCGTTGTGCTAAGGACGATGGACATTGCACTGATGGCTGTACTGGTCACTTTGAGGGTCCTACATGCACACAAGGTAATACAATACTTATTTATTGACTACTGATGTACATACATGTTAACACACATAACATAGTAATTTACTTAAAACATAACGTTATAGTGCAGACTTGTTTCAATATCTTAAATGATGTATTGTTAGATATCCACCAATGTATTTCACTGACTAAAAGCTAACCATTCATTGTTTGTCAAATAATGCACTTCGTCAATTGTGTCAGGTTAAGACATCTTGCAAGTCATTGTTGCTGTCATTCGATCGATCTGTATCTTCCTTGTCCAAAAGGTATTTGGGTTTCGAAGGTTATCGAATATATGAGAATTACATGCAAACTTGCTTACTAGTGTATAATTTATAAACACTGATCACGCAACTTGCACATGTCAAAATAATGCAAATGTACAAACATGGACATGTATATTCATGATCATATTTCAGTTGATGACACTGCACGTATTGTTGGTATTGCAGTTGGAGTTTCAACTGCCACCATTGTTGTTGTGATCATTATAGTGATATCAGCAGTTTGCTATATCCTTCGAAGATGGTAAGCTGACTCAATATTATTATCAGTACGCATTCATGTAAAAAAAACTCTGCCTATATAAAATATATGAAGAAATCGGACAGGAAAGGCATTATTCGACTTACCAGCTCAACACCTAAATCAGTAACAACACATCACAGCTACCGAGAGCAATTGATTAAAAGTAATCAATTCTCCTTTAAAACATTATGTTAATTATTTTTATCATGGTATTCAGTCTCATTATCGCGCTGCATTCGATTGTGAATAAAATGAATATATACACATGTATATACTAATGTAATGCGCTTAAAGTTCTAACGCGTCGAAACAGTTGGACACAGAACATTTTGTTCAGAACTTAAAACTTTCACAAGCATTCGCGACAATACCTACTAATAAGATGGTCTATGCATTTATGCCGTCAGTAAAATTTCAGGAAACGAAACAACAAGCAGGGGAAGGTGGTAGAAGCAAGTTATGTTAACACAGAATTCCAACCAGAAACTCCTGATCTACAGGAGGACGCACAGACTCAAAACGGTAAGTACCTATATATCACGACTACGCGTTCTAACATGTACGTATATTGGTATACCGTCTATAGAGTTTGCTAACTTTCAATCAATGACAATTGGCTCATAAAGGCGCGACTTTGTTGCTGTTAAAATTCATCAGTTTCTAGTTCATGAATGTTTGTGACAATATGGCTAGTAGTTGTTCTTATTGTGTGTGGTAATGTTTTATTAAGTGTGATATGCAACCATTCCTACTTGTTTTTTTTAAATATCTTTGCGTCTTTTCTACTTCAATGTAACATTGAAACATACTCCATATATTTGCATAGTAACATGTATGGTTTGTCTTGTATAATTTTATTATTGTTTTTTAATGAACATTCAGTTAAATCAAATTAAATACTTATTTTTGTATTCCAGGATATGAAGTATTGGGTGCAAGAATTCAAATGGACGAAACAGAGTATGATGAGATCAAATAACAACACAATCGATAGCTTACATGCTTTTTACTCAATAAGTGAACAATATATTAGTTTATTATGTTGCGGTTATACAACCGAATATACATGTGCATTTAACACTACATTCTCTTCAAAGAACACACTAGATATATTCCATGTATCATATTTAGTGCCCTTGGATAGCAGGATCGGATTATTACTGGTCATCGATATAATAAATATTGCTACATGCATAATTGTGTATGAATTGTTTTACAATATACAGATTTGCATATCAAGGGTTGTCTGCGAGACTGTCGTGTGTCCTTCTTCTTTATCAGTCATGTTTGCAAAACCTCAATATATATACCGATTACACAAATCGTTGCCTGAGTTCAAAAATGACACACAAATGAGATTTTTATATCACTGAAATCGTCTCGTCGAGCTCTACAATAATATATTATCTAATAATAAATCCGCCCAAACAAACGAAGATATCCAGTAATGATTTGCTCTATCTCCATTAAATAAATCAATAATTGATTCTTATACTGTTCAAACTCAAGGAGTTGGAGCACTTTACATGTAAACAATATATACAGCCAATCAAATTGAGTAATTTGCACATGTGATTCTAAGTGCTTCAGTAATCGTGTGCTCTATCTTAGCAATAAATAAAGAACTGTTCTATATGCACGACGTTGAGTAATCAGGAGATAGAGCAGTTCATCCCTAAGAAAAAGTGAAATGTTGTGATAAAATTGCTCCAAACACAAAAATGTTTTAAAAAGAAATAACTCGTTATTATAAATCTATTCCAAAAGCCGATTATCCACGTATACGTTTGTCCCCATATGTGGAACGGTTACAGAAATATGACAAATGGAATCTTTAAACTCAATTTTCTCAAAATAGTGAAAATGGTAGAAAAAGCAACGTTCCACTCAGGCGACGAAATGTACATTATATAATGTTTCTGAATGATAGCAGTCGGACGACGATACATTCAGCAAAGCTTCTTACGTCACTATAACATTATTATTTTTATCTACTGTGCTTATTATTGTGTACTTCTGTTCGTATTTTTGGTTTCGCATAACATTTAATTAAAAACAAATGACCTGGTTTTTTTACATTGTTCCATTTTCACTGTGTATTTATAACTTATGGTTTACCTGTCTGTCTGCTGTTTTTATGTTCATATGTTGTAAAAGTCGCCTCGGATTTTATGCATTTCACATGTACGAGTAAGTCATGGGCATGTGTTTTTGCTACTTTGTGTATATGTACTTGTTTACTTTATAGTGGGAAATGAAAACAGAAAACTTTTTTAGAAGTTCATCCATGATGAATTTTTGTATGAATGTAACCATAATTATTTGATACATGTAAACAGATCGAGTAGTTTTTGTTCCCTTTGTGGTTTTATGTTCTATCATGTATTCCAGACAAATTATATCCTGTGCCTATAATTTGTTGAAAACAGTATTTGATATTAATGTTTAGTGTAACATATAATTAAATCAGTGACACGTCGGTAAACAAAATATGAATGACACGAATCAGAACAGAATGACATCGGTTGAAAATGTGAAAGTTGTAGCAGTACTGCATACTGTACTATTGCTTTGTTTGATTGGATATTTCCCCATATCGATGGCTTAGAATGATACATGTTCGAATTCTGATTTACAATGCGCTTCTGATGAGCCTATTTTCATGAAAACCAGAACTTGTCATATTGACCCAAGTGCAGTTGAAATATATAATTTACCGTAATTTTAATTAGTTTTTGCTTGTTTTCTCAAAATATTGACTTTGCACTTACGACCTTCTCATTATAGGCTATTGATATGTATTATAGTTATTTTGTTACATATGTGCATTTTGTAAATTTTTAAAGTCCTTATTAGTATATCAGTGAATAAATATATATAAATGTACTGTTCTTGTTCATTACACTTGCTGTGTGTTTTCCTTGTCTCCAATGTCCATAATTAATTAACATGATTATTTCAATATTAGATCACAGTGATTTTGCCACTATTCGGTTCCATAAGAAACTGACTTGTTGGCCACCAAGAACGTCAGTTTCGGAATTATATGTCACTTTGATCACGTTCGTATATTTACACGATTAATATAAGCAGCTAAGTTGTATTCCAGTGGTATAGAATGTCGTGTTGCATAACTGTTTAGTCGCAGCAGCAGGTTACATAGAGATCAACCAAATACATAATAAAAGTACTGACACAATATAAATAATCAGCTACAGTTTTATTGTATTTCTTGTTGTGCATGCATTTCATTATTGCATGACTATGCACTATTATACATGTACATTGCGAAAATGAATGTGAAAAAAAAGGCTGATAAAATCTCATAACAAAGTCAATCATTATGTTCCTCTACGGTATGCTGATACATGATCTGACGACACTCCGTATGGGGTCATGTAGATGACATTGTGAACTTTACGTCATAAGATCAAAACGATTATTTAACAAATCTGAAAGTGCGGTGACAAATTGCGGCGTGTGGCGTAATGGTGTGACAGAGAAGGACATTCGAAAGTTAAATGTTGTCATATCTCTAATAACGTAAAGAAATAGAGCAACGGATTTAATCTCTTATAAGATTGAGGCTGGCAGTATAACAAATATGCACACGACTTAGCCACTCCTGTCTAAAAAGACCAACTATTATCAGGTGTATTGTCGAAAACATAAGACGACATGATTCAACCAAGCGCTATTAGACCGATTTAAGTCGTATCAAGGTAATGGAAATATTTTTGCGGTAGGGAAATTTGTTTTGGTGGGTAAAAATGAATGAATTAATTGTAACAGTTGTTATTATTTAGCGTTGGCTGATAGTTGCAATTGTATCTATAATATGCGTACATGTATATTACCATTATGTCGTTATACCAGGGTTTAAACTATGATGCCTGTAGATATTGACTGTTCATAGTGTCGCATACGTTTACATTGTTATAAAGTATGTTAACGTTAAATCAAGGAAGTATTAAACTTTCTCAACCGTGATATGCTCATGAATACATTAAGACAGGTTTATGTAGCGTTTAAAGCAGTGGCTTCCGATTATTGTATGTGTCGATGATAGTATATCGATGTGTAATTAGAACAATACACTTTTATTGTTTGAAGTCATTTCACAAGTCGAACATGAATTGATAAGTAAATGTAAATAGTATAAAGTTTGGAATAAGAATGCAGGTGTGAGGTAAGACATTTGAATGTATTAATACTATTAGAATTTAGTATCCGATTAATTAGTGTTTGTTTATAAAGGCCGATTAAGATATAAAATGAGGATCTATTACGAGTTGCCAATTAATATAAATATATTAAGTTAAAAAGTTAAGTTAAGTACCAATTTTCAAGGGCTCGTTTCCACGGTTAGGTCGCTAAGCACCCATTGACATTTCAACATTCCCTGGTCATTGGTCTACCTATAGAAACCTACACTCGTGTCTCCCTGGGGAGAATATTTCTCTCCTGTGGTGTGGCAGCCAACATCGATCTGCGGTGCCAAGGAATAGACACTGCCCTCACAGGTACCATTTTACAACATGGTGGAGTGGAGCATGTAGGTATTGCTCTGAGCAAATAACCAGTGATCCAGACACGGGGATCGAACCAAGGACCTCTCGGTTCCGAAGCGCACACCCTACCCACAGGTAACAGTATCGTTGAAAAAGAAATTTAAAAAAAAATCTCGAAATTTAGGTATTATATACAAGGTATATTTGCAAGGAAATTGAGAGCAAAATCGAAAGGGTGCAATTTGTTTTCATAGACTACGGTATTTACGTGAGTTGATCATGTACAAAAAGGCTGTTTGGGGGACAAATACAGCATAATGCCTTGCAAACATTTGAAATCATGCTTTACATTTACCTCAAAACGATCAAATACATCGTTTAAACTTTTATTTTAACTCTCGATGGCGTAATTCGAATTACGGTGCAAGGACGGCCGGTGTGGTTTTTAGAGTGTCCGACGACTAGAGATATTCCGAATGTATTTTTATAACCAATGAAAGTCGTTGTCACAAAATGGAAATCATTCGCAACTTTCGGACAAACATGGTGAAAATAAAAACATTTTGACTAAATAAAATGTGCAGACGATTTGTTTCGCGGCTAATACGGAAGCTCGCATATTTCACCACGGTAAATTTGTTCAAACTGTTGCGTCCTTCATTCTACCGCATTATTATGCTTATTCAGGACGATAAATACAAAATATAAAGGTTTTTATCCTCGAAATTTGTATTTTTGGTTTTATTGGAATGCACCCTTCGAACCGGCTGGACACAGGGATCTAAACTTTATGGCATAACTTTTTAATAAGTTGATCAATTTCGATGGAATTTTGCATGCGAGTAGTTTTAACAATGTTGCGTAAGAATATAATTAGTTATTGAATGTATCGAAAGCTAATTTTTGTTTTTTGATACTTTGAAAATCTGTGTTTTTAGGGCAAATATACCTTGTATATAATACCTAAATTTCGAGAAATTTTTTTTTCTTTTTTTTCAATTTCTTTTTCAACGATACTGTTACCTGTGACCCTACCTATAGGCAACCGCTCCCCACGACATTAAATTAAACGAGGTTTGAAATTTTTATCAAGCAAGCCTCTGGCGAGCTTAATAATATTTCAGAACAAGGTTAACATAAATATATCAATTGACAACGCGTGATAGATTTTTTTTATATCATATGACACAAAACACGCAAATACACATTGATTAATTGGGAAAAACTCATACATGTATTTAAACTTTATACTACAAGTGTTACGTATAAGATTATACGTACTCGCTATACTAACCTGGATACAAGGGAAGTCATATTATATTATATTCTCCGACCTCTTTCGCCACATTTAGGGATAGTAATGGCATAATAGTTATTAACTGTATGTACCCAGTTTTCATTTTAATACCGACCATCGACCAAAATAATACAAGAACCGGATGTTTTGTAACAATAATACAACATGTGGGCTGGTAATACCTATTGTGCTATATACGCGATACGTTCAATAATTAGGAATACAATGTAAATAGATGTAAGATGTACTGATTACATTGATTATAAAACACGTAGAGATACAAATCGGAATATTTGATACATTCACATGCCAGAAAACCTGACATTGCAACCAAAGCCTGTATTGGTTAGGCTTCCGAAGGCGCTAAGAATGTAAATGTTACTATAAATGACGTTCAAATTTAGCCAACGTTTATAAGGTTTATTATGATGATAATATTATGATCTGATTTTTCCAAATTCATCATTAGTAAATACAATTTAGAATTTCCACTCATGGATGCGTCAAAACAAATCAATGCAGGTAGGGCGGTCCTCCATACAACAAATAAGAACAAGTGCATGATACTCATTCATGATCAAGGAAGTTTGGAAAACATTCAGTTATAATAGTGGTTGTTAAAGTGGGTGTAATTTGATATTTTATTTAATTACGCGAGTGTATTAGCATTATGCGAACTCTACACTAGAAAGAATACTTTACATATTGCCAAAAACATTCTATAACATGACTTTCCTTGTATCCAGGCTAGTATAGCCAGTACATGTACGTATAAAGATATATCACATGATTTTCTTTGTAACCGGGTTAGTATAGCGAGTACGTATCTTATACGTACTTTCTTATACTACATTGGCGTGTTTTTCCAATAATTTGATGCGTATTTTGCGTTTTTAGTGTCATGTGATATAAAGAATCTATCACTCGTTGTCATTTGATATATTTATATTAAATTCGTTCAGGAAATATTATTAAGCTCGCCGAAGGCTCGCATAATAAAATTTCCAAAACTCGTTGAATATAAATTTATACCAATTGACAACTCGTGATAGATCCCCTATATACGTACCACGTGTAGTATATACTATTGAATTTTTCCAATAAATCAATGCGTATTTAGCGTTTTTAGTGTCATATGATATAAAGAATCTATCACTCGTTTTCATTTGATATATTTATATTAAATTCGTTCAGGAAATATTATTTAACATTTCCAAAACTCGTTAAATATTTTATATCAATTGACAACTCGTGATAGATCCGCATTATATTTTATAACCACCAATGATACAGCACTGGTGACAATTGACGCGGAAACATGATTGGTAGCAAGGTATGTATAAATAATTGGCATAGAAACGTGGTATGGTTAATCAATTAAGACATTTCGCTGAATTTAATTTGTTTGTTTTTCAGATGTAACTGGATACATGCTATATACTGATCAGAATGAGTTCACTAAAGCATGTTCTACTACTTATATTGACTTCCCGTTGTCACTACAGTAAGTAACGTATACTAGTAGTATGCATGGATGTTGGTTTGTTGATCATTCATGCAAGATTATCATTGCATGTAATTTGAGTAGGACCACTTTGAATCATAGCCAATCATAAGCAATAATCAATATCGTTCAAACATAAATAACATTTAAGTGCATTTCAATTGACAAGAAATGATGACCACCGGTATAATGATTACTTATTGTGCCAAAATTAATCGCATTTTTATCTATTATATAAGTCCGATACAAATAATAAATACGTATAATGAAAATAAATACACTGAACTCGAAAAAGCTATATTGTAAGTACAACTTACAAAGTACTTGTTTCTTTATTCATCAGATTGATATTGTATTCAAAAGTGACATAATTACTAGCATTGCTTCATTGAATTACATAGTAAATTTCGAGGTTTTATGATTATATTTTAGTTGTAACAGCACCAGCACCAGAATGTGCAGACTGTGGATGTTGTGTAGATCAAGTGTGTGAAAATAAAATTGTTCCAAACTTTGGGTGGAGGGAGGATTTTTGTACATCCGGCTGTAAACCTGGTTATGGTGGTCTAAAATGTAAAGGCAAGTGTCCAGATGATTGTGTCACATGTGAGCACACACCAAAAAACAATTGTGAAACATGCGAGAACGGGAAGTATATATCCACTGTCAAAAGGGATACTGATAATGGTCAAAAGGAATTCAATGGTTGCGTGGATTGTCCAAAAACTTGCACAACATGTACGTCAGCATCTAGTTGCCAGGAGTGCACTGATCGATACTACAATACGGGACAATATAACGATTGTTCCCAAGAATGTCCTTACAATTGTAAGACATGTACATCATCAACCAACTGTCAGGAATGTTACACTCCGTTCTACAACCAAGGAACCACCACAGACTGCTCTCTGTCATGTCCTGGAAATTGCATTTGTGCATCGCCTGGTATTTGTTCATCATGCATAGACGGTTTCTTCAACGTAAATCAACAGTGCGTCAGTTCTTGTCCATATTCATGCCAGTCTTGCTTAGATCAAAACACGTGTCAGTCTTGCACAGATGGATATTACAACGGAAAAAGCAATTTATCAAATAACGTCGTTACTAATTGCTCGCTTTCGTGCAGAGAAAAATGCTTCAAATGTACGTCGTATGATGTATGCACATATTGTAAACATGGACATTATGGATCGATCTGTCAGAACGATTGTTCCATTGGATGTAAAAATGGTGAATGTGTTACAACCGATGGGTCGTGTGAGTGCAAGGAGGGATTTGCTGACAGGCTTTGTGATGAATGTGCGCCAGGCAGACATGGTGAACTGTGTGACCTTCAGTGTGTTGGGGCATGTAAGGGCATGGTATGTGACAGAATAACAGGATATTGTGTTAATTGTAAAGCGATTAATATAACTGGGAACCTGTGTGAACAATGCATAAATGGTATGTGGGGTACAGACTGTTCTTCAATATGTCCAAGGCATTGTGACGGACAGTGTTTGAGAGACTCAGGTCAATGTGAATCATGTGAAGGGAATTTTCAAGGCAATACATGCAGCGAATGTTTAGTTGGGTATTATAGCGAATTATGTGATGACGAATGTCCAGGACAGTGTTATCGCTCTCTTTGTTATCGTTCCAATGGAACTTGTGGATCATGCAACCAGAATTATGCCGGTTCTACTTGTGAAGACTGTGTTGCCGGTTTCTATGGACAGGGATGTGACCTTCATTGTCCCTCAGCAAAATGTGCAAACAACATGTGCTATCGAAACACTGGCGCTTGCATTTCGTGTCAAGATGGATTCTTTGGACTAGAATGTGAATTTACTTGTTCGCGTGGTTGCAATGGTAATGTTTGCGATTTTGAGTCTGGCACATGTGAGTGTAAGGAACATTATTCTGGGGACAAATGTTGTCTTGATGGTGGACATTGCCGAAACTGTTCTTCAAGTACAGACTGTGAAACATGTGAAAATGGTTACTTTGAGACAAATTGCGATAAACCGTGCCCTAGTACGTGTGCTGCCGATGGACAAAACTCACTGTGTGAAAAGACCGATGGTAAATGTTTGAAATGCTGGGTTGGTGTTTTCGGTGATCAATGCAATAACACTTGTAATGAAAGATGTGCAAACAATCGCTGTGACCAGGACACCGGGCACTGTATCGAGGGATGTGCTTGTGATTTCGAAGGTCCTACTTGTGCCCAAGGTAAATGTTATTTCTTTATATTATATTTTATGTATTTTTATATTTTTGAACGACAAACAAACATTGAAACAATGCGAATTAAGCAATGGTGAAAACATTATTATTAAGCGACTCATTTATAATTAAAAGTGGACCCAGCAAACCTCTGGTATTTGATATTTGTTTAACACCTTAGGTATTATTTGAGAACACATTTATATATGTACACATACATATAATACGATTGTTCGAGCCCGAAAATGTATCATTTGTAGCAACACATACAATGTACTAAATGGTTAAAACACTTCGTTAAAATGTGTATGGTATCTATGTACAGCCAACATACTCCTCGCGTCGATGACTTTCAAAACTTCCTGATTCACAATAATTTGATTCTTAATGTCCTATTTATGGTAACATGATCACTATTATGAACGGTTTGTGAATGCAACAATATAAAACTGTCGAAAACCATACGAACGAACAAACACGTTTTATAAATATAGGAATGAAAAAACGTTTAGATCGCATGCACCCATTGCGCAAATAATATGAAATGACAAAGAAATTGTTCAAAAGGATAAAACCTACTAGGAAGATAATAAATCAGACAGACGAGTGTCTGAATAGAGGCAATTATAGTAACTTGAGAATGAATACACAAAAATAGGAGACAGCTTGCATGTAACGATCTGTCAAAAAACGGATAGTATGAAATTGCACTTTTATGGTAACTACGGGTCTATGCTTGCAATGACTGTCCTACTTTAGTTAACGTAAAGAGAACTACCCTGTTTATTATATTATTCAACGTTTCGAACGTTAGGTGAGCTAACAATTATTTTCGATTTTTTTTTAATTTTTCGAAAACGAAAACTTTTAATTCAAGATATGTTTTATGTACAGTTAGGAATCTTCCCTATTCCAGATTTTAATAAAGGAAACCTTACTTTAGAGACTGCACACACCTTGTGTTGATACTGAAATGTTCCGGAGGATGGCCTCTCTTCTCTCAGAACGTGTTGTTACCTTTGAATCACATATAGGTAGTGCTGGTCTAAAATACATTATGCACACCGGGAAGAAATATAACTTATAACTTAATATCTGGTATTAATATTCTATGAATTTATGTTCAAGTAAACATATGTATCTTGTTCGTCTAAAGTCTGCATGTGGATGTGCAATCATTAATTGTCTTTAAAATGCATCTGAGAGACTTAATGTAAATATAAACAATATTTACACTTCAGCTTTGGTTGAACCTAAGCCAATTGTTCCGGCAGTTGCTGGAGGCGTATCAGCCGTTGTTGTCATAACAGCAATTGTTATCGTGGTGTTGATAGTCATCCGTAGACGGTGAGATATTTAACTTATGATTTGACTAACGCAGCGCTTTTATAATGTTTATGTGAAAATCTTAGCCTGACAAACATATAATTATATAACAAGCGATTCTTATTGGTTGTGTTTTTGAAATAATTCCTGGGGGATGTTGGTCCGTTGAAACGCTTTTTTCCTTTCGTATTTTGTATGTACTGTTTATCAGTAAGAAAAAAAGAGTCATTGTTTTTTTAACAATTCTATATTTTGCTAATGATACAAAGCAATATTCATATATTTATTCTTAAACATTAGATGAGTTTTATTAACAAGACTAGTTTCGAGAATCGTCGGACCTCAGACACTGGTTGACGGTTTAAGGGGTGTTATTTCGCCTTGTTGTCTTCATTTTTTGATGGTGCACTGTTTTGAATGTTGACCTATCGTGTAAAATGCATCGATTTGGACGTTTGGTGCCAAGTTAGGGTCTTAACCAGATTATGAGTAGCATTCAAAACGCAACCAATCACTTATTTTACCACACACAATTTTATACTCACTAGACCATATGCTCTGTATAATTATTATGTCTTACCTTATTCTGTTTGAATTAACTTGATATTTGTTATTGTGTTGTATGTTTCATAAAAGGCGAAGACATACGGATGATCGTAAAGATGATACAACAGATAAACAAAACAATGCACCAAAACTTCCTGGTAAGTCAATGCAATATTATCCTGTCGGTATATTTATGATAAATACTGACACGCGATAGTTCAATAACTTAGAAGTATAAGGTCGTAAATCGTCCCCTTGGTGCAACAAGGTTGTACGCTCTATATAGTACATTCCAAACTCGTAATATCCATGCACATTCTAGATATAAATCACAAAAAGTATATTATTCATTTATTTTCATCAATTTTGTAAAACGCAGTTGTGTTCTGAGCCAGAACATTGTTCATTTCCTATCTGTTTCGTATGTTTTGTTTCGTAAAACCATCCAAGAGTCACTCAACATCGCTATAAATTAAACTTTTAGGAAATGAATAAAGAACGATTAATATTCGTATCGAGCTTGATATTTGTTTGTTGTTGTATAAGCTCATTCTCAACGAATAGATGGTAGCGGACTAATCGACCTAATATGGCTTTGAAGTGAACGCGAATGCGGCACTGAAATAACTCTAAAGAAGTTGCCCAAATTACGTCGATATGGCCGTTGTCACTACTGTACAAGCTTTTTAAGGCGGGACATATTGCATTATTACTGATGATTTAACTACATATTTTCCTCGCAGACACCCGTCGCTTGGCTTTTATGAATGCTTGGGAAAATCTATATGCATGTACATAAATATTATTACGGACTCTTTAATTCAATATCCAATACTCGCCATAACACGAATTACCACCACATCACGGTCATATTTCTTCTTATGTCTTAGGTCTTCCACAAAAACCAGCTTAATGACAACATTCGATTCTATCTGGAAATGGTGACCATTAATCACCTTACTTGAAAACAATACATACAATAAGAATTTTATTTAACGTTGATGTCTTTCGTAAATACGTCATGATGTCAACCAAACAAATTCCTGCACTGAAGTAACTTCACATGCACAACATGGTCAACGCGACTTTTTTAATATTCAAGGTCTTTCAAAGAGACGACAGAATGACAAAACAGCAACTACTGGACCTTCCATAGCCGAACTTGAGTCTGACATTAATGGTTTGGATGATGAGGAGATAGTTGTTGATATACCAGAAAGACAGAATGCTGTGTATGAGAATGTTCCTACATCTCATGTAGCCGGACTTGATGCTTTTGTTAGAAGCAAGTCTGAAGATGACTATTACGAGGAATTTGAGGTATGTACTTATACTACTGGCACTAATCTACAACTGACTAGGTTTATTGATAACACTTATATAATGATGAAAAAATAAATCAAACTTGATTTCTTCGTGCAATTGGGTCTCTTGCATTTTAGGCTGGGTCTTCGTCTTCAATCATATGTTGTGTGTGGGCATTGCTTCTTCGTGTTGTGTTTTGTTGACACTATTTCTGTACTCGTCTGGTTACGTTGATGGATGCCGTCCCTGTCCGATTTCTTCATATCTGTTTTTATTCTTAACGAAATACTAGTATATGCTACTATTGTGATGCATCGAAAACGGATAAGATAGTCATGGCTGAAACGGTTCCATTCGCAATGCTCAATTTCAAACGGATCGAAGTAATATGGATATTGAAAAGGTCTTACAAAAAGCTTAAATCAAATCTACAAACAAAATATAGCTAAAACATCAAGTACTGTATAGCGGGTATATTTCGCGGGGGTTAATTTACGCTATATTTGAGGTCAACATCGAATGCGCGAAATCTAAACCCCGCGAAATAATCACCAAAAATATACAAATTTTACAAAGGGAGACAATGCATTAAGGAACTACAAGAAATAATCAAACATTACTTTGCAAGACGTCAAAACGACACATTGTGTCGCTTCTGTAAATTACGGTAAAAATAAATAGACTACGACATGTATAAAGTATAGTTAGAAATTGGATATTTGTAAAGAACGTGTTTAAATCTCTATGCATGCATATCAATATCGTTTGAAGGTTTGAATTGTAAGCCGTTTCATCACACTTGTTCAAGTTCAGTTTTGTTTGCGGAACGTGTAAATGTTTTGCCTAAATAATGATTTGTTTGTAAATAGATCTACTTATTTTTCTTATGTTAACAGTTAATTATCAGTATGTTTGGTTTGTTGCGTTTCTTTATCCTCACCACCGGATAATTCTTATGGGTGAGGCCTCCAGAAGACTTTTAGTTTGGGGGGATAGTCCATTATACAGAAGATGCCCTAATTCCAGAAGCATCCCTGATTCTTTTTGCATGCCATATCTATAGCAACCATACATGGGACCTCGATTTAAAATCTCGTCCAAAATATAATCAGTAATTTTAGATGGCCAGCCCGGGATTCGAACCCACAACCCCGAAATCAGTAGTGACTATAATTCTCGTATTCTAACGTTTACCACCCCTTCCATGTTTACCAACAAGGTTTTAATTTCGCGGTCAAGGCCGTTAGCGCGAATTCAAGACACCGTGAATTCAAAAGGATCCAATTAACGCGAAAATTGGACACCGTGAAATATACCCGCTATACAGTAATCTGTATTTCAAATGTTTCCTTCTCTGTTAACGTTATGGGATATTTATGTAACGTTGTATCTGTACAATCGGCTTATGTATGGTTCTAAACTTTATGTGCCTTAGAACATTTAAGTTCAATTGTACATTTATTGTGATGGCGAAATGAATGTTAATGAGCAATTAGCAAACATTTTTGTAGAGGCCCCAATGTCTATGAGCGATACAATTTTATTCGATAGTTCCGAGTGACTTCCTATGAATATAAGGCAATGTTTCCCGTATGTTTTCCTTTTCATATTTAGAATAAATTCACTATGTCTTGACGCATTTAACACATACATATTGTTTATACACCATTTATCTTTCCAGCAACTACCAAAGGGTCTTACACAGAGCCACAGTGATGCAAGGAAACCGGAAAATTTGGTTAAGAACAGATATAATGGCATATATCCTTGTAATTCCGTAATAAATATGTTTTTATTTTCAAATTATTTACCTGAAGTTACAAACTGGCCTTTTGTTTAAGATTTGTTTATGTATTGCAATGCTACAATCGCTCTAGTGTGCTCTGTCTAAAGCCAATCTCTTTCCTCGTCAATTCTAAATTGTATGTTAAACCGTCCATTTCTACATAAAAAGTAAAACAGTGCTTATATCCTATGGATTTCTTGTTTTCTTGTTGGTATAACAAACTAACACACACATTATATACAGTTTAAGACATTATATTGTGTATTACAGATGATCACTCTAGGGTCAAACTAAAGGGTGATACAAAGTTCTTTATCAATGCCTGTTTCATAGATGTAAGTATTATGTTTCGTATACTACTATCATACTTGTACTTTTACAATTGTATAATACATTTAAAACATAACGTTTTTTATAGTATTTATTTAGATAGTCCTTTGTGATATCATACACTAAGCATGTAATTTGTGACAGAAGAAAAGTAAACCAATATTTAACCAAAAACGTAAGCTTATAGTCCTACAAGTACATATAGTTAAAACATTATGAACATACCTGCTTAAAACACTACGGAGGCATTGCTTTATCGTCAACATGCCAGAAATGATTGCAGAATAAATACCAAACATAACCGTAATACTGTTTCCTCAGATAGTTTGTGAATACTTGTCTGTTAAATAATGCAATTAAATGTTTGAACGCGAAATTTGATTTTATGAATCATGGAAATGAAATATGTATAATTCGTTGGCTTAGAATGAGAAGGTCGTCCTTATCAGACTAATACATATTTGAAAAATGTGCTTCAATGAGCTTCTTATGAGCCTATTTTCATGAAGAACGGAACTTATCGTTTTGACCAAACTGAAGTAAAAAACGAGTTTTACCGTAAGTAAAGATTAGTTATCAGACAGAATTTTCTTGTTTTTCTCAAAATATCGATGTTGTACTTAAAACGCCCTTCTTATTCTAAGCCAGGAAACTGTCCTGCACTATGATATAAACAGATTATTGTGTGTTTTTTGTTGTACATGCTTAATTGTGTCATGGTATTTATTATAGGGCTTCCAACAGAAGAATAAGTACATTGCATCACTAGGTAGGTTTTGTATGCATAGGCTTTCTGAGAATACATAACACAGTAAGTTACTATTGCACTGTCTATTAAATGGCTATTTGGAAACTTGAGTTGTGTCCTTGCTTTGAATACGACGCTTTGTCTTCTTATTTAGTTGTTCACTTCATTACGTTGAATAGTATAAACATATACATGTAGTTCAAAACATCATACACGTCAGCATACATTAGCAAATTGTATTCTGGTATGTGATACATCATTGCTTGAAAGGCTGTATATGTACAACACAAGATATAAATGCAATTATCTTTCCAGGACCTACAGCTAAAGCTACTCTGCAGTTTCATACATTCTGGACGATGGTATGGCATATGGACACGGATGTGATAGTGATGCTAACCAATCTCATCGAACCAAGTGTAAGTAGGATTTCAATCAGACCATTATACTTCACTACTTTACATTGATATAGGATATGATCACACTCCGTATGGAGTCATGTCGATGTAAAATTTATATCATTCTAATAAATCGCTACTTTAACAGATCCGGGAGTACATAGACTCTCGGTGAGGGACATGTTTGAACCTTATTGAGAATTAAGCATTTAATACTTTTAGTCAATACACTATCTATACATACATGGGAATACTCATAAAACAACATGCACTAGATAAGGCATTTGCATGTGACCTCTTTTGTAGTGTAGTCAAATCCAACTAACAGCGTAAAGGAATGGAGCAAATGTAGGATATGTTTTAAATGTGAGTGAATTCCATGGCACAACATATTTAACTTTACCGTCAGCATTGATATATACGGACCAATTGAATTAGAACGCTGCTCTCAATACTGTCGATACTCTAAATATTTTAGGAACCACATAAACAATTATGTTTCAGGGTAACAAATGTGAACAATACTGGCCAGATCAGGATTGCACAAATGTACATCAAGATATAACAGTTTCATGTCAAAGCGAGGAAGTATTTGCCGAGTATACAGTCAGGACATTAACCGTTGAAAAGGTAGTTATAATTCTCGATTATCTGACTGATGTGGATGCTAGATATTATTGAAAACCCTTGTTCCTTGTGTCACCGTAGGATGAGATGGTATTGATAGTTTAAAACTACCATTCATTATTATCTTCCTTGATATTTATCTAACTCGAACACAATGATTTCAGATCAATATCAGTTACAGGATAGTCTTGTTTCAGTGCCCGTGTTTATAGTGTCACTGTATGAATGAGATCGAATTGATTGATTAAACCTAGTTATTTATTGTCCTTGATAGTAATCGTACTTAAACCCAATGGTTTTATACGAATAGCATTTAAACGGTATTCTTGGTATTACTGTGGGATGGGACAAAAGTGATCGTTTAAAACTCACAAACTTGCTTTTCTTCCTTGTAGATAAATGTCAGTTAAAACTCACAAGCGATACTTCGTTTTCTTGATAAACTCACAATCGGTACAAAAATGTACTTATTTACCTTGATATTATTCAACTTAAACGTATAGATTTTATATCAGTATCAGTTAAATGATATTCTACGAATACATAATACATTGGAAACGCCAAATTGTAATTATACAATGCTTGTTATTAAAGATTTTTACAAATTATAGCGGATATGCAACAAACTTTAAGAAGGCATTTCCTCGAACACTCATTTACGATGTTATCTTCATTTAGATGGGTTCCGTCCTCTATCCACAAGTAAAGTTACATTTTGTATTATCAAATACACTTTTGAATGTTTGTAAATGGTATATGTGGTGTATGTACTTATTTAAACCTTTCGGTCAAGGATAACCCGTAAAAGTGCACGCACTTAGATGCAATGGGCTCCTGTATTTTGCTAAAGGGGCAGCAAGTGAATAAGATAGTAGGTGATGCAAGGTTTTCGGGTGCGATGCCCTTGCCCTTTCCGAAAAGGACAACTTGGTTCTTGAACGTGCCCGGTGTATAGCTACGATACAAGCAAGAGTATCTCTGGGTTGCTAACCAGTTTATCTCTATTTGGGTGGGAATCACCGAAAAGCGTTTCAGAAATGATCAAGTGCCCCGGCCGAGGACTTAACCAGGGACCTCTCGATCAGCAGTCGACCACCGTTCCACCTGGTGGATACCTATAGTTGCTATGTCCGTGTGTCTCATCAAGATCAAGTGATATCAGTCTCGAGACAAGTTTGTTGTGTTTGAGCATGATTACCACACAACCAATGATTCAATTCACACAGGCCCCGTGATTATAAACATTGGAGCACATACACGTACTCCATGTTCAAACTTATGCACCGTATTCAAGTTGGAGTACGTTATTGGTTACACAAATTGCTGTAACTATGTCTTCTGTATTACTGAATGAAAACATAGTACTAAATGGTGTTTATTTTTTTAGATAAACCATTTTCTTTAAGTTAGTTTTTGTTTTGGTGCAAACTTCTAAAAGAGTCGTATTTCAAGTTGGAGCGTGGCGTATGGAGTTAGAGCATGAGCAAATGTTTGTAATCACCGGATCTGGTGTGTTGATGGGTACATGCGACTGAGACGACCAAATGCTACTACTTCGTTACTGCCGACGGCACCTTTCGCAACAAACAATTTATTACTGAATAACCTGGGGTCGTCTGTCGGCGTAACAGACGCATGTCTGAAATTTAATATACTTTAACTAACCACAGAATTTAATTCCCCACGAAAATTAATGATTTATAGTTTGCCGTGTTAAGTTAACTTTTGTGTTATCAGAAAACAAAGAAGAGAACAGTCGTACAGTTCCATTACACATCCTGGCCAGATAAAAGTATTCCGGATGAAATAACAAGCTTGGTAGAGTTCCGTCAGAGGGTTAGAAGTGCTCCACGTGTTCACCATGGTCCGGTAATCATACACTGCAGGTTGGTTGACGTTGTTTTGTATCCTATGTCATTTCCTTTGGGACTACCATACATAATTTACAATCTTACTTATATCAATTAAGAAATATAATAATAAATCAGAATTTTAAAGAAGTATTAAACACATGCAAAATCTAACCTCAGATAACTGTATCATTGATAACAAAAATGTGCACAATTATGACACTATTGTTTTACTTTAACTGTACTTTAGGCGCCATCAATGGAACAGTTTCCTGCGAATTTACCCTGTATAAATACCCTTACTATTTGACCGCATGTATAAGCTCATAACGAACCCAACAATCATACAACCAAGTAAGTCCTAACATGGAAATCTTGGTAACAGAAGTAAAATTTTATGAACATAATCTGTTTCAATATAGTTACATACTTCGTGAAACCTGAAATTTTGTCTTCGTACAAAGTAACCAATATATTTTGCATGATTTGCTTATGCTTGTTTTGTTTCCCTAACCTAACACTAGGTGCCATGTATTACTTATGATGTACATTTATCATGTGTAGTGCAGAGGGTCCGAAATTTGTTCAAATTACACATTAACGATAAGTTGTTTGATGTCTTGCATGTTCGATTTCCTTATTCTTGCTTGTGGACATTCTTGATTACAATCAGACGCGTTAGTTGCATTGTTTTTTATCCAGTGCTGGGATCGGGCGTACAGGAACATACATTGCTCTGGACAGGTTGACAGAGACGGGGGAAGCTGGGGAGAGAATCAATGTATATGATTGTGTGTATGACATGCGACAACAACGTGTTAACATGGTACAGACACTGGTAAGTCACTTAATGATTAAGTGAGTTAGCACATTCACCTAAGTGTATATCGCTGGTTTAGAATGAGAAGGTCAGTGCGACCTTGTAAATATTTTTATTAGTGCATTTGGTTGGAGATATCATTCTTGCTCCGAATGATATTAAATGGCTTTAAGCTACTTCCACTTTTAAATTGCTAGATGAAAAGTGTGCGAATATATTGATCACCCCTAATAACCACTAATAACAGTGGTTAGCTCGAAAATACATTAAACAACTGCTTATGATTTCAGGAACAATACAAATTCCTTCATAAGGCGTTAGTACATACACTGACCTTTGAAAGCGGACCTATTCGGTCGGAAGAGTTTGGGTCGTATATAAGAGCTACAAGTGATTCGGAGTTCAACGCAAACTTTGAAGTAAGTGATATAGAGTATAACAGCTTGAATTTGAATTATGATACGTGTAATACATTTTCACCCTAAGGATAAGTGCATTTAAGTAAGTAAGTAAAGCCTTTATTTGACGAGTCTAACACATTTACAATAATTCAATCTTGAATATGGGATTGTATACATCGGTTCAAATGTTAAATAGTGCGTACTTTAAGTTGATGTGTCTACTTGTATTTTTACACCATTAATATATCACTGTTCTAGTTACTGAAGACTTTAATTGAAGATGAAGCCATTGAAGAAAAACAGGCAAGGAGTCAAAACGGTCGTCATAGAGACAAGAATAGAAAACATAGTGGCATTCCAGGTACATCTTTTACCAGTTCTGAAAACAAAGTACATGTTTATATATGTTCCATATATCGAGGGCTTAGAATGGAAATGTCGTGAGTACGAAAACACAAGTCAAAGAAAACACAGTCGGAAAATTACTATAAACAAGCTTTCAATTTCACAAAATTACTGTGTGCTTTAGGAAAAAAAGCTTTTCAAACACCAGTTTGGTCCATATGCCAAGTTCAGATTTTTCTGATACAACTATAAAAGGCTCATAAGAAGGGCATTTTGGTGTTTATCTCTAAGATGTATTAGTCTGATAAAAAGTTAGGACCTCCCCATTATAAGTGAGCGATAGTTGTGGACCATATTGCAAATATGTTATCCATTATAAATAAAGTCGTTATCATCAGTATGATATGTTAAAAAGTCACATTATATATCAACCTGTTTATGCACTTGCACAACCTAATCTGTCATACAAGCCTTTCTTGATATTTCGAAATACGACAACTTGCAAAGGCATTCTTGATGTACCTCCAAATAATGTATATATATAGATCGAGAACATTTATTATAATAGCTAACTATATGCAAATTCAATGTTTTTGATTTGGCTGTATGTAAGTACGGTAATCTTTAAAGTTTTTGAAAATCTAAATGTTTTCGAATTCAAAATTAACGAATTCATTAAATCTTCATATCTTATACATTGGTCGATTAAACTATTCTCTAATAATGTAAACATAAAAATAACAAGTCAAAGCTCATGAAACAAAGTAATTATGAAAACTAAGTCTATCTTGACCAGTTATGTAATGTAAAACACTTGGATTTTGTATATTCTAATCAGTGTATGTAAGACTTATCTCACTTCATACAGGTGACAGACATAGACCAAGGATTCACATTTGTCGAACATTCAACTCGTCTGACTACATCAATGCCATCTATGTCAATGTAAGTACCATACATACCTTCAATAAGTAAACGTTCAAATTAGCGTCCTGCCAATTAGTTAATTTGTTCACTAGATGCATATCGTTCCTTTCTAATGTCATTGTTTGTTGACCTAAATTCCTATCCTGATATTATATGTGAACTAGTACACATCACTTGGACACACACCCGAAACCAGTCAGCATTAAATGTAAGAAAATGTGTATCAATCGATCACTTAATAGGAAGATATTATTAACATGCTTATGGTCATTTCAATATGATATATTTCATTTTTGTTTTTTCTATAAGGCTTCTGGTACGATTGACCGTAAGTAAATGGTATCTCAAAGATGGACCGGGTGTCGATGATATTATCCAAAAGGGGAAATACGAATGTTGACAAGAATGACTAACTCTTACGAAAAATGATTCGAAAGTATTGCATGTTCATTTTTCAGGGCTTTTATAAAAAGAATCAGTACATCATTGCTCAATCTCCACTTCCAGACACCGTCGTGGACTTTCTGTGTTTAATCTTCCAAGCGAATTGTTACTGCGTCGTATCAATGGAAGTTGCAGAGTTAATTGGGACGGTAAGGTATTTTTAATGCGAATGATATAGTAACTATAGTATATCATATACATCGCATGTCTAGAATGAGAATGCCGTAAGTTCAAAGCGATATTTTGAGAAAACAACAAACGAATGTCCGATAATTACTCTTTGCTTGTCATGGTAAAACAAGCTGTTTCAACTTCAGTTATGTCAACATGACAAGTTCTGATGTTTATTAAACCATGTTTATTAGACAGGCATTGTGATGCAGAACGAAAAATAAATAAACCAGTCTTATAAGGTCGTAAATACTATCTCTTTGTTTATAAGAGACAACTTTCGTAATGTAATTGTTCAAAAAACGAACATAAACAAAACCGAATATACAATACATAAACCATAAATCCACAATCGTTAACATGCAATCTTGGAATTACTTAAATAAGGGGGTGTGTTCGTAGCGTCTGTTCTAATACATTTGGAACAGTGTTCCTGCTTTTCCTGTTCCAACCACTTATGTAATTGTGAATATAATCTGGAAGTATTGATTTCACCTCAATTTCATATAACAGATGACCAGTTGGAACACACATATACCATAATATGAACTAATTGATACATGTAACTAACAGGATAGGGAATTGAAAAGTGTTTTCTTGTATTATGTTAAAGTACATCAGTCATTTTGGAGTTTAATTCACTCGCAGGAGATTTGAACATTTTAAACATGTTCTTTACATCAGGTGTTTCTCTTGACATCTGGTGATAAAACAAAATGTAATGTTAACCATTGGTGTCAATATATTACTTGGTATCACATGTTTTTGATAAGAGACACGGGTTCAAATATGAATAGTTATTTAAGTTAATTATGTATTTCCATGTTCAGGAAATTGGTGATTATTTAGGAGCCGATAATCAAGTGTTACAGTCAGAAACCTTTACAGTGAAGACGTCAAGAGGTGAAACGGAACCAAACTATATAATGAGAAAACTGACAGTCTCTAACAGTGATAAGGTAACCACAATTGTAATAAGCTCAGAAATATCCAAATAATTACAGGTATAAACACAATTAATAATACAATTCTATTGAATGAAAAAATAATGCTTTAATACTAGAAGTTATAACGGCAGGTGTAAAAAATCGGAAAGGTGCAACAGTAATTTCACTTGGTATAGCGCTACTAATGCAAAACTGTAACTGTTTAAAGTTTTAGGTGACTTGGTCGGCGGGTATGTATGCTGCATTGCATTTGGAAAACCATTTTCACTGCTTAATGTTTTTAGTTACAGCTTTACCAACAATATCACGTTCTACAACTGTTGCAAAGAAAACTGTATGAACATAAAGGTATAGTTTAGTAATGTAGACACCATGAACTCTATTCAACATATTTCTTTTTAGCACTCTGAAATTGATACATTTCAGCACTCTAAAGGTGAAAAGGTAGTTTACCATTACCAATTAACAAATTGGAGAAGAGACGAGCAGTTTCCTTCAGATGTAGGGGAGTTTACACAATTTGTGAAAGATGTTAGTAACAAAGCTGGTGAAATGAAAGATGTCAATGCACCCGTTCTTGTACATTGTTTGTAAGTTGAGATATTTGTTACATATTTACAAATGTGCAAAAGTGAGAAGGGAAATACACATGTGACATACTTTGCGTGGTTTTAAGTAGTAAGTGAATTAATGTAGAACGAACTGATTGATAATTCAAATCGCTAAAGCTAGTTATGACCGCCGTATATAACTACCTAAATTATGTAAAAAAACACTGTATAAGTTTCTATTCTACAACCAATGGTATACATCAGGTGACCCTTACCTAAGCAAAGCGCTACCGAACACCTCCATTCAGCTACCCCATGTTAAATTAAATTTAGAAGGCATGTTTTACCTCCCATGGAATGCGCTACGTAGCACTTTGTCTTGGTAACAGACACCACTTGTTATACAAAAGTGCATTATGGGCGTACTGGATAATAGCGATACATTCATTCAACGCATGCATGACTTTCAGAATATTTTGATATAAGACTGACTTATGGTCATGTATGTACAATGTGTTATTCGGCCAAACACTTGCAGTAAAGTAATTATGGGACGTGTACATTTCATTTTTTCTTCAGTTATGTGTGGATATTGAGTCGCGTATTTGTATTATGTGATATTGTTCATGTTTTCTGTTCTTGATTAATTAAGTTGTGTGCTGCCTTTCTTGTCCGACAAATTTATGGTGTAAACTAACTATAGTTTACCGAATCATTTTAGGGACGGGGCTAAGCGTAGTGGTCTGTTCTGTGCTGTTGGTGTACTGTTGGAGAAAATCGAAGCTGAAGGTCAAGTTAGTGTACCAAACACATTGAGACAACTTCGTTCTCGTAGGAAAATGGCTGTTCCAAATAAGGTTGTATTTCATATAAGTCAATCATGTCTATACTATATTGTGAACCCTATTCAAAATTGGTCTAGAATCAAACATGTTAACAACGATAAATAAGTCATTATTATTATAATTATTATTAAAGTCCAAAGAGGACTACCTGGTATCGTATTCTAGAATCTTTTTTTATTCACTTACTTATGAAGGCTAACACGAGTGCAAAATAAATGTAAATCTATACTCTACCTGTCCAGGCAATGTTTGCAATTTTTTCGGTACACATAATCGGCAGTGTCACTCTCACTATATCCTCACTAGGCTGTACACATAACACACGTTACGATTGTGATTATTTTAGTGAATTCCTGATTCCGACTACAAATCCAGTAAACATGTAGTTCTTGAGTTTGATGAATCAGTTGATGTGTAGGTATTTCCGTTCATTATATAGAGGGTATTTGTATTTTTCCGTGTATGATCGGCTGATAATTCACGGAGTGAGCAGCTTATGTAATATTTTCACAAGTGGCGTAGCCACGAGTGAAAATATAAGTCAGCTGCTCAAGAGGTGAATTATCAAACGATCATACACGGTAAAATACTAATATTCTATTTATTTCATGCTTCAAATTGCTTAAATGATGGAAATACTCCACTATATACCTCGAATGTTTTGCGTGACGTCGTTTTCCCGCCATGCACGCGTCGAGTTAAAATCAAATAGTTCTTCTGCAATGGCTTCAATTTCGTCCATTTGTTTTACATAATATGTATATATAATACTGTGTTATTTGTTAAAGATTAAGAGAGCAAGTGAAAATGCTTATTTATTTTTTTGACGGCGAGGAAATTTGATTTTTCAAAGTAGTCTCTTTGCCGTGAAATTATGAACTGTGAAGTTATGAACAGTGAAATTATCGGGGAATAATCAACCGTTATTTTTCTCGTTTTTAGGAACAGTTTGAATTTTGCTTCCGCTGTGTGGATGCTCATGTAAACTCTAACAACGTTTACTCCAATTTTGCACGCTAGAGACTCTACAGCATGTTTCTTCCGAACTTGCATACATGTATGTGCCTCAGTATATCATTGGTTAGTGCGCTTGCACAAAGAACATGTGACGAGTTTGTTTTTTAAGCTATTGATGCAATGATGATGTGTTATAACTTGGTGTACAATATTATCTTTGATTTTGATTTGTGATTACTATATTATACAATGTACTCTTGTTGACAGTATTTCGATACGTCATGCTTTAGTTTTATATTTTGTTGTTTTGATCCATATGGACATCTTGTCCATTCACCCACCTTGTCATGACTATTAGACGATGCTTCCTCTATAAGCATTACAAAGCAAATCGGAAGGCATATGATTTTATTTTGTATATTATTTTGTATAAATTTGTTCGGCTACCTTCTTAATCAAACACCCAAAAGGTAACTCAGTCGCCATTTTCTCAAGCAATGGAAGTGAAACATTCACTGTTGACAGTGGTTTCGATAACTACGCGTGCCGATACGAGTACGCGCTGGGGAACCAAAGTATGTCTGTTGCTGGAGAAAATGAGAAAATGTCTGTTGAACTATCGTTGGGTGTATAATAAGGAAGTCGAAATGCTCAATCAAGATGATAACATTTACGAAACTGTGTGTCTGTGAGCCAGCCAACTAGTAATAGTACATGGTTACTGGTGGTATACAAACATTTATGACATGTACAGTAGGTTATTGGTGACATATTTTTATAATTTCTACTTTTTATAATCAGATTTTTGTTTAGTATCATACCAATGTGTTATTCAGATCTGAGCTGTCATTTTGTATTATTTTCGTTTGTGCGCCTTTCGTGTTCTGTTGTTAATGTTAATGCTTATCATTTCTGTCTTCATGTTTAAA
Organism: Spisula subtruncata; assembly: GCA_963678985.1. Lineage (NCBI taxonomy): Eukaryota > Metazoa > Mollusca > Bivalvia > Venerida > Mactridae > Spisula > Spisula subtruncata. The sequence goes on along the minus strand of OY787677.1, from coordinate 11,477,997 downwards.
TTATAAATGTTAACTTACGTATAACGGAGAAATGTATAATACTAATTCTTGCATTGAACGATTCATAATACTTTCATTGATTATATCTGGAACGTTCAGACTTAGACATTACGACAGGCACAATGTAACGCCTACTATACAGCATATCGTGTAGTATTTTATAGATATACTATAAGACATAATAATAATATCATTTATAAATTTTAATGTGAAACTATGTACAAATGTAAAGCTGTATAATACATTGAACAATTAAAAATAACTCCATTTCTTCTATCACCTGGGAAAGCTCATACTTAGACATCACGTCTGGTGTACTTATAACATTTTACAAGGTTAATTAAAATTTAGATTTTTTTTATATCATACCAATGTATTATTCAGATCTGAGATATCATTTCGCACCAATTTCCTTTGTGTGCCATTCGCGTTCTATTGTTTATGTTAATGCTTATCATTTCTTTCAGATTTATAACTTTTGATGAGAAACTATGTACAAATGCATGTGTAATGTGAAATACATTGAACCATTCATAATAACTACATTTCTATCTGGAAATTGTTCAGACTTAGACATCACGACAGGCACATATTGAACGACCAATATATAGCACACTGTATAGTATTTTGTAGATATACTATAATACTATAAGATATACTAAAAGACACATTAATACTATCGCATTAATGAAAAGCAAAGCCATAATGTCGAATATCAGAACATTGTATCAAACCTGTTCGTCTATACATTTCAAATTACTAAACACCATCATGGTTCTTTAACTTTTCAAATATTAGATCAACAAGTTTTAATATGAAGGCTCTGCTCCAAAATCAATTATCCTGTCTTGTCTATCGTTCTCATTCTATTATCATTGTGTTTTAAATAAAATTTAAGTCTCCGTTTAACGTGAAATCAAGTTTAAATTCAGAGACAGGTTGTACTAATGTAATATACGACGATATGAACATGGAAAAAATAAATAAAAAATCAGCGAAACTTTCATAAGAGAAAATACCATATATAGACATACACGGTATAGTAATTTAAGTATTGCATTGAATTTCACAAATGTATGTATTCAAAGGTGTTTCCTTGTTGGTGCATATCGTGCTTTGTAGTGCTGTCGTCATTATTTGATTTGTTCTTCTATTTTATTAGAAGTCTAAGCATATTGATGAATATGTATATTACAATTATTTCACTGACATCTTACATGACGGTTTATCTTTCTTAACGTCAAATGATGATCGTAAGAAAAAAATTGAAAATAATATTCATAATATTTTAGTTTTCACTTAAGATGCTTCATAAATACCGACCTATTAAAGCACTTCTGATCATATGGGAAATATATTTCAATTTCGTTACATCAATTTAAACTGATTGTTCAAGTCTTACTCATTCGACAAACTGTGAAATGGAACAATACGTATTACAATAGTTTGTAATAAAAGAGATGTTTTGTAGTCCAGTTTTAAACCAAGCTAAGCCGGAATACATTTGTACATGTAACTGTAATAACTTTGTCAAGAATTTCTACATGTATGATAGAAACTGTTATTTTAAAGCTAATAAGCCCACGATATTATTGAATATGACTACAAAATGCATGTTATATGAAGGTGTTATCAAACACTTCCTCGATGATGTTTTGATTCTTCTAATTTAAAAGAATGCTGTGAAATGTATGCTTGTTCATTAATGTTAGTTGATTTTCACTTTGGTATATGATGCCTTGGTACTACAGGTAACTAGTACAAGTTATACCCGTATATATTAGATCGCCTTTTTGCTCCTCTTTGCAAATGCAGCTGTGTGCACTTTTTGTAATTTAGGCAAAATGATGCTTAAAGCTTATTGTTTCAATAAATACCACCTTTGATACAAGTCATGATGTACAAGGAATTCTAAGAATGGTCAAACTCTTTACTGTGCTTTTTGACCGTATATTTACAGTCTTTGAAACAAAAAATCCCAGGACATTGAAAGACAAGAATAGTTTTGCTTGTTAGAAAGTACACAATAAAAGCATGACATGGGTTTAGTTGAAACATAGGTCGGTGCCTTGCGTTGAAGCAATGACATGATTACATAACTTTATCACCAAAATCCGTCAGTTTATATTGCTTTTATTTACCATGGTAGAGGATATAAAACATACAATATGACTATTTAGATAGACGACGAAATGCCATTCTAGTTTCCTTCAGCGATTGGCCATAAATAAAACTGTTGTACCTAATTCCTTCATAACTATTGGTCGTACCCGGAGTCAAATACCGTCCATTCAGATTTGTTTCATAGCAATTATTATACCACCATGCGCCATGGGATTCGATGGCACAATTCAAGCTGGAACTATCGACATCATGATCGTTTGTTGAGAATGCGTGGTTAGTGTGGTATGGACCAAACTGGAAATCGTTGTCAACTGAAATTTAACATTGCGATCAATCAATTAACACGATTGTCGCTTAGACTTCACCAAAGAAAGTCGTACAATAATAAGAAAAGTATTGGTTATTTTTAAAACTGTATGTTAAAGTGACTGCTGTATACATAAAATCAATATTGTTACAAAGTTTAGCTATTCAAAATGCCGGAAATTGAGTCATGACACCATGTACCTTCTTGAATTAGATTGTTCATGCATTAACTTGTTTTCAATTGAAATAAAATCTTATATTGAATTCTTTCTTTGCTTATGTCATTTTGTAGATACATTGAGTGCAAGTAAATTGTTTGTACATTGTATACTTACTACTCTTGGAAAATGTCGTGTTGCCGACATGAAGAGTGTATTCGGGCAACGACAGGGAGAATGAGTTGAATATTTCAATCGCTTTTGTACCATTATATGCCGTAATATCTATACGCAATTCATTTTCTGTCTGCGATGCAATTTCCTGTATATAGTCCAGTCCTATAGGAAACATAAACGAAATAAACTTGTGAAATCAACTGAAGACATTTAATCCACTAAATTACAAATATTTAAAGTTCAGGCGTTGAAGATAGAATTTCGAACATACAAATTTGTAAAAAAGCGATCTCGTTAATTTTTCGAAAATAAATAGTTTTCCAAGTGATGCCTACATATCAATGGTCAGTTGTAGAATTGTGACGTTCTTGTCATTATACAGAGGGAGATGCAATACATGTTGCAACAAGAGCAAGCACGTGTGAAAAGCAGTATAAAATATGGTATGTTGATGATTGTTTATTCATCAACATTGAAACTATCTATTTGGAACGTTTTTGACCAATGTCAGATAGTCATAGTCCAATATTTATTTAACCCTTTCATTAGCGTTGGTAAAATTGGCTGTTACACATTAACAGCGCGTCGTAATTTGCCATAATTATATATCATTGTTTCTCATATTTCCGGCCTTTCTCATATTTCCCATTAACATAAAAGATTTACTAATGATTTATTGTTTTGGAGTGATTTGATCGATAGATTTAATCGATATAAGTTGAATTCAACCAAAAATGCACAAGTTTTGGGCAAAAAGCGAAAATTGTCCAAAGCAAACAAAATTAGCGAGTTTTTTAAAAAGGGAAACAACTCCTCTTCTCCTTGCTCAAACTCTTACTTAGGCCAGTTTGCAACCAATAATCAGAATTTCAAAATGTGACGGAATGATAAAACTACAAATTGGGCCCCATGTGTAGTTTGTAAGAATACCAGCCAATGAAGAATACAAAAATACCGGAAATAAGAGAAATGCTTGTAAATTCAGGTAATTAGGTTATGTAGGTCACATGATATGATGCTAATAAATAGACCATGAAAGTTAGATGTTTGTGTTTCGTTGAGTGCATGTTTTGAATAAATGGTAAACTCATAGTCTCGATTGCTACGCTCTTTGTTATAATCAATCAACAATTGATTACTGTTATGATACCTACCTAGCCAGTATTCTGTACGTAGATCACCGAATCCATACACATATTGCGTATGATTCCTATAGAACTCAACTGATCCGTCATATCTGTTCTGGAACACCTTAAAATGACCACAATCAAATACATGTATTGCTAGTCCGAACAAGGAAAGTCAAGCACAACACAGATTCCAAGCTTTTTTAATTGCTCTAACGTATAACAATAATGTTTTAGATTACTCGTTCAAGCGCTAAATAAGTTGAAAATGCATGATACCATTCAATCTTCGCTATCTATAACCAAGCCATTGAGGAACTAAACAAGTATAAGGTAACTGGTACCGCCGAAGCTAAGTTAGCCAAAACCAATTTATTTGTAAATTAAACAAGCTGGACAAAATTGTTACCGTCCAGCCACCTCCAGACGTTGTCATGTCACAGTAGACCTGAACAGCACGATTGGTTTTCCACAACTTGATATCATAAACACCATCTGGAGCATCGACTTTTTCCTGTTTAATCTCCCAACAATCCGAAAATGCTGTAATTAGGATGTTTCAACGGGTTAATTGCGCGATTTATGTCCAGATATTGTAGATGTACATGTATCATTTAATCGTACAATAAGTTCTGTTTTGAATTACTTTTACATTGGTGTAACTGTTATAATACTATAGAAAAATGCCAATCCCTTTATTATACGTTATCGTCTGTGAATCAGAATGATGTATTTTTACAATATTGTTTTCATAATGTAGCTCACTTATATATCAGAGTAGTATGTTACAGTCGTCATAACATCTCCTCAACTTATTTATAGTTACGATAGTTAACACAGATCGAACAGACGAATCGCTCAAATATATAGAACACACTTTCAAATACTGAACATTGACAGCTTTATGCAGTGTGCCCAGGATAATGTGATATTTAACAAACATAGATAACTCCTGCTACCTTGATCTATTTTTTTCTACAACTGAATGTTCCCACCTTTCTCATTATCCTGAGCGCATTATATGATGTATCGACTTACTGCAATGTTGATTAGAAACACACGTTTCTACGAGCGTCGGATCACCCATACAATATTGTCCGTTACGTGATGGTTCTGGATTGTTGCATGACCTTGACTTGGATTTTATTCCTACACCACAGGTCAAACTGCATGGACTCCAAGATGACCACAGGGACCAACCACCATCTGTAAAGTATATTTAGAAAACTCTAAATTACAAGTACTACATTGTAAGTAGAATAGGCAGCACCTAACATTAACCATCTCCACTTACTTACTCACAGCTTATTCTAAAACAGGTAAACGAGGTCGTCGTTGTATATCCGGAATGGCCCGATAGCACCGATATAAGTAATTTAATGCAAATTCCTTTGTGAAATTGGGTCATCCTGCATTTTTTCGGCTTTGCGGTGTATAGGATTTTTTAATTGTTTCTTTGGCTTATGTGTGGGCATTGTTCAGTGTAGTTGTGTCGTGTTGTTTCTATTTCTGTGCTCGGCTGGGTAGGTGAGTGCTGCCTTCTTTGTCTGCTTTCCTCATACCGTTTTTGCTACCTGACCTTGGACAATGTATGTTAAAGCATATTATAAGCTCCTTCCAAGATTCGGAACAAATTATATTATAGTAGTATATGTAATAAGAAAATCTAAGTTTACAAAGTAACATGTTTTACACGTTTCGTATCATGTTATATTACTGTTCGGAACGGAATCATATACATATATATATAATATTAATGTACAAATTATCACATCAAAGTGTAATTACTTGCTGATGAACCATCAAAGTGTAATTACTTGCTGATGAACCAATTTACAACTTATTTCTGCGGCTACCATGCTTTGCGTCGTCGATGATAGCGGATAAAAACCTGTCATCTTCGTTTGATTCGTTCAACGGCCATTACTCGGATAAGTCCGTAACTGATAGGCAATTCACCGATTTGCATATACGTGACGTCATTGAGCGCTTTTTTAGCCTACTATGTTCGGCTCATCCGCCATATTAATTTTAAATGTCTGATATAAGTTTTTCGACTAGTTTATGATGATTTTGAACTGTAACAGAACTGGAAGAACATAGCGACTTTGATCAATGAAGACTAATAAATAGAGTATTGCATTTTTCTAACATGTTTTTATCGGACACAACTAATAGCAATGTAAACATACACTAATCAATCCTTCAATACGAGCAGCGTTGTTGACAACAACGGTATACAACTTAAACATAAAAATGAAAACGATTTTAGTTGAGTCCTATTAGACAACTGGTATTTACAGATTGGTGTGGGTTGGTATTGGTTTTTGTGTAACTACAAAGTTTGTTACGCTCTGTCGTCGAACGTCGAAACCGAATACATATACCAAATGTAGTACAGTGCATCCTCCAGGAATTAATCAAATTAATATCGTTTGCAGTAAAAGGTGAAAAATCACAACAATTCGTGGATAAAGAAATATAATTAAGTGATAAAAGAAACGGTACCGGCGCAAGGAGCTTCAGAACATAACAACGCCTCGACATTTTTACCAAAACAATGGTCACCGTAAAACGCTGGTTTGGATTTGTACAATATCTTTCCCGTTCTCGTATACCCGTGTCACATGACACAGAACACGGGCCCCAGTTATTCCAAGTTGCCCAGGTAAAGTGCTTGATATAAACCATGTGTTCGTAATCCTGATGCTCAACATGAAGGTGCAAATTCGACGTGACTTAAACATTTGCTCGACATAGACCAAGTGTTCGTATTATCGATGCTCGTCATAACGAAGTATTACTGTATATATTTATAGATCTGGATGCACCAAAAATACCTTTGATAACCAAAACATGTTTATATCTTCAATGTTAAATACTGCATTCTTATCGCATAAAACAATACGTATACATATACACTCTGTATTTACGGAATCCCGTTAGGGCCATGGCGACATATATGTAAACCCAAACACGAAAGTCGATAGCACGGTAGTGAAAAGTCGATAATGCGATTATGAAAACTCTAAAAGTCTAATTTTATCGAAATAGCAAGGTGGTCTGTGTTTTGAATAATCGCCGGTCTAATATCTGTTGAAAGGACTAGGGGTGTGATATTTTGATCGATGAGGCAATAATCGACGCGGCTTTTTTCAATACAATTTTTTCTTTGCCATGTATACTGCATTGGTTTAGTGACAAAAAGATTTGTTAAGACCTTACATTATTATATGTGGAAAAAAATTAAGGATGGAATTAAAGATAAAAAAAGATATCCGATCTATAAGGATACATTTTGGAAGTGGTAGGAAAAGAACTGTATTGAAGAGACATAAATAGTTTGGATATAGTTTGGATATAGCTTATCGATTTTGTCTTTATAAAAGTGTAGTGAAAAAATAAGTAAGAATCGGCAAAAAATATGAAGAAAAATACAGGTGATATAAAGATAGCACCGTTCGTCTTGACGTAAAGATATTTATTTTTCTATCAGTGTTGCACTTACCTGGTTTGCATGTAGGAAAACTACTCCATTTCCTATCAGTGTAACACTTACCTGGTTTGCATGCAGTAAGCTACTCCATTTTCTATCAGTTTTACACTTACTTGGTTTGCATGTATGTAAACTACTCCGTTCTATCCGTATTACACTTACCTGGTTTGCATGTAGTAAGCTACTCCATTTTCTATCAGCGTTACACGTACCTTGATTGCATATAGGTAAACTACTCCATTTTCTATCAGTGTTACAAGTGATTTCCTGATATCCGCTTCGACTATAACCCTCGTCGCACACTGCTTGTAGGACATCACGATAAAATGTTGATTTGCCTTCAAAATGTCCATGAAGTAATTCTGGCCATCCACAATCTGTAGACAAAATAGCAGATATATAATTATGTAGTAACACGTATCACTATGTATAGTAACAAAATCTATCTATAGTAATAAATATCTAAATATAGTTGTAGCTATATATATTAACATATCTTATTATTTATAAATCATCTATTTTGATAAAAGCAGCCACGTAAGGTGACGTCATATTATTAGTGACACCTTTTATCCCGAAGGTAAAGACCTACGAGGGGTGATCAATATATTCGAAGACTTTCCTTCTTAATTTTGAAATATTGGAACTACAGTAATAAAATAAAATAAAAAGCTGATGTAGATCAATCAATTATCTCGCGATTTTTCTAATTTACTTCATGACAACGTCATTATTTACTTGATGACGTCAGATTTTGTAACCATGGTGAAGCACGCAATGTCGAGCATCTCGGACGTAACGTTATTTCTGAGAAACGACATGCTATGACAATTAACGCGAAAGTTGTAAAATCTTCGCGATATTATCAAAATAACTTAACTAATTTGTGCTCGAATTATGTGCGCTCCCAATTGGCCATTTTCATATGGTTCCGTTGTTTTTGTGATTTTAGAGTCTCTGTCAAACGGTTGAGTTGATAAAATAAGGATAAACAACAAAAATAACACCCCCTTAGTGACACTTTCCGTTAATTTCTACGAAATAAGACGCACATATCTTAACCAAATGTAACTGGCGAAAACGAAGACTAGTATAGGCTACAAAACATGAAATCGTTGACTCCAAATTAAATGGGTTATTTAGATATTGCGTCCCAAATCTGAGAGATCGTGCTTTATTCTTAATTGGAATAATCTAATGTTGTAACGCCAACCGTCCTTCCTATGCTAGATGAAAAGTCCTCGAATATATTGATCACCCCTCGTATGAGGCATGGTATTGACTACAATGTTAGTAATAGTTGTAGTTGTTATTTTACACTGTTTTATTTGTTGTATACAATCATTAAAAATGTTCAAGGACTGTTGTGATATGTTCCCCTAAACACCACCCTCGTTTGGTAGGATCATTCCGTTTGAAGCTTCATTTTAACATTGGCGATATCCTTAAACAATATATATCAGTGTTGTATACCAATGATTCGTTAATACAGAAACAACCAACTCGTACATTCAAATTATCACTGTTGATTAATGACGCGAAATTTGAAAACGTAACAATCTATGCTTTACCCCTTTGATAAAGTATGATTCAATACACTGCGACACCCATTCTTCAATTGCGATAGTATGCGATATTTTATGCGATTTTATGTAATATTTATCGTATGCTGACAATCAACGTCTGGATAAATGTAAAAGTAAATACATACCATACACACTTTCAAGTCTACCTACACTTTCCACCAACTTGTCCAATTTTTCTGAAATAAAACATATAGTGTATAGTGTACATTTCAGTATGACGAAACCACTCGTATGTTAATTGCCATCTATCCCTTCTCCAAGAAGCGTGTTAAACGCGGTTTAAAACCGCGTTTAAAGCGTGTTAAACGCTGCGGTATTCGCACCGTACTAAAAGTGCGTCTTTTAGCTTACCGACTGGGTTTTTTCTGGATTAAAACCAGAAAAAACACGCTTAAAACACACTAAAAACGCAGTTTTAACCAACTTAAGTAGGCTCAAAGTGTGTTTTTTCTTAATAAGTGTGTTTTTTGTGCGTCAAAAAAACTCGCTTTTTTATGAAGCGGGTTTATAGTGTGTTTTTTCTCAAGAAGCGCGTTTTTTGTGCGTCTAAAAAACACGCTTCAGCCATCTCCTTCTTGAAGTGTGTTAAAAGTGTGTTTTTTCTCAATAAGTGTGTTTTTTGCGCGTCTAAAAAACTCGCTTCTGCCATCTTCTTTATGAAGCGTGTTAAAAGTGTGTTTTTTGTGTGTCTAAAAAACTCGCTTCAGTCATCTTCTCTATCAAGCGTGTTAAAAGTGTGTTTTTTCTCAATAAGTGTGTTTTTTGTGCATCTAAAAAACTCGCTTCAGCCATCTTTTTTATGAAGTGTGTTAAAAGTGTGTTTTTTGTGAGTCTAAAAACTCGCTTCTTTCAAGAAAGTAAGTTAAAAGTGTGTTTTTTGTGCGTCTAAAAAACCCACTTCAGCCATCTTCTTTATGAAGTGTGTTAAAAGTGTGTTTTTTGTGAGTCTAAAAACTCGCTTCTTTCAAGAATTTTTTTTCCAGAAAGTGTGTTTTAAGCGGGTTTTTAAAACGCACTTTTAACCAACAAAAAACTCGCTTCTGTAAAAAGTGTGTTTTTCAATTCAATAAGTGTGTTTATAGTGTGTTTTTAGCGAGCTAAAAGTGAGTTTAAAGCGTGTTAAAAGCGCATTCAAAGTGTGTTAAAAGCGCATTTAAAGTGTGTTAAAAGCGCATTTAAAGTGTGTTAAAAGCGCATTTAAAGCGCGTTTTTCACAGTTTAAACCCGCATTTAAACATGAAAAAACCTAGTAAAAACACGCCTTAAACTCACTTTTATTTAAATTAAATTAAATGGTATACCTTTTGAAAGCAAATTTAATGTATGCATTTTCACAGAATGTAAGATGTGTTCAATCCATGTTTGAATGGTGTTTCAGCTGGATAAAAAATATATTTATACTCACTTATCAATCAATAAGAGAACTACAACAATAAAATAAATTATTTACTAGAAAAAAATAATGATTTCATATTGATATTCAAAAATACATAATATATACATGTCAAACCCAACCAAAACTTAGGATTTGTAGACAAGAAAGTGTAAATACAGATAAAAAGACAAATCACATAAATAGATAGTACATTTTTTGCCATAAATATGCAAATTTAAATCATTATTAGCAACATTTGACTCAAAGTTAACTACAGTAAAACCTCTCTAAAGCAGTGCCCTCTGGAGAGGTTGTACTGTATTAAGATAAAGCATATCAGGACTGACCTTAAAAATGAGAGAATTCTTAGGTATTTTCATTTTGTTTAACCCACTACCTTATTTTACTAAATAGTCACCTGAATGACAATCTATGTAATGAAACTCCCAATTTATTAAGATCAGCCCAAGATGAAAGACAATGTAATAGTAAACAATATATATATAAAAAAATTGCATGGAATATAAACCTGATTTCCAAATTTTAGAAAGGGAGGCTACATATGAGATAGCCACCACATAATCTTTAACCCCCCACAAAAAACTTATTCCAACTATAACAAGACTGCGTTCAATAAACGCTTATGCCCCCTGTGGGAGCCATTTCAATAAGTCTAAGTCCAAAATTAGGCCAAGGTGAAGGTCAAAATGGAGTCAGATGATACAGGCGTTTGGATAGTGGTCATATACAACATCCATGCAAGTTTAAAAGCTTTGTAGCAAGCCATATTAATGCTAGAAGAAACGGTCAATTTAGGTTAACCAAGAATTCGGCCTTTCAATAAGTCTAAGTCCAAAATTAGGTCAAGGTGAAGGTCAAAATGGAGTCAGGTGATACAGGCGTGTGGAGAGTGGTCATATACAACATCAATGCAAGTTTGAAAGCTTTGTAGCAAGCCATATTGATGCTATAAGAAACGGTCAATTTGGGTTAACCAGGCCGGACGGACGAACGGACGGACGAACGGACAAGTGAATCACTATATGCCTCCCGATCTATCGATACGGGGAAATAAAAAGAATCAACATATCAAAATAATAATAAAATAATGATGTTCAGGTTAATACCTCCATACTTGTAAGAAGCTATTAAAAATCAAACAAAGTAATAACAAAACATAACTTATATATACACACAGGTACATGTAAGTAAAATCACAAAATCATTATCCACATCAAGCACTTCAAAAAAAAACACACAATCCTTAAAAAAACACTTTTAAACTAAATTGATCATCGATACATCATTTTCTTTGCCTCGACCTCCACGCGTGGAATCCCAAACTTGGTGGATATAACATCTGCAATCTGACCTATAAAAAGACATACAGAATTATAAACATCCATGACTGATGGAAAGATGTTGACTCACCAGCATTTCATCCATTGAATTTATTTCCTTTCAAGTTCTTATCATAAATGCATGTTTATTTGAAATTGATAGGTCAATTTTGGGCAATAAATATTGAAAATCTTAAATAAACCATTCCAGTCTTTGGACGACTAAGATACATAACAATTAGAAAAATAAAAAATCTTATTAATAGCACACTAAATAGTTACATAAAGTATCTATTCTTATACCTTAAGTGCAAAAGTCCAGTTTGTGTTGTGCACCCATGTTACTTCACTGAACTAGTTACATATTTTCATGATAATTGCAGTTCATGCAGTCAAGAAATTACATTGTAAATGAATATTGCTTAAAGTGTATAAAGCTATATAGGAACATATTTTTTACAAGTAAGTTTCAAAAACTAAAACACAATTATGCTTTCACATCCATTAGGTTATTTTTCGCTTCAGTTTTAACAGAATCTCTCTGTGTGATTTATTGGACATGCAAACTGTCCATTTTCATACAAAGTGTTCCTAGAACACCTTATGAAACTATAAGAATCGTCTATTTTTCGACGATTGAATCAATGTACACGGAACCCGTCCAAAGTTTTGATTTGCAATTAAGGTAGTCTAATATCATACTTAAAACGATGCAAGTAATTATTTTGACATTGAATGACTGTTAGAATATAGCTCTATACACTTTAAATGACAGATTAAAATACTTTCTGTCATTTTTACAGGTACAAACAATTACCTCAAACTAAAGCTGTGCCACCCTCATCTTTAGTTGCTTCACCACATTACAACATGGTCAGTATTGTAGGTCACCTCATCTGCAATGATATAATATGCATACATTAAGAATTCCTTCAAACCAATAAACAAAATCAACAATTTTGCCAACATCGACTAAGAACATATCTTACTCACTGTTGTATGTAAGTCTATACACCAATGAGAAATGGAAGTGATGTCACATCGCTTTTATGACGTCATGCATGTTAACAATAGGGTCACAACATATGCTTCAAATTCGTCTAAATTTGGCAGTGCTAAGTTCTGTTTGAAGTTCATTAGCAAAACTTATCTGATCATTGCGTATCCACATAACTACCTTTGCCCAGATTAGCCACGCAACGTTTCAATGCAGTCTAACTATTAGTTACCACAAATAGTGCAAACAAAACTATATTAAAGTATATATATACCTAGGTCAACAGCCCCATTAAAATCGATCCAACAAAATTGTGCAGACAAGAACCAAAACCAAACAAGAGCACCTAGTGTAAGTAACCACCAATGAGTACTGAATGCTCGACTTTAATCCAATTTGATAGTAAATTTAAGTATGTGGTTTACATCCTCAGGCCTTGACACTAACTTTTTTAACTGGCATCCCAGAGGGAACCGGACTTTTAAAGGTTGGTGTCCCTCACCAAGGTTAAATTTTGAATTAAAAAGGCCATGGTGACCTTTAACCTGAAAATAGGTAGAGGTTGTGGGTGGCATCGAGGTACATGTACATGTCAAGTTTCGAGTTTATATCTATTTTAGTTTTTCATAAATTGACTTAACCAAAGGGCATAGTGACCTTGACCTTTGACTCAAAAGTAGGTGGAGGTTGTAGATTGCAATGAGGTACATGCACATGTGAAGATACAAGTTGATACTTCTCGCAGTTTTCCAGACATTGAACTTCACAATAAATAACCATAGACCACAGTGACCTTGACCTAGTGACCTAAAATAGGCATGGGTTGTAGATGGCATTGATGCCATTGAGGACATGCACATGTGAAATTTCAAGTTGATACCTTTTGTAGTTTCAAAGAAATTGACCGTAACAATTAACTTAACCTAAGGTCATGGTGACCTTCATGGCGACCTTGACCTAAAATTAGGTAGAGGTTTTAGATGGCATGGAGGTACATGCACATGTTAAGTTTCAAGTCGATACCTCTCGTACAGTAGTTTCCAGAAAATTGAGCTTAACATTTACTAACAATCAACTTAACCAACGTAGACGATCAGGCTATGACAACAGCTCTTTTTATCCTCGAAAAGTGGAGCTAATGATGATATTACAACTTGTGTGCTGTGCAGCAGCAAGTAAAATCATAAATAAGACAGCAAATTACCAATAATAGCTGTTCTTTGCCTTCTTTCTGCAGAACGGTGTCTTGATCACACTTTTTTATTTGCATTATTGTTTGATTCACATTTCATGGAACAGAGAACATGTTGCCAGGTGTGTAACAGCTCTCAAGTCATTTTACGGTGGTGTTTCTAAGCTTGAATGATGTACTGTAAGCAAAAGAGGAAATAATTATTAAATTGTATAACTATTACTTTGCATCTTTTATGTGACAAATTAATTTTGCGATTTTGTACAAAGTGCTCAAATTAACCAGGAATTTATCTCATGAGGACATATTACATACTATATACAAGTACAATATATAAAAAAAATTAACATTGTACAATAATTGAAATGTTTTAAATTCAATGAATGATATATGGTAGAATGTACAAGTTTATGTCTTGGACTTACAGGGTTCCCAAAAATATTCTTAGACAAAATCCCCTGACCAGACAGATGACTTTTTAGCGATCTGGCCTTTTTGTTAGAGCAAAATAGCACAATAGAAACAGTGAAAATGAGGTTATATTTGCTTTATATGAAACCAAAATGTTTCAGGTAGCACTTTTAGTGCTGTTGTTTAACACAAAGTAATAATATATAATTAATTTAAGATTATTCCAAGCAAGCATAGCGAGCGAGGATTTTTTCTTAGTTTTAGGTATTTTCGTCATATGAAATGACACTGAATGAGATCTTAAATGAAGAATTCCCTGACTTTTGCTTAATTTCCAAATTTCCCTGACTAATTTCCAAATTCCCTGACTTTTCCCTGACCTTGAAAAATCCCCCCCCTGACTTTTCCCTGACCGTGGGAACCCTAACTTAGCAGGCATGTACTGCATTTTCAGTGATTTAATACAATTATGTAGTAAAACTTTGGTAGTCAAAACTTAGCGATAAATTATAACCATTGTAATAGTATAACAATTGTATATTATTCACTTGCAAAAGCAATAGAGTGGCATTAACACTTACAGCAGTAGCAAACAGTATTAACATTACTGTATACAATGCTTCTGCAAAAGGCAAACTTGGCTCAAATAGTAACTGATATCTGGATGTAAAGTTTGCCATTTATAGAGCCCATTATAATGATGGCAAAAACCTGGGTTTTAAGCGTAAAACCCAGCCCGGCGGGAATTACTGGGAAGCCTGGGAAAAACCGGGTTTTCCAGGACAGGAAAAACCAGGCGGTCAATACTTTGCCAACCCTGCAAAATTGCAATATTTATGCAGTACAGAGAAAGAAGTAAGCACCAACCTTAATACTGAGCCACATTGTGACTACTTGACAAGCATGTAATTTTGTCCGGGTCAGTTTATCAACATTGAATTTCTCTAAATATCTTCAAATGAAAACATGTCATGATCTTTTCCTTTGTTGTTATGTTCCTCTCAACCATTAGGTGGACCATATATATTCGCTTCATTAATTCTTTTAAATGCAGTCAAGTGATGCTGAGTGTTCTCATCTGTTGACAATTACATTCAGTAAGTCTATCACATTAACCATGGTACCTGAATGTAAACATTATAAACATGTATCAGTAAAATTAATTTTGTGAACTAATTTTATGTTGTGAGCATAAATAATATTATTGAATACTAAAGCTTTAATAACAGTTTAAAAACACAATTGGCCTCTAGTATTTTTAAATTAACACATGTATACAATAAATGCATATATATATTCCATTGCTCAACTTATAACTCATAACGGAAGTATGTGCACCAAGCTGTCATGTGACATAATATAACATCCCGCACATTTCTGTTTATGGCACTCCCAACTCCCCTCAGGACTGGTATTTCTAACCATAAAGCATATTAAAACGAAATTTCCAGTTACAATGCCATAAATATGCATACTAACAAACTGATGTTGAGTATGCTTTAATAGCTTTTACACAGGTTTTTCGTGTTAAATTAATTTATAGATTGCCTGGAGATGCAAAGTCTCACTGAAATTCGATTCAACCCAATAAGTTTGTCTCGATTGGATTCTCAATACAGTCCGCCAAACAATCGGGACGGGTGGAGGATAGCCAGGGAAACAGCCGTGTTTATACTTTCAAGATTCCCCCGCACTGCCAGGGAATCCGAAATGTTTGTATTTGCTCTCCAAATTAATAATTAAATCACTGGGACAATATTTAGTTATCAGGGGCTTGGGAAATACTTGAGATTTTACTATCAGCTGTCCCCCAGGGTCTTGGAAGGATTGGGGTTTAAACCGTTTTGACAGCACGGAACTGAGAAGTAAAACTTCCTGGCCAATCCCCAGGAATGGGGGGGGGCTGTGAACTGAATGTAACTGACTGATTAAAACTATATGACACCCGGTATTTGGCTACCCCAGGGTTAGGGGTTAGGGTTAGCGTTAGGCTTCCAATCAGTTAAGGGTTAGGGGGTTAGGGTTAGGCTTCCAATCAGTTAAGGGTTAGGAATCGCCTTTTATTGGGTGTCATATAGTGCCAACCTAACTGACTGGTGCATTAGAGACAAGTGGACCGGAGTCTGGACAAAGTGGTGAGATACAACTTGCAAGGAATCAGTGTGTGCAACCCTTTGAGCTCGTTAAGAATACTGTAAACCTAGAAATTATTTCGCGCGATTTAAGTTCGCGGTGTTCGCGGTTAGTAAAAATCCGCGAAAGTAAATAGCCGCGAACATGTCCAGGACAAGAAAAACGCGAAAGTTTCTCGTTTTTTTAAGGAAATTCATCATTTTGGTACGACGTTTATAAGACCGTATTATAAGTGCTATTTTGTCAAAATATGGAATGTTAAGTGTATGTACTTTTTTTAAATAAAGTCTTTTATCATCACGGTACAATAATGAAAACACTTTTAAAAGCAAATCTTGAAAACGTGTTTAACAATACACTCAATATATGAACATGCATGTAAAAAGAGCTGATTATTACCGGGTATGTCATAATACAAAATGACTGATAGTGTCAATAAAACTGTGAAAACATTACCAGCGTAGTTTGCAATTTGTGAAAAAAATACAATAGGTAACTATCTACATCAAAAAGAGTTTGAGAGGGTTTAAATAAGGTGAGAACTATAATTAAGAAGCAATTATATACGAATCGAGCAATGTATGTGACAGGTTATAATATCAATAATTTTGTCACTATGCGACTTAGTGTTCGCGGAGTTCGCGGGAGACTTAAAAACGCGAAAGTTTGTAGCAGCGAATATGCCGACAATCGGCAAAACGCGAAAGTTTCTAGCCGCGAAAGTTTCTAGGTTTACAGTAGATTCCTTGGTTCTTTAACATGACAGGTCTAAAACACTGATACACTTAAGATTATTAAGATTAACACTGGGTTTCCAACCAGATCATCTGAAGATAGACGGGAAAGACTAATGCAAAAGTGAGTTGCATCCGCGGATGGCCTAGAAAACGGCAATGTTTTTACCTTCCAACTTCCCCCCGCACTGCCGAGGAAATATTGGGATTCTTTTCCTGGCCCATCCTAGAGGGTAGGGGCCAAGGATGCAACGGACTGGTGCATAAGCAGCGTTTCAGAAAGGGACCAAGTGCCCTGACCAAAATTGGAACCCGATTAGTAGTACTGTACATTTTACCCACTTGACTATACATTTACAGTGAACTTTGCATCAGGGCTTGACACTATTTTTGGTCACCCCCAGCAAAGAAACGTAAAATTTATAAATAAAAGTTACTGGTCCTTCTGGATTTTCACTGGCCACGGACCAGTGTTAGTGTCGAGCAGCTTGAGTCAATTTGGTGCCCGCCAGCCCGGGGCATACAGGGTGAATAAGTCAGGCGGAAAATTTCTACCTGGGGAGTTAGATTGGAAGCCCTTTCTTTTTTTCTTCCATTCAATTAGCAGGGCCCATTCAGGGGCATTTTCGCAAATGTTAAAGAGAGAAGTGAGATACAAGGAATACGGGTGCGATACCCTAGCTCGTTTCGAATAGATTCCTTGGTTCTTTAACATGCCCAGTGTAAAGCACCGATACACGCGAGACTAGCCCTGGGTTTCCAACCAAGATCATCTCAAGATGGGTGGGAAACACTAAATAGCGTTTCTGAAATGACCAAGTGTCCTGGCCGAGAATCAATCCCGGTACCTCTCGGTCAGGAATCAAGTGTCTTACGGTCTTACCACTCGACCACCGTGCCACCCAACAAATTGTCGATTTAGACAGTTAGCAATGATGTGTAGTCTCCAGCCTGGATATTTAAAGCCGCTTCAAATAACTAAAAAATGTCTGAAATCAACCCCCACCCCCGCCTGGACAAAATATTGACTGACCAGTATTTTGCAGGAGGGGACCCTTGTACTTTAATCAACCACAACCTTGCAAAATCGTCAATTGCCTAACTAGTTCCAACTAAAAGGAAACCATTATTTCATTTTTTTGTATTCATCCAGTCCTGACAAAACATGCAAACAAATTGAAAAAGTCAATGAAATCGATGGTGCAAGAATGATCAATCACAGGCCTGTTCAGATTTTGAGAGTGTAGAACACTAGTGCTGCTGTTTGTTTGTCATAAAATAATACATAGCTTAGTAAAAATTGCATCATAAATCGATTATTACCTTTAATGTAACATTTTTCTGGTTTTGTATTTTTTCGAATTTTCCACGCTAGCAAGCGCCACCTACAAGGGGAAGTAATCGTGTACGTCTCGACGAACGGTATAAAACCCCGCAAAAACCGGACACATCTTGGATGAATTCAAAATATATAATTACTGCAGTATAGTAGTTCGATCGTTTGTTTATTATTCAGTGGTTAATAGCATAATGTTTCAAGTGAATCTCCACGATTGTTACAGGCATTGTTATTCTCTTACGATTTTTATTATTCAAAGTTTATTTTTATAAATTATAACCATATAATATACAGTAGACATGCATAAAAACAGATATGCGTGTAGTGGGTCTACATCTTTACGATCTAATATATATCTGTGGCATAAATAATATAAATCAAGACGGAACGCACAGATCTATGTAATCAGAAAAATTACTACCAATTTGAGATCCAAAATGTCAAGTATAAGATAAGATTAGATAAGATAAGTATATGAATAATTACTGTAGCTATCAAGAAATGGAATGACACTACCAGTAAATCAAATTCGTATTTTATTAAAAACACTTCTCATCAAATTTAAAATCTAACGCGACAGTCATTATTGTGCATGCTCATAATGAATCCATATCATTGAGAAAAAAACATATGTAACCTTTGTAAGACTAGTGCATAACAAAGATTAGACAGATTTTTTTCGTATGGTAAAACTGTACAATATTTTATCGAGATTTTTTAAAATTTCATATAGTTTATAAATATAAATCAACCGTCCATCTTTACAAGACTGCCCGCTGTGAAACTACCCTGAATTTCTCTGTATTGCCACGTGTCATATAAAATACATATGACATAATTGGTCACGTGTCTCTAATCATACAGTATCATGTATATTATACATGTCACGTGGTCAAAACTTGTAATCGACCCTCCTTATCTATAAGCACCGTTTAATTAAAACTGGACCACTTACTGTGAACTATTATCTTAGTGTTATCTATAGTCCCACGTGACGTACAGATTGGAATGTGTAAATCACTGATGAAAATTCCGTGTTATATATATTATCGAACCAAGAACAGTCGAGATAGGGACAAAAAACCCACTGCTAAATTTTGTCAAGACAATCGGACTCACCATAAGCAGACGAAACATTATACGAGCCTTGATATGCATTTAAATCCCTAGGAAATTCTATATTCAGTTAGATTTGTTGCATTCATCATTACCAAATATGTATTCAGTTTAAAAAACAGTGTAGTTTGTTGTATAATAATGATGTCAAATACAATCGACAGGAGCACTCAATAATATTGTCTCATTCCTAGATATTATATGGTAAACCACGGACATGGTTCGTGGGTAAACTTATACTATACCACCAAGTTTATGAAATTCCGGAAAACTGGCGTTATCCTTTGCCGATATGGTGAATGTATATAGTATATTAAGCGCCGATATGTTGATCCTTTATGTTTATCATCACTTGTCATTTATTTTACAGATCCTTGAAATAACCTGACATTTATGAAAAAGTGTCTTACAATTTATTTAACAACAAAACAGTCACAACTTATAAAATACTATTATGTATTTTTATGGGAATCCGGACAAAATCCCAGGTGGACAGAATACCGTTCCCTCATTTTTGACAGGGTGGACAGGACATAATCCCGTCCACGTTTTTTACAGGGTGGACAAAATCCCCACCCAATAAATTTCAGGGTGGACATAATACCCATCATGACATTGACTTATGCTGCATTGCTAACGCTTATTGTGTGATTTGGAAGGAACTTCTCTATGATTATGTTACAATAAAGTTTATATTTTTTTTATTTAACATGCATACTATCAACTATATCATATATATATATATAGTCATGTTCTAATCCAGTTCAGTGTGAAAAAATCTGACGACGCTGTTAGATTGAACTATCGAATGAAGGTGGACCAGATATGTTATATATTACACCGGGGGCTGTTCTATGTATATTAATGGTACAATAAAACCCCTGGTTTCATTGAAAACTAATCTAAGGTGTCGATCTGAGATGTTGTTTTCCATGAAAAACTTTTCAAAATAAAAGACCAACTTCTTTAAAAAGTGTGTTTTAAGTGAGTCTTTTTAACGCGAAGCTACTCTCGTGAAAAATATCTTTATACAAAAGACGCACTTAAAACCAACTTATTTTCATAAAAGACCCACTTCATTTATATAAACTTACTTCTTGGAGGAAAAGACGCACTTAAAACCAACTTATTTTCGTAAAAGACCAACTTTATTTATTTAAACTCACTTCTTAGAAGAAAAGACGCACTTAAAACGAACTTATATGATAAAAGACACAGAAAAAACACACTTGTTGATAAAAAAACACAGAAAAAACACACTTTTAGCATACTTTAGTAAAAAAACACAGAAAAAACACACTTTTAGCATACTTTTGTCAAAAAACGCAGAAAAAACCCACTTTAAGTTGGTTTAAAGTGTGTTTTTGGTATAAGTGTGTTTTTTCTCCGAGAAGGGATGTTCCCTCAGAAATTTATTGGCTGAATAAACAATACAAACATTCGTTATCTCTAGGACTCAACGGGACAAGCTGAATGCTCGAGATAACCATGGTGCTCGACTTATCCGAATCTCATAATGTGTAGTGTAAGTGTGTTAACAATGAACAGGTGTCTGATATTACGTTGTTATTACGTTGTTTATCGTTTTCAGATACATATGAGCCGTTCCCCAGGAAAACCGGGCTTAGTGACAAAATTGTGAAAATGTGGATAATATATGGTTAGAACGAGGAGACTCTTGTGATCAGTTTCTGAAAAATTGAACAAATTATTTCATACACTGACAAAGTTATAGATGTTTTAAACCAACCACTACCGCCTACTTTTTGAGTGACGTCGCGAGAACGTCATTCTCTTCGTTTTTGACTTAACATCAACTGGCATTTCAAAGTTCCAGTATCTGATAAATTTGTGACGTAAACTTTAAAATCGTGTCACATTTTAGAATAATATTCTTATTTTAATAAAATGTGTCCGATTTGTGAGTGTTTGCTTACAGTGAAAAATAGCGGGTGCTTTCAGCCACTTATCGCTTGTTTTCCTTAATCGGAGTACTTGTTAGAAACCGATTACCATAGCAACGACAGAAGTTGTTTTAACACAATTTTCATGAAAACTTGAAGCTAATGGATAATAATAATTATAATATTCAATTACTTAAATTTGAAATCATAGGACATGATTTTTTTCTCATTTTAGACATTTTTCCAAATCTTACTGCATATTTGATAATAAATATCATTAAGCCAGGTTTTCTGGAGAACCGAAAACCCCCAGTTTGACATCCCCCCCCGCCCGCCAAATAGTCACAATCTAAAAACCGGGATATTTTGATCGAAAACCTGATTACAAAGACACGTAGTAATATACCCAGGGATAAGGAACCCAATGCAAACGTACCAAGACGATAACAAATCATCGTCCGAGGGAAAGGCGAATTCACCGGACAGATACTGGAATTGTCGGGTTCATCCAACAGCTATTGAGAAGTCTGGCTATCCTTAGTACCTTTTAATACAGCAAAATATGCCCTCTGAAACATGTGTCACATGTGTGCGGTGAACATGTATCAAATACGAAATGAATATGACCGGTTCATGAAAATACTCTACCGGTCTACATAATTCAACTTGAAGTGCGTTTAAAAATACTTTGATGTATTTATCCATGAATGTTGAAGTTCCATAGAAAAAATGAATGTTTTTAAACACCATTAATTGCTTTTCTTGATCATGTTTTATTAAATGTATTAACTCATTTTCTAACAAACTAATTTGGTAGAACATGGTTATATCGACCACAAAATCCAGCGGAATTGTTTTTAAAAGATTCTTTATTAAATAACCCTCAACATTCAAGGATTCATCAGTTGCACTATTAAACGTTTTAAAGAAACATTTTAAAAACTTTTCAGCCGTTTTCTTGTTGTAATCACCCCTGTAAACAACTGAAGTTGTAAGTTCTTCAAAAACAAAATACTGTTTATCACAATTTTGTAATAATAGGTTAAAATATTCTGAATATTCAGCCAATCGCCCGACATCAATATATACTTTATTGTATCCCATTATGATAATAGTAATAAAGTATATTGTATTTTATAATAGAAATAACGATCGCACTCTAGCACAGATACTACGATCTAATATTCTAATCACTAAATAATAATAATTATAATAATAATATATACAGCCGGGATGCGTTATAATCTGGGATATTATATCACATCCATATTATATTTCAATAATATTATAACTTATAATCAATAAATGAATAACACATGTGACATAAACAATAATCAATGTTATAAAACAACGACTTAAGACAATAATAATTGACAAATCAGTCAGTATTACATGTATTACAATAATATATTACACAATTAAATGTCAATTTTTAATTTGCAACCCAAAATATATTACACAATGTAGCAAAAGTTTTTATTAGCAATTAACAACATACTATTAACAATAATTCATGTTAAAAAACAACAACATTTAACACAGTAACAATTGACAAATGCATCAATATAATCACAATAATTTATTATAGAGTTAAATGTCAATTAACATTTGCAACGCAATATGTGATACACGATGTATCAAATGTTTTCTAAAAATAATTTATGAAACAATATTCATTTAAATGCAAATGTGAATAATATTTGCAATAAACAACAATTTCAATGCCTTGTACTGTATAACATGAACTCGTGGTTTTGTTCTTCCCGTCGTACAATGGAATTTACCAATACATGTTTTATATTATAATGTTATGCCTTGACATTAAAATTTATTTATTGTTTTATTCCATTATGTTCTACTTCTATTTGCGTAAAATATGTAGTATTCAATATCTTTTTCACATGAAAATAATTCATTACGTTTAACCTCACTAGGTTTGGAATTGGCAGTTTTACTTTAGTTACATGGTTGGTTACCGACATTTGTGAAGAATCCAACTTCAATTTAGGTAACCAACGTCCTTCTATTCCTTCAATTATCCTAGTTTTACTAGTTACCATGTCCCATCCAATTGGACATGATGGCAATGAAATCCATGGAATATTCAAACATTGTGTTCCATTGGATAAATGCACATTGATGTAAGTATGTGAACTGTGTCTATAACTATATACTAGTCTTAGGATCCAAATTCCAATTCCTAAATGCAATATAACTATTACCAGAATAATATGTTCATATTGTATATTGGTTTTTATATCGTCAAATAATGAATCATATGGATTTGGTGTAGTAGTGGTGACATATTTCAATTCCATGCCATTTACCTGTCTTAACATAGTAGCTGTTAGAATTATTAAGTTTAATTTTCTATATATCAAAATTACACATATTGAGTTAATTATTGATATTATTATACTTCCTATTGTAAGCGCATTATTAAACGTAGTATCCGAAGTTCCTATATTCTCGTCCCATAACGATTCTGCTAAACTTGAATATGCAAGCTTATTTGTCTTAGCTTGCGTCGCCAAGTGTTTTAACGAAATTTCAACACGTTTCGTCTTTTTTATTATTTCTTTGGATTGGTGTTCGAATATTTTGTATTGAGGCAACTCAATATTACTTGGATGCATTTGGCTGGCATTCCTAATCAAATCATTCAAAATTGAGTCATTGAAAAAATATCTCAAATATTGCATATTAATAGGATGCTCAACCTCAATTGACCCGTTAAAATCTAACTCACATTTCGAAAAATACATGTTTGTACTATGGGATTGAGTAACAATTTTACACCCACACGGTACATTAAGAACGCAAAACTTACAATCTTTTATGATTGTACTATTTTGTCCTTTACATTCCAAGTTAATATCTCTTTGTTGAATAGCCAGAATTTTGTCTTTACTTAACCGTCTTAATTCTGGTTTAAGTTCATTTTTTATCATTTTATGAGTACACAACTCATTTACCCTTGTAATATTATCATATTTAAACAACTCATTTAAACAACTGTCCTTATCCGCCTTACTAAATATCACATCACTGTAGCATAACATAACACTTGCATATTGTACGCATTCCCTGAAAAAATGATTGTTTACTTTCGAAAACGATAGATCTTCATCGTTTATTATAAAATACCATGGATTTTCTATAAGCATGCTTGCATCTGAATTATTAAAATCATTGTTTAAAGGAATGGGAAACAATTGTACCTTATACATTCTTAGTTCCCTTTTCTGTACAATAGGCAGACTTATGCTAATATAGATAACATTTTCTTGGCGCCCGCATATGAATTTAGCATCTTATTAAATTATTGAAATGAGCCCTTACTTTCGCAAATTTGTCTGTATATTCTAAAATTACAGCTTCTGCTATCTCATGTTCTTTATCTTTTGATACGAACTTTTGTAATATATTCTGAATCATATCTTTTTCGTTTGCTACGAACTTATGAAACAACTCTAGTTCCTCATTTACATGATGTACGAAACTTGATAAACCATCCTCAGATTGACTAAAACTATGTGTTGCAGTGTTAACAACCTTTGTTAACTTATTTATATGACTGCGTAAGGCATTAAGCTGACTAGCAGTAGCTATTCCGAAAGTGATGATGAAAGACTTCCAATAAAAGGAAGTAGACCATCCCGCTTGACATGTTTGTCAAACTTTATCGTGGGAATAATTCCCTCCAGTGTCTTGAATATCATGCTAGTCTCAGCCTGTAAGTGTTTAATAAGTACATTTATCTCAATTGATAAAGGACATCCTTTCCTGGAATAAAGTCCTGATCCACACAACGTTACACCTCCACTGAAACTTATTTGTTCTGGTAACTTAAATCTGACTGTATGTACCCATTCGTTGTTAACTAAATATATGTCTTTAGTTTTACCAAATTGTATGCCTTGGTTTAATCTCAGTATGTCTTGCGATGCATCACATTCACCTATTAACAGGATACTTAGAATGAGTAAGGTCGTTGCCATCTTTTTTAAAATGTAAAATTAAAATTAAAAAGTTAAATTAAAATTATTTTTTTTAATTGAAAAATTAAATTTAAGTTAAAATTAAAATTAAAAAGTTAAATTAAAATTGAAGTTAACACTTTATTATCGTTTTGCATTTTAACTTTCTTAATGTTTTTTCTTTTTCACGGATTTATTAATATAGAATTGCCTAATTAAAGCTTCGCTTACATCATCTTGCGGAATCCATGAATTTCGATAACGTTTATTTGACCATTTTATTAAATACATCTTCATTTTATTTTCTGTTTTTGCTTTAAGTATCTTTACTGCTCTGTACCAATTCTTTTTCTTGGTATCGCCTACTATCTGAGGTGATTGATTATCACTCACTGATTTGTTGTTATTTCCTAATTGATTAGTACACTCCGTGTTACCCTTTTGCCTTACCGTAACTGGCTTTGGTACAATATTCTCATTTTTACCTGTACTCTGAGTATACGATGACCTATAGTCAATTGGATCGTAATACTTTCTCAACCTATTGTAATTCACGGGTGATTTGATCTCTTTATTCGTTTTTATATCTCTCAATACGTAAGTACTATTAGAGAGAATTTTTGTAATGTAATATTGATTGTCTGAAAATTTTCTATATAACTTGCGGTAAGCATTGGGTGGTATGTGATCTTGTTTAACTAAAACAATATCTCCCAACTTAAATTGTTTATCTTCTGTCTTTTTATCATATTGTTTTTTCATTCTTTTCTTTTTTTTCTAAATTCTGCTTAGTTATATCCCATATAATTTTTAACCTGTCCGTTAATTCCTGCGCATAAAACTCTGGCTTAGTTTTGGGTTGGTTTTCTGTAATTAACTTATCTGTGGGCAGATTCACTTGTCTACCAAATAATATGTAATATGGCGCATACTGTGTTGAATCCGGACAGACCATTGAATTATAAGCTAAATGGACTAAGGATACTTTGGTTGGCCACTCATCCTCATTATTCAATATTGTATGCAAAACAGTAAATAGGGTACTGTAAATTCGCTCAATTTGCCCGTTTGAAATCGGGTGATAACTCGAGGTTCTGCAGCGGGTGATATTAAATGCCTCATATAATTTGTCCATTATTCCACTAAGAAAATTCATACCTCTGTCTGACATTAAAACCTTTGGTGGTCCAAAAATACTTATAACAGAATGATACAATTTTTCCGCTATTTCTTCCGCATTTTGAGTTTTTAATGGGAAAAATAATACAAATTTTGAAAAAGCGTATATGACACTTAAAACATATTTGTAACCTTGACTTTCTTTTCCACACGTTACTATATCAATGTGTACTGTTTCAAACGGTTTCGATGGTATATCCATGGATTGTAGTGGATATGGCTTATGTGAATAATTTCTTTTATTGATTTGGCATGTATCACATGAAATGACAAAATCCTTAATTTCTTGAAACATTTTTGGAAAATAATAAAATTGTCTGATTGTCCAGAATAATTTTTCTGCTCCAAAATGTCCTGATTGATCATGATAAGTATGCAATACGTTATTACGCAATCTGTTTTAATTGTCTCTGTTCTTTAGTTACATTTTTGTCCCTAGATTCGTAAAAATGGTATAAAATACCATCAATTATTTCATACTGTAAACTTGTGTATGGTATACTTCTTCGTTTATTTATGTCTGGCGGTAAAATACTATTCTCTAGATATTCAAATATGTGTTTAAAATCATTACATTCTCTTTGTAATTTTCCTATGTTTACTTCCTCCTTTGCAGTTTCGTTTTCAGGTTCTACTGCATCCTGTTTTGAACTACTTTCGTTAGTTGTAATTGAATTATCCTTATCTGGTACGTCGCTTGTAACTTTTGGAATACTATTTTGTCTCGCTTGTGCTCTTGTCATAGCATTAATATTTTCATGTTCCTTATTTGTATATAAAGATTGGCAATCTTCAAAAATATCTTCAATTTGTTCACTTTGGTTATCTGAACTATTGTGTTTAATTCTGCTTAAATAGTCACTCGGATTTAAACTTCCTTTTCTATATTCAATTTCATAATTAAAATTCTCCAGTTCAATCGCCCATTTGTATAATCTATTATTATTATGTTTTGCTGTGTGCAAGAATATTAAAGCTTTGTTATCAGTATATATTTTAATAGGAACATTTATTACATAATTCTTACATTGTCTTAATGCATAAATTATTGATAATAATTCAAGTTCACAACTTGAATATCTGGATTCATTGGGCCTCAATGTCCGTCCCCCAAATTCAATGATGGAAACTAATTGTCCTTCCTCATTGGGTTGACCCAAAATATATCCTACCGATACAGAACTAGCATCTGTGTACAAATTAAACGGTTTGTTAAATTGAGGTAGCTTCAAAATGGGTTGTGCAATAAGAGCTTGTTTAATTTGATAAAAACTATTTTGATGTTCATTTGTCCACTTTTATAATGTATCTTTTTTCAACAGCTGAAATGCTATCTTAGAATAGTCCTCAATAAATTTGCGCAAAAACGAAGTCATGCCTAAAAAACCCTTTAATGATCTTTGGTTATTTGGTCTCGGAAAATTCCTGATTACTTTTAACTTTTCAGGCTCTATTTGCAATGTGTCTTTCTCAAATACCATACCCAGAAATGATATTTTATTTTGCGCGAACTCACATTTCGGTAATTGTAACTTTAAATTTGCTTTATTTAATAATTTTAAAACCTGTTGGATATGATCAACATGTTCTTCTATTGAATTTGAAAATATTAATATGTCATCCATATAATTCAATGCGAATTTATACAACACGGGTTTTAATAATTTGTTTAAATAAATAGACCAATATGCCGGTGAATTGACGTAACCGAAAGGAAGCTTTTCAAATTGATAGGATTCGCCAGTGTCTTAACAAAAGGCCGTGTATGGTTTCGAATCTTCTGATAACGGTAGTGTGTGAAACGCACTTTTAATATCTAGCTTAGAAAATAATGTTGGTTGTTTGTCAGCGATAACATTTTTAATATCAACTAACGTTGGCAGTTGGAAAAACATCCGCTTCGCTATGTTATTTAAATGTCTGTAATCAACCACTAGTCTAAACTGAGGTTTGTCATTTACATTTACGCTTTTCTTTTTAACAAATAATATAGGGCTACTAAATATGGATGTAGACGGTTTTATAATACCTGCGTCTAATAATTTATTTATTTCCTCTTCTTGAATTGTACGCATACTAGGTTGTAAGTGATATGGCCGACTTCTAATTGGAAGTGCGTTTTACATTAATTCAATATTTCATTCGAAATCCGTTACTTTACCTATATCTGAACTATTTTTACTTAACACCTCTGTGTATTGATTCAACATATTTAATAACCCTGGATGATGTTTAAATTCGTCATTCACATTAAATGCCAATGGTTCTTTTGCACTTGATAATTCATATAATTTTTCCTTGTTTAATTCATAAGGTACCGATGTTTCATTTTTATCTATTTTTTCTATACTGGCTATCACTTCATTTTTCTGAATAATTTTTATATCGGTCGTAAAATTATGAAACGGAATTAAAATTGTGTTTTTATACTGATTTTTACGACACACTATATCACAAATCAATTCACATTTTGACTCTAAAATAAAGCCGTTGGACCATTTTCCACTATTAATAACTACAGGTATTTTCTTCATTGAATGCGGCGGTAGTTTAATTGATTTACCAGTTATAATTTCAGTTTTTCCATATGATTCAATATTAGCTAAAATATGTTGATTTATTTTTAACGTATTATTTTTAAAATTTAAAAATACACTATACTTTTTGAAGAAATCCATTCCTATAATTACGGATCTAAACAAATTATCTATAACATAAAAATCATGCTTGAATGATTGACCCCCAATTTGAATTATACATTTAATAATTCCTATAATATCATTTGGTTTTCCATTCACGGCGGTTTTGAATTTTTACCGATGTCGGTATAATATTATGTTTTTCAATGCACTAGATTAAAAACAATCGTATTGAATGCAACTTATGGTACTACCTGTATCCAGTAATGCTTTAGACTCACAATGTCCTATTTTCACGGGAATGAAATTTTCCGTAATTTCGCTTATACAATTGATAGATTTTACTTTTTGCTTTTTCCTACTTGACAATATACGCGGACTACATGTATTGGTAAACCCACGTCACCTCTTAGCATTTTTACACATTAATCTATAATGACCGGTGCGTGAACATATGTGACACTTCCGGTTATACGCCAGACACGCTTTTCCTGATAAACAATTATTACCACCACATCTATTACAATATCTTGGCCTAACAGTTCTCGGATTGACTGAATACTGATTAATCTGCTTGGGTTTTTGATATGCAAATCTGTCATACTGCGATTGATTATTATCTGACATATGTTCATTTGGATGTTGTGGATATGAATAATTACCGCGATTATAATCATAATTTTGGTTATTTTGATAATAATTTCTATCCATATGCCTGCTTTCAAGAGAATTAATTACATTGCTTGACGCCATGCTTGATTTAATTTCTTTTAACTCCCCCATCAAATGATCAAATTTGGTTTCCAATGCATTTATTGTTAAAGACTGTGAAACTTCACAAAGCTTAATAAACCTACTTAATTCAGGAATTGACTTTGGTTGTTTCAATAAAACCTGTTTTTTAATTTCGCTGTTCAGTCCGTTAACTATTAACGATATCAAAATGGATTCATCTAATTTGAGATCTGTAGCAATTTTTAAAGCTCTGGACATATAATCCTCCGTATTCTCATTATTTTTCTGCTTAATTGATATCAAATTATAATCTAGCTCTTTACTCTGAAATCTATTTTCTAATGCCCTTTTTAATGCATCATAATCTGATTTAACATTTGCCGACAAATTATCATAATAAACGCTAGCGTTTCCTTCAAGATAAAAATTAATAACATCAAATTTTTGATCATCTGCAACATTATTTAACAAGCAAAATTTATCAAATTTGGTCAAAAATGCAGAAAAACTCTCAAAATCTTTACCAGTAAATGGAGACAATTTTATAATGGGTAAATTTGACATTTTACCCTGAAATGTAGAATCTGGTCTAAACGCCTTCTTTGATGTCTGTTGAAAATCACAAATGTTAGTGTTTTTGGATAATTCTCTCTCCTCTTCTGATAACAAATCGTTGATTAACTTAGAGTTTTTATTGTCAATTATCCTTTCTCTTGAAGGTTCTTCGTCGGGATTTGTTTCTTGACACGTTAAAGTTGGATATAACGTTGGTTTTCCTGGTGATGATGGAGCGAGCCGTCCTAATGGTTCGATATCGTTGTCCCTTTCTTCTGATCTTCTAATGGTAAAACATTGGGTTTCATCGTAATTAGGGGGTTAACTGCCATTATTTGAAACTTCATCGTCATTCCGTCCCAATGAACTGTAAAACTGTTCACGGGCTAATTTGTTTCTTTCGGTCGTAGATTTTAGAAATTCTTTTAAATTTCTACCGGAATTTGGCGGTGTTAAGTATCCCGCACGTTCATCTTTACTTCTTAAATTGTATTCTGACATTTCCCATTTCGCCACAATTTCTCCAAATTATAACATGTCCATTATATTTTAATCAATCGATTAAAATTCGGATTTTCCACTAGCTATAGCACTCAACTTCTCTGTATTATTATTAATATTCGCATATAACGAATATGTATGTGTCCACTTTGAGGTAATAACATTTTAGACGAAATTACCTTGTTTTTAACGGGATCGTTAATTTATGTAGAAGTGCTATAATTCCATTCCCAACATCCTCGCTAATATTTGTCAGAACACAAATAAAATAAGACTGCTTGTTGTCCACTGTATTTTATTTTCTATACATGAAACTCTAACTTATCCACATATTTATTATATATAAAATATACGTCTATATGCTAAAACGTCCAGAATAACAATGCCTCGGACTTCGGAACGCGCCCCCGAAATCAAGAATACCACGTGATTCAACAGACTAATCAGAATGACCATCACCTAATATGAGAGACCATGTGATCCACGTGCTGATTATCATCGAAACCACGTGATTTTATCGATCATCATGTGACGCTATAACATATCGATTACAACCTCGATCGCCAAATACCACAGATCAAAGGTCATATATAATAACGATAACTGCGGCCTTCTGGTTAATCACTCAGGCCATCTATTAATAATAAATATGTATATACTATCTTACACACAATACACATGTGTCATAATCAAGCAAAATACTGTGCTTACATATGTATTTACAATAAACAACAATAAATTGGTTGTAAAATTCGCAAACTTTTATTAAAAGGTAATTAAGACCCTTTTCGCTTTGTTGGTTCTCTGATTTCCGACGGTTTTCACCGTTTTTTTGGTTAATTCACTGTAATAACATATTCCGCAAGTTTTATTTAAAACGTGTCCGTTTTATTGCCGATGTTAATTCTTTGTCGCATTTAAGGAAAACAGAAACGAAAGTATAACATTGCTGATTGTGAGAAAAATATATTCAGGTCTTTATCATAAATAGCGCAATGCTTTTATACTTTATACGTCAGAGACTCGTAGGGAAGATTGGACAAATGCCTAACTACGTTGCCTCTATAAATAAAGTCTTTATTATTATTATTATTATTATTATACTTTATGCTCAGTACATCTAGAAACGAAACGTCTTCACCCCTGTGTTTTTCTTACTTTCGTTGTTACAACATCTTTTAATTTTGTGTAATAATATTGTATAACCGTGTAGAAACTTGATTATTGTACAAATTTTATTGATCGGGTTACGTAACACCCGTGCGTCAAGAAAATCACAAAACGCACGTACTCCACGTGCACCATTAACGCATGATAATTTTTGGTGTAAATTGCTTTGAATCACTAAAGAAATTGTTCTAGTCTTTGGAATAAATATTGTAGGATATTCCGAACATGATTTAAATCATGCGATTCGGGTGCCTAGGACGGGGACCTCAAATGGAGATTTCACTTCGGCTAAATTATCATCAACCGACAATGTTTCATCTGGAGACACTCTACTAGCAATTTGGCACCGTTTACAACCACCCGTGTCCAGGTCATCAATGTGATACAACTCTCCGACAGGACCAGTAACTCCACATGTACCATATCTATGCAAACTTCACAACTGATTTATGTACTTGTTGGACATCATGAATATGCAATCAATCAATAATTAATCAATATTCAAATTTATCACTTAGAACATCGATTCTGAAAAAAAACGGATTTTACCAATGTGTGTGTCGTTACTTTTTAGCCGCACCTAATACACAAGCACTGTTCACTCGCACTGATTGCACTTTATGAAAACAATATTACAGTTGAATTGTTCATGAAATAAGATATCATAAAGTAAAAACAGTTTGGTTGTTTATCAATCATACAAACTGGTAAAAGTGTTGACAGTAACACAGTAGATGTTCTCAGTATATATTGTACAATTAAGAAACGCGATTAGCGGCTTCAGTTTGCACTGAAAACATGGAGACAACAAAATTCTGAGGAATTAAGCGTAATACAAGTTTATATATTACCTTCATTGTTTAAGGTCCGCCTTGAAATTAGTTCCAATGTTCCAAAAACATTTGCACAAACTGTCTCGTTAGCTGAATAGGTTCCAACTGAGTAACAGTGTAACACCGCGAATAAAAGGTAACTTAAAATATACTTCATTCTAATGTTGCTTATGTACGAATATAAAAAATGCTATGAAACGGAAAATATATAATGCCCTGCGATTACACGTTTGTGCTTATTCAACACTAAACATTTGTTAACGATGGCAATTTTTTAAAGCAAATTTTGAATGCATCCGGCGGTTCCACTTTGCTGCTCTTAGATAAATGAACTACATTAAAGCAAATCTTCTATTTCAAGCTGTTGTAATACTTATGGTAACATATTCATAATTGGTCTAACGAGTAAGACGCCAAGTATATTTATAAACAATACTAAAACCTTAAGTAAATCAAATTAGCTTAAGTATGGCACTTCATCCTCTCTTGAATAACCTGATTAAATTGACGTTACAATTATAGTTGCCCTTTTAAGTAGTTATAAGTGTTTTGCAGAGCTTGACGTAAAGTGCTCTTAAGATTAAATACTGTTGCGTCCTGTGTCAAACTCTAGTTGAGTTTATGAACACTACTGTAACGCACTTATGTACTCATTAAATGGTAGAAAACTACATGCGGTCACATAAAAAATCCTTATATCCAAAAGTCACAACACTAACTGAGATAATAAAATAATTATGGTACTCGCTTATTAAACGGTTGACTCATACGAAATTATATAATGTGTGGTTGTACCATTCTATGAAAGTGTTAACATGTTTTACCGATGAATTCGTTTGATAACTTCCAACAGTGAGCATTCGACGAATAGAACAATTTAATAGCTATGCATGTAACAGGACCGATTTAACATAAATACTATGAATTCGTATTCACTTCGGTATTACGTAAACCGAGTATTGCTAGTAGAGTGAGTAATGTTATCAATTTGTACACATGAAATTGAGAGACGATATTTTCCAAATTATTGACTACTTATGCATATCTCATAGTTTATCAGATGTGCATAGGAAGATACAAGTGATCTAGTATAATGCCGCTACTCACTCGCAAATATTGACAGCAGTATAGTACAAGTACAGATCTACATAATATAAATTATTTTTACCAAATAAAACGTAACACTGATTATACCTTGATTTGGTCAATTTTTGTGACAAATTATCACTGCACTTACAAGCAATACTCAGAACAATATACAACAATACTCCATACACCAGTGGGCAACTATATAGCAATACTCTATACGCTATCACTTGCATTTATTCTTACATTGCACCGTACTTTGCGAATAGTACCGGATAC
Source organism: Spisula subtruncata (assembly GCA_963678985.1). Lineage (NCBI taxonomy): Eukaryota > Metazoa > Mollusca > Bivalvia > Venerida > Mactridae > Spisula > Spisula subtruncata. The sequence goes on along the minus strand of OY787677.1, from coordinate 11,443,525 downwards.
TACATTTACAATATCATCTTTTTAGCAGGAATAACAATTCGCTCGATTCAAGTTGTGTATTTTACGAAGAAAATAAACAAAAACATCTTATTTCGACAGACCGGGCTTCCTTTTTGCGTGAGTAACAGTACGAGTTTGGTCTTTTAATCAACCTTTTATGAATTTCCTGGCAATTTACCGATTGTACTGACTAGGAAATATTATGAAGAAGATACTTTTGTATAAAAAATACATTAAACACACTCATCAAAGCTAAAAATCGTCTTTAAACTTACCCTGGTCAACACTAAAATGTTGCGAAAATTGATAATTATACTAATCTTGATAGCAAAATCCGGTGTACGTTATACCGCAGTCGTATTGCCAAATTATACACACTGTACCTATTCACTGGCTGAATACAAATTTGCACCGGATGAACAATCACATGCAAAAAGAAGTATGAGGTTGGAATAGCCTGTTTATATATTGTGTTAGTTTTGAAATTACGAGGGGTGATCAATATATTCGAGGACTTTCCTTCTCAATTTTGAAATATTGGAACTACAGTAATGAAATTACTAGCTGGTGTAGATCAATCAATTATCTCGCGATTTGTTTAATTTACTTAATGATAACGTCATTATTCATTTGATGACGTCACTTTTCGTAACCATAGTGAAGTACGAACGGTCGAGCATCTGGGATGTAACGTTACTTCTGTGTAACGACATGCTATGAAAATTAACGCGAAACTTGTCAAATCCTCGCAATATCTCCAAAATAACTTGACTAAATTGTGCACGGATTCTGTGCGCTCCCAATTCGCCATTTTCATATAATAAAATGCAAAAATAATACCGCATTAGGGACACTTTCCGTTTAATTCTGCGAAATAGGACGCACAGATCTCAACCAAATATAACGGGCAAAAGCGAAGCCTAGAAAAGCCTACAAAATATTGAATTGTTGACTCCAAGTCAAAAGGGTTGTTTCGATATTGCGTCCTAAATCTGATATGTCGTGCTTCATTCTTAATTGGTATAATCTAATTTTGTACAACAAACGCCGTTTTCCGAGTTTTGTTCCCAATAACGCATCGATACTCTTTTTATTCCACCTCACATTCCAGAATTGACTATTAACTACTTATTTCAGTTGTAAAATAAAACCAGTCTCATACATGTGACCTGGTATCGGTCCAGAAAGGAGCTATGTGCTACTCCGACGGTGACGCTTGGAATGACGTCGCATGACGACCAACGTCACGCGCCACTTTTATGAATCAAATAATTCTATTAGTGCTTTCAGTCGGAGACATCTTACTCCGAATGAATTTAAATGGCTTTGAGCATTGCTGCAAATATGAAATTGCTAGATGAAAAGTCCTCGAATATATTGATCACCCCTCGTATTTGCAAGCTATGCAAAGCAAATAACCTCACCTTCTTAAATAACCTCTATTTGTATTGTATGAAAAGGTATACGCAAATTATGCGATGATATCTATCTTGTCAAACCGGGATAGGAAGTTAATGTATCGACACGCATGACATTTGTCTTGCGGTTCAGTTTGAACAGAACCATGATCGTAATGATGTGTTTTAACAGCGCTTAGTTCTAATAAACATAAAAACGTATTTGGATAAGCCCGAAGATGAGCCGTTTGAATTTTGTAAGATTATTTGTATACCTTAGTTGCGGTGGATTAAGTAAGTGATAGTGTTTCATATATTTCTATATAAAATGAATGTAGCATTTACATGCATTATAAAGGCAAAATGAATTTTCAAGCAGTTTTTGTTAGTTTTCTCAAATTTTCGATTTTATACGAACGACCTACCCATTCTATGACAGCGATATGTATTTCTAATTTGTTACATGCTTGCATTATGAATGGTATTTTTCAAAGTTATTATTTGTATATTAATACTATCAATAAATAAATAAAAGTAAATTATATATTCTTGTTCATTACACTTGGCGTGTGTTTTCCTTGTATTATATGTTCATAATAGATGTTCATACTTACATGTTTTTCCATATTAGATCACAGTGTCTTTGTTAATATTAGGATCCAAAAGAAACTGACATATTGGCCCCTAAGAATATCAGTTTCGGAATTGTATGCCACTTTGATCACGTTCGTATATTTACACATTCAATTACAATAAGCAGGTAAGTATATAAAAACTACGAAGTGTGTATTTCTATTTAAATAAGTGTGTGTAAATGGCGACGTCATCATAACGTCACAGTGCGACCCGCCTCCGTGGTACTTAGTATATTCAATGCATTATTTTTTTTATTATTTTTCAACCAAATGCTTTGATATTACGCTTAATAATCAGTGAAATATGGAAAATCATTTATAACAAACTAGTTTTCTAAATTTCTGATTTTCCGTACTGCTATGAAAAAGTCCTATTAATTGTGGAACACCCCACGTATTTCATGAAGTCCTGTTTAGCTGATACACTTTAGGAAAAATTGAGACTTTAAGAAAATTCAGAAAAAGAAAGTTTTCACTTAAGATGCTTTATAGATACTGTCCCTGGTGACAATTGACATGGATACATGTGTGGTAGCAAAGTCTGGATAAATGATTGACATACAAACGTGGTATGGTAAACGTATGTATATATTCTAAAACATGGTTAATCAATATAAAACAATTTGCTGATTTTTTTTCAGATGTGATATACTACTCAGAATGAGTTCACTAAGCCAATGTATACTACTTGTATTGCTTTGTCGTTGTGATTTCAGTAAGTAACTTGTATACTGGTATTATACATATACAACTGCTAAATGTTGGTTTCGATATCATTCATGCAAGATTATCGCTACATGAAGTTTCAGAAGGACCACCCTTATACATAGCCCAACACGTTGCCAATCATAAGAAATAATCTATATTGTTCATATTATAAATAACATTCAAGTGCATTAAGGTTAACATAAACGATGGTTTTTTGTATAATTATTACGTTTTGCGACAAAATCAATTACATTGTTTAGCCATAATATGAATTCAATACAAAAATATATAATCGAAATAATCACATAAAAAGCTAGATTGTAAGTACAGCGTACTTATTTTCGTCTTAATTCCATAGGTTGTACATTGTATTAAAAAGAGCACATATTACAAGCATTGCTTCATTAAATTACCTACTATGTTTATAAGTTATATATTCATATTCTAGTTGTAACAGCACCACCAACAGAATGTTTAAACTGTGGATGTTGTGTAGATCAAGTGTGTGAAAATAAAACTGTTCCAAATTTTGGTTGGCGGGAGAATGTGTGTACACACGGCTGTAATCCTGGTTATGGCGGTTTCAAATGTTACGCGAAGTGTCCTGATGATTGTGTCACCTGTCAACACAAAGAACCGAAACATTGTGCAACATGCAAGATCGGGAAGTATCTTTCCAGTGTAAATAGATATGTTAATAATTTGCCAAAGGCATATCAGGGTTGTGTAGATTGTCCAGAAACTTGCACAACGTGTACTTCAGCAACTAGTTGCCAGGAGTGCGGACATCGATATTACAATACTGGACAATATAACGACTGTTCCAAAGAATGCCCTACCAATTGTAAGACATGTACATCATCCACCGACTGTCAGGAATGTTACCCTCCATTCTACAATGAAGGTTCTACCACAGACTGCTCTCTGTCATGCGTAGGTAATTGCATGTGCTCATCGCCCGATATGTGTTCAGCGTGTCAAGATAGTTTCTTCAACGTAAACGAAAAATGTCTGAGTGCTTGTCCAGAAGCATGTGAGACATGTTCTGACCAGAGGCTTTGTCAGTCGTGCAAAGATGGATATTACAAAGGAAAGGACGTGTCAACCAATAACGACTTCAATGATTGCTCGCTTTCTTGCAGAGACGCATGTTCCAAGTGCACGTCGTATGACGTATGCACATCTTGTAAACATGGACATTACGGCTCATACTGTCAGAGCGATTGTTCCGTCGGGTGTACAAACAGTGAATGCAATATAATCGATGGATCATGTGAATGCAAGGAGGGATTTGCTGACAGTCTTTGTGTTGAATGTGTAATCGGTAGACATGGTGATCTGTGTGACCTTCAGTGTATTGGAACATGTAAGGATATGGTATGTGACAGAATAACAGGACATTGTGTTAGTTGTAAAGCGGTGAATATAACAGAAGATTTGTGTGAAAAATGCATAAATGGTATGTGGGGTACATCATGTTCTTCAATATGTCCAAAACATTGTGACGGACAGTGTTTGAGAATCTCTGGACACTGCAATTCATGCGAAGGTAATTTTGAAGGCAATGTATGTAACGAATGTTCAGTTGGGTTCTATAGCGAATTTTGTGATCAGAAATGCCCAGCACAGTGTTACAACTCGCTTTGTTATCGTTATAATGGAACATGTGGATCATGTAACGAGAATTTTGCCGGTTCTACTTGTGAAGACTGTGCTGTCGGCTTCTATGGAGAGACGTGTGATGCTCCTTGTCTCTCAACGAAATGTGCAAGCAACATATGCAATCGGGAAACTGGAACTTGCCTGTCGTGTCGAAACGGATTCTATGGACTAGAATGCGAAGTTAAATGTTCGCGTGGTTGCAATGATAATGTTTGCGATTTTGGTTCAGGTGCGTGCGAGTGTAAGGGTCTGTATACTGGGGACAAATGTTGTGTGGATGGTGGACATTGTCATGACTGTTCTTCAAATACAGATTGTAAATCATGTGAAAATGGTTACTTTGGGACAAACTGTAGTTTACCGTGTCCAAATACATGTGCTGCCGATGGACAAAGCGTACAGTGTGAAAAGACCAATGGAAACTGTCTGAAATGCTTGGTTGGTTTTTACGGTGCTCAATGCAATAACACTTGCAATGATAAATGTGCAAACAACCGTTGTGCTATGGACGATGGACATTGCACCGATGGTTGTACTAGTCACTTTGAGGGTCCTACATGCACACAAGGTAATACAATAGTTATTTATTTACTACTAATGTACATACATGTTAACACTTATAACATAGTAATACTTAAAACATAACGTTATAGTGCAGACTTGTTTGAATATTTTAAATGATGTTTTGTTAGATATCCACCAATGTATTTCACTAAACAAAAAACTAACAATTCATTGTTTGTCAAATAATGCACTTCGTGAATTGTGTAAAGTTAAGACATCTTGCAAGTCATTGTTGCTGTCATTCGATCGATATGTATCTTCCTTGTCCAAAAGGTATTTGGGTTGCAAAGGTTATGGAATATATGAGAATTACATGCAAACTTGCTTACTAGCGTATAATTTATAAACACTGATCACGCAACTTGCACATGTCAAAATAATGCAAATGTACAAACAAGGACGTGTATATTCGTGATCATATTTCAGTTGATGACACTGCACGCATTGTTGGTATTGCTGTTGGAGTTCCAACTGCCACCATTTTTGTTGTGATCATTATAGTGATATCAGCAGTTTGCTTCATCCTTCGAAGATGGTAAGCTGACTCAATATTATTATAATAACGTATTCATGTAACAAAAACTCTGCCTATATAAAATATGTGAAGAAATCGGACAGGGAAGGCAGTATTCGACTTACCAGCTCAACACCAAAATCAGTAACAACACATCACAACTACAGAGAGCAATGAAATAAAAATAATCAATTCACTTATAAAGTTATGTTTATTATTTTTCTATCATGGTATTCAGTAATCTATAACATGCTGCGGTTGATTGCGAATAAAATGAATATATACACATGTATATACTAATGCAATGCACTTAAAGTTCTTACGCGTAGAAACAGTTGGACACAGAACATTTTGTTCAGAACTCAAAAGTTTCACCAGCTTGCACGACAATACCGAGTGATAAGATGGTTTATGCATTTAAGTTGTCAGTGAAATTTCAGGAAACGAAACAACAAGCAGGGGAAGTTGGTAGAAGCAAGTTATGTTAACACAGAATTCCAACCAGAAACTCCTGATCTACAGGAGGACGCACAGACTCAAAACGGCAAGTACCTACATATCACGACTGCGCGTACTTATATGTATATTGGTATACCATCTATAGTATTAGCTAAACTTCATTCGATAACAATCGGCACTTGAAGAAATGACAAGAATTTCCATCAATCATCCATCACTGTAAATTGAAGAGTCACATAAATTTGACATGAATAATGAAAAAACTGGTTAAATTTTTATTAAAATGTTTATCACAGTATACTGGTCGAATACTGATATTACAGTGAATGTTTCTTAGCATCTTGAATGTCTTTCCATGTCGTTCGTGATATATTTATACATCTGCAACATCAATAACTCATATTTCTTGACCAATATTTGAACAAATATTCCTGAAAGATTACCTGTTTCGCAAGCTTTGATGGGCTGGTCGTCGTTTCATTGGTCACATACACATCTCATTTTAACTAATTTCAAATTATATTGAAATTCGACGACTTTGATGATAGTGGCATATTTTGTATGCTGTTATTCTGCAGTATTGATTGTATTATACGTGCTTTGTGAGCATGAGCTCTGCCATGCAGTGTTTTACATGTCGTCACTATTGTAACCTTTCATTTTACAGTGACACCACTTATTTCGTTCATTTTTTATCTTTCAAGGAACTTATTAACTCAAACATTCTGAAAGAACGAGTATAAGTTTCTTCACAGTCATATTTTAAAACAGATCCGTTGTCTAATAGTCGGGAAATCATGAACATTATAGGTGTTGCGTTGGGTTTGTGCGTAAGTGTATGTTTTGTCACGCACTACTTTATTCAGTTAAACATTCAGTTAAATCAAATGAAATACGTATTTTTCCTTTCAGAATATGAAGTATTGGGTGCAAGAATTCAAATTGACGAAACAGAGTATGATGCGATCAAATAACGACGCGACTTGATAACATACGTGCCTTATATCCAATAAGTGACCAATAGATTTGCATATTATGTGTACGTAGGGCGTTTCAAAAGTTCCAGGAAAAGTGCTCTATAATATTTATCATATGGTCAAATTACTTCAATCTTTGCATTTAAATAGAACAATTCATGATACATAGTATACTACGAATTTAACTCGTGAGGATGTGTCGTACAAAATTGCATGGCTGCCATAGTAACGTCAGTTATGGCTACCCGGGGCAACGTTTTCGCTGACCGTGCGTTATTAACATATTCTGACTAAATCTCAGTCAGTCAGTCAAAGGACACACAAAATACACCCGCTACAATAACAAGAATGCTTTATGTTCTAATAAAATGCCTCGCTTCAAGGTATGCACTTCCAGGGTCCGTTTGCAAAGCATTCGAAAATATCACAAAACCGAGCAGAAACGTCAAAAGCAACGTCTAGCGTCTGATTTACAAAGGTCATGTCTTCCTGTGATCATCTGTAGCAGTACAACTGGCAGTTTGGAAGCGTTCATACTATTCATACATCCTACCCAGTGAAATGCAGCCCTCTTAACAGGCAGTGCTTATACATTTTACTGTTTCAAGTCTTAATTTTTCTGCCAAAAGACAAAAACTGGTCAAATTCCAATGATTTACTGACATTTAACGGGTGATTCTAATACGGCGACAAATAAACCTGAACACAACAGTGGGAATATTTAAACTATGGCATAAATTGGCCAAACTGATGTTATACCGTCCATCTCGAACGTTAGATGCAGTAATTTTAGGTCGTAGTTAATTGGTAGCTGTTTAGTTGGGGGCAGTGTGTTGGTTAGATTGACCATTTCTACGACGTTACGTCAAATTTGCCCCGGGTAGCCATTACTGACGTTACTATGGCAGCAGTGCTATTTGGTACGACTAAATCTCATGCGTTTGAATTATGGTACAATATGTATCATGAATTGTTCTATTTAAATACAAAGTTTGAAGTAATTTGAACATACAATAAACATTATAGAGCACTTTTCCTGGAACTTTTGAAACGCCCCTCGTATATTGACTTTAGGGTAAGGTATATTTTGGAATCAACAGTATGAAGTATTGACTTAAATGATATGTTTTATACACTTGGAGACTTTTCTAACACAACACTTTTATAACTCGAATATCTCTGTTATCAGTAAAGATATTGATTTGAAATTGCGAATGTGGTCATTTGACTACATTCTGTGCAAACTAATGATAAAATCGTTCATACGTGACAATAGGACGATTTATCGCGTGTTGTAGGTATAGTTTCATACATTATCTAGCACGAGGAAATCGTGTAACGTGATATGATTCAAATTTTATTTCTATTTCATCATTCTAGATGGGACCTTACACCAAGAAAACATGAAATTAATTTAAAAACAACATGGCTCGCATGAATATTCACGAGCGCAACCGCACAATTAGCATGTTGCAGTCCGGTCAGTCATTAAGACGTGGAAATTATGCATTTTATTAATACTTTATAAAATACCAAGTTAAATATATGCATCATAACTGTACTAGATATACATGTAACCAATAAAGAACGTATGTGCATTTTTTTTGTACATGTGTATGTTTAATTTAGAAAGTTGAGCATCGTTTATTGGTTTTGAGGTAGCACGTGTCTTTGGCACACATGTCTCATCCGTAGCCCCCCTACGCAGCGTGAATTGGAACAGGCCCTTGTGCAAGATTGTGAAACATCCCTCAACGATTCATTCTAAACTACGTGGTTTCAATGAGGTATTAGCCACTCGAATTTGTGATACGCAGTGACTTTTCACATTGTGAATATTTTACGTTGTACGAGCTTGCGAAATATGACTTTTGCAGTGATATTTTTAATTTGTTACGTTTCATATATTTTTTGTTGATCAATTTCTATCAAATTTACAGGAAAAAATACATACGATTTAAATTATTCTAAGTCCAAATTTCAACAAAATCAATTTACAAATAATGGAGCTATATCGATTTGAAGAAGTGGTGCGTTAGAAAAGTCTCCAAGTGTATTTCATCATTTCTCATAACTCATTTATGCTTGTATTGGATTGTGGGCCGCAGACCTTTCATAACATTAAATAAGTCCTATATCTTGAAACTGGAACGTGGTGCATATCTTCAAAGACCACAGTAATTGCATTCCATGTATCCTTTCTAGTGTCCTAAGATAGCAGGATTAGACAATTCACTAGCGTAGAATGAGAAAGTCGTAACTAAATAATCAATATTTTGAGAAAAAAAACAAAAATAAACTGCCTGACAAACACTCTTTCCTTTAATAAAACAAGCTTTTTCAACTTCAGTTTGGTCAACATGACAAGTTCCGATTTTCTTGAAAATATGTTCATAAGAAGCACTTTATGATTAGTGGAATAAGGTCGTAAATGGCACTTACGACCTTCTTATTCTAAGCCAGCGAATTGCTGATCATTGCTAACCTAGTCACTATTTTTATAGTGTGTGCAAATTATGTACACACATTTGCATATAAAGTGTTGCCTGCAAGACTGGCAGATATCCTTCTAAAATATCAAACAATTACGACAGTCTTGTTTGCAAAACCTCAGTATATATATCGATTACACAAATGTAAATTATATAATGTTTCTGAATGATAACAGTTGGACGGCGATACATTCAGCTAAGTTGCTAACGTTACTATAGCATTAGTGTTCATCTGTTCGTGTTTTTGTTTCGCATAACATTTCATTAAATACAAATAACCTGTGTATTTACATTGTTCCATATTCAGTGTGCATTTGTAACTTATGGTCACATGTCTGTCTGCTGTTCTTGTTTTCATATGTTGTAAAAGTCGCCTTGGATTTGATGCAGTTTACAACATGTATGGGTTAATCAGGGGCGTGTGGTATTGTTGCATTGTAGATGCGTACTAGTTTATTTCACAGCGGTAATGGTAATAGAAAACATTTCTGAGAAGTTAAAGTATGAAGAATTAGGCATATGAATGTAACCAATAGTATTTGATAAACAAATGTTATCAGTCGTTTTCCCTTTATTGTTGTTAGTTCTATCATGTCTTTTACCAGAACAAATGTATCCAAGTCCTATCATTTGTTGCAAAAAGTATTTGATAATAATTATTAGTGTAACATTTAAATACATCGTTGACACGTCGGTCAACAAAATATGAATAACACGGATCAGAACTGAATGTCATTTGAGAATATGCTATGTGTAACATATCATTGCTATTTTTGAATGAAAATTTCCACATATCGCTTGCTTGGAATGATAATGATACATTTTCTAATTCTGCTAGTGAGCCTATTTTCATGAAAACAAGAACTTGTCATATTGACCAAAGTAATGTTGGAACATCTTGTTTTGCCGTAAGCAAAAATAAATTTTCAAGCTGTTTTTGCTAGATTCTCAAAATATTGATTTTGTACTTCTTCTCATTCTATGCCAGCGATATGTATATTTATTTTATAACATATTTGCATTATGTATATTATGATTCTTATTTGCATATTAATATTATCAATAAATAAAAAAAAAATTATAAACACGTGTAATATTCTTGTTTATTACACTTGGTGTGTGTTTTTTCCTGTCTTCAACGTCTATAACTAATTAACATAATAATGTAATCGTATGTTATCGGCTGTGTACTTAAATATTCGGTTTCAAACTAAATTGAAATGTTGGCCTGCAAAAATACCAGTTTCGGAATTGTAAACCACTTTTGTCACTTTCGCGCGTTTAGAATTAAGGTAATCAACTTTTGTTTTGAAAAAAAGGTTTTAGGAAAACGGACAGGGAAGGCAGCACTCTACATTTCCAGCGGAGTACAGTAAAACCTTAACACAACATCAGTGAGCAATGCCCGCACAAAAGCCAAAGAAACGACCAAAACGTCCCCGCCCCTGCATAAACGCAAAAAAACAGAAACCACAAAAACATCAACATAACTGTGATCTTAAGAGACCGAATGAAACACAGCCAAGACCCTGTCAAGATTTTGTGTTTCTGTTGCTAGTGTATCTTAGTTACAAAAATGTACTATGAGATGCAAATTAAATATACTTAAACGCAAAATTGTTAGGTTGATGCAGCAGTCGACAGTCTTTCAATACATCAACCGATTGCAGTTACTGACGCAACACGCGTAATCTGTTACACGTACGCCTTAATGTTTCCGTCGCATCAGTAACGCTTCATGTGTCCAAAGGAATAGTAGCTTGAGTTGCAGATACATGGCAAAGTGAGGCGAAACTATCGTTGGTGTAAGTTCAGTCTACCAATTTACATTTACGATTTCAATACATGTATTGTTTTGTGGCATAAATACCTCTTAGTGTTCAGAAGCAGCGGCGAGTGGCATCAAAACTTCGTTTATCCAAGTTGTGTTTTAGATACGCGGTAAAACGATACAAAAATGTCAGCATAAGCAATATGCACAACGGTCAGTTTTTTCAATTTATATTTATCACTCACGATGCCTCATTCCTGGTAGCAAGGGCATATCTGGTACTAGTTTTATCTCATCTTTGGTATGATTCGGCCTTGGGTTTCGATTAGACGGTGATTCAAAAGCTAACCTAACCTTAGATTTACAGCATCTTAGACCAAGGTTTGACTTTGCACTATTACGCAATGTGAAAATAAAAGTGATAAAGAGGCTGATACAATATCAATACAATCAGACCATTATTGTTTTCCATTACTGTATATTGATACATGATCTGACGACACTCAGTATGGGGTTTTGTCGATTTGAACTTACGTCATCCAATCAAAGCGATTATTAAACAAATCTGAAAAAGCTGCGACAAAATGTATGAGTGGCAAAGTCGTGTGTATATTTGTGTTACTGTCAGCCTTAATTTTATAAACTATCCTAACATTTACTCAATTCCTTTACGTTATTAGAGATATGACAATATTCAACGTTCAAATTACCTCTCTTGCGCGCAATTACGCCACACATGTATTACCGTTTTGTCCTTATACCCGGTTTTAAAATATGCTGCAGTATTTGACTGATCATATGGTTGCATAAGTTTACTTTGTTATATCCGATGTATACGTTACATCAAGGAAGTTATACAATTTCTCATCCGTCAAATAGTCGTGAATGCATTTACAATTAGACTATTGTATGTTGGGTTTAAAGCAGTGGCGTCCACCCGATTCATCATATCTGGATTTTAGATGATATTTTATCCTTGTGTAATTATTTAAACTTTAAAAGTACAATATTTAACTTCCATAGTTGTGAAGGCATTTCACGGATAGAACATTGTAAATATTTGTAGAAGTTTGGAATAAGATTGTAGGTGTGAGGTAAGAAAGTTCAATGCATTAATACTGTTACAATGTAGTATCCGATGAATTATTGTTTGTTTATGCATTAGGTCGCTAATGAAATAATATATTTCCCGACCTGTGACGTCACTTTATGGAATATTAACGCCATAATGATTATTAACCGTATGAACCAAGTTGTCATTTTTAATACCTATAACCGACCATAGGAAATACAAGTTCCGGATGTTTTGTAATAATCATTTTTTTCAACGTGTGGAATGGTGGTGTATACTGTGCTATATACGGGTATACGTCCGATATATAGGAATACAATGCACATAGATGTACTGATAGCAATGATTGTAAAACACGTAGAGATACAAATCTGAATATTTGAAATATTCATATGTTAGAAAACCTGACATTACAACCAAAGCCTGTATTGCTTAGGCTTCCATAGATGCTTAATATGTAACTATTACTATATATACTAGGGTTGTACCAGAATTACGTAGACTTTTGTCATACGTTTCTTACCATTCAGCATCCATTTTGTACAAGCAAATAATTTTGTATGGAGTGAAAATAATATTTACTGCGTAAGTATGTGAAATTTCAAAGCCGTATCTTATTTGGATCAAATTCTGCAGCTTCCGGGGATAGATAGGGGTGTGGTATGCGGGGCACATCAACGGAACGTCACGACTTCGGCGGAACTTTCAACTGTGTACATTGTAGCTATTAAGATGAGCACAAACGTATACAACACTTACGAATGTTTAATTTACTACCTTAAATGTGATAAATGTTCCAATGTATTACCAGTAATGTCGCATAAAACCCTTATAATAGAACGTCGATCCAGGTCGATATGGTCTTACAAAACTCTTAATGGCGTCGCATTCGCCGTTGGTTTTCGCCACTGGTCCATGTAGTTTTATTCGGTCTCGACCACGATTGATGTGTTTATGTCGTTTGAAAATCCGATAACTCGATGAAAGAGATTGATAGTTAGTAGGTTCCAACATTTAAAGCGTTTGTTCTGGCGTCTTTCCGAGGCTCACACAAAATTTCATGTTGATGCAATTTTCAGCGTATTTCGTTCACGTCATATTTTCACTGATAACACGCAGCAGCTGCTGCTTGTTTTGTACCTTAATACAGCAACGTTTACCTTTATAAAGTCGAAATTTACGGCGTACGTTCCAAGGATATTGCGCTTGTATGTCACGAAGTCGCGTTAAAATTAGACTAGATATGTGTGAGGTATAAGCAGTTGAATAATGCCAAAAATGTTTTTTAAAATTCGCTGCCCCGCCTATCCAACTATTGGTTACTATGACGACAGATTTAATAGCTTGACAAAATGACAAAAGTCTACGTAATTCTGATAAACCCCTCGTATTTTTCAAATTTTGCGCACGTTTATTATTATCAAAACTTTATTATCTGCCTTGACAAATTATATTATTTTAACGTACATATTATATTATTATATATATATTAATTAGAAGTATGTACATGTAACTATACATATATTTTAAATTTTGCGCACGTTTCTTATGATGAGGTCATTATTATCTGTCATTCCAAATTCATAATTGGTAAGCACAATTTAGATTTTTCGCTCATGAATGCGTCCAAAAATTAAAACCAGTACATGACACTCATTCACGATCAAGGAAGTTTAGAAAACTTTTATCTATTTTGGTCACGGGATGGTTGTTCCGCATTTGATCGCCTTTTATGCTTGTGTTTGCGCGGTAGGGTAGCCGTGCATCGGGGCCTTTGGTAACTTGGTCGAGTCTTGGCTGCGTTTTATTCGGTTTCATGCACTAACCGCTTTTTTATAATTTCTTTGTAAAACTGGGTAATCCTGCGTTTTTTTGGCGGGGACTTGGATTTTTTGTGCATATATACTAAAACATAGTTATTCAATTCACTGTTATTTTAGTTTTTCAGATGTAACAAATTACATGTAAAATACTACTCAGAATGAATGCCCTAAGCCATGGCATACTACTTGTATTGATGTGCCGTTGTCACTTCAGTAAGTAACGTATATGATTTTTACTTATTGTGCCAAAATTAATTGCATCTCTTTACCATTATAGAAATCCAATACTGGGAAATATAGGAAATAAAGATATTGAACTCGAAAAGCTATATTATGAGTAGAGCGAACATATTATCGTCTTAATTCCGTAGATTGATGTTGTATTCAAAAGTAAAAACCAATTACAAACATTGCTTGATTTATTACCTAGTATGTTTCGAACGTATATGATTAAATTTTAGTTGTAACTGCACCAGCACCAGAATGTGCAAACTGTGGATGCTGTGTAGATCAAGTATGTGAAGATAAAACTGTTCCAAACTTTGGGTGGAGGGAGGATTTTTGTACACACGGCTGTAAACCTGGTTATGGTGGTCTAAAATGTAAAGGCACGTGTCCAGATGATTGTGTCACATGTGAGCACACAACAAAAAACAATTGTGAAACATGCGAGACAGGGCAGTATCTGTCCACTGTCAAAAGGGATACTGATAATGGTCAAAAGGAATTCAATGGTTGCGTGGATTGTCCAAAAAATTGCACAACGTGTACGTCAGCATCTAGTTGCCAGGAGTGCACTGATCGATACTACAGTACTGGACAATTTAACGACTGTTCCGAAGAATGTCCTACTAATTGTAAGACATGTACATTATCTACAAAATGTCAGGAATGTTACACTCCGTTCTACAATGAAGGTTCTACCACAGATTGTTCTCTGTCATGTCCAGGGAATTGCCTTTGCTCATCGCCCGGTATTTGCTCATCATGTCAAGATGGTTTCTTCAACACAAACGAACAGTGTCTGAGTGTTTGTCCAAGTAAATGTAACACATGTTCTGACCAGAGAATTTGTCATTCTTGCAAAGACGGATATTACAACGGAATGGACCTGTTGACCAATAACGAAGTAAATGATTGCGCACTGGTATGCAGAGAAACTTGCTCCAAGTGTAGTTCGCACGATGATTGCACTACTTGCAAAGGGGGACATTATGGATCGTACTGTCAAAACAATTGTTCTGTTGGATGTACAAATGGCGAATGTAATACAAATGATGGAATGTGTGACTGCAAAGCTGGCTTCAAAGGAAATCTTTGCGATGAATGTGTGCCTGACAGACACGGTACACAGTGCGACAAACAATGCCCTACTACATGTAAGGACAACATGTGCAACCAAGATACGGGATATTGCCTGGAGTGTAAATCAACCAATATTACAGGTGTTAAATGTGACAGTTGTATGTTTGGTACTTGGGGTACAATGTGTTCCAACGCTTGTCCAACTAATTGCCTAGGACAGTGTGTTAGGAACACTGGATATTGCGCATATTGTGAAAAGAATTTTCAAGGCAATACATGTAACGAATGTTCTGCAGGTTATTATGGTCTAATGTGTAGTGAGGTATGTCCTGAACAGTGTTTTAACTCTCTTTGTTATCGTTCAAATGGAACTTGTGGATTGTGCAACCAGAATTATGCCGGTTCTACCTGTGAAGACTGTGTTGGTGGTTTCTATGGAGAGACGTGTGATGCTCCTTGTCTCTCAAAGAAATGTGCAAACAACATATGCAATCGGGAAACTGGTGCTTGCATGTCGTGTGAAAATGGTTTATATGGACTGGACTGTGAATTTAACTGTTCGAAGGGTTGCAAAAGTAATATTTGCGAATTTGGTTCAGGCGCGTGCGATTGTCAGAGTCCGTATTCTGGCGACAAATGTTGTGTTGATGGTGGACATTGCAATGAATGTTCTTCAAATACATTTTGTGAAACATGTGCAAATGGTTTCTTTGGGACAAATTGCGATAAACAGTGTCCAAGTACGTGTGCTTCCGATGGACCAGTCTCTCAGTGTGAAAAGATCGAAGGTAAATGTTTGGCATGCTCGGATGGTTTCCATGGCGGTCATTGCAATAACACTTGTAATGATGGATGTGCCAACAATCGCTGTCACCAGGAAAACGGGCACTGTGTCGATGGATGTGCTGGTGATTTCGACGGTCCTACTTGCGCCCAAGGTAAATGTTGTTTCTTTATATTATATTTTATATATCTTTGAATATTTTAACAATAAATATACATTGGAACTAGGCGAATTAAGCAACGGTACGCACATAATTATAGCGACTCATTTATGATTAAAAACGTGGACCCAGCAAACCACTGGTGTTTGGAATTTGTTGAACATCTTTGGTATTATTTGAGCACACTTTAATGCATGCACACGTACATGTAATGCGATGGATCGAGCTTGAAAATGTATCACTTACACTGTACTGTATTAAGTATTTAAAACTCAACTTTAAAATGGATTATTTGTACAATAACTATGAATAGCAAACATATTTCTCGCCTCGATGACTTCAAAACTTCCTGATTCACAATACTTTGATTCTTAATGTCCTATTTATGGTAAAATAATAACCTAGACTGTTTATGAATGTAACAATATAAAAATGTTTGCAAACAATATAGTTGAATAAACATGTTTTTTATGAAATAAATACTTAAACACGTCTAGATAGCATGTACCCATTGTTAAATTAATATGAAATGACAAAGCAATTGTTCAAATGCATAAAACCTACTATGAAGATAATAATACAGACAGACCAGTGTCTGAATTGAGGTAAATATAGCAACTTGAGAATGAATGCATGAAATAGGAGACAATTTGTAAGTAAAGATCCGACTTAAAAACGGAGTATGAAATTGCATTTTCAACGTAACTTTGGCTACATGCTTGCAATGACTATCACCCTTGATTTAACTTAAAGAGAAATATCCTGCTTATTATATAATGTTTTGAACGTTGAATGACTTAACGAAATCTTTAAATGTATTGAAAACCAAAACTCTCAAGTTGGGTAATATAACTTTGAATACCGCAAACAATTTGTAGGTACTACAATATTCAGAAGGATATTCTCTCCTCCGTCAGAATGTGTTGTCACCTTTGAATCACCTTGTAAGCATTCTCCATAGATAGGAAAGACATTATGCATACCGCGAATAAATATAATCTTTAACCTCATATCAGGTTTCAATACTGTATCACTTTATGTTCATAGTAAACATACACTCATTAAATGTTATAAGTACACCAACACAAAACATAGCGTTACGTCGGTCGGTCGACATGCCGAATGGTTTTCCAACAATAACTCCAAAACGGATGGACTAAGGATCCTAAAATTTTAAGTAGAGATTATTCATCCTCCAAAGACGGCCCGAATTAATTTCAAGGCCATTTGGATCGAAGGTCAAACTCACTATGACCTTTGAACACACAACATTCACTGGTCCACACCATAAGAAAAATAGGATTTTATATTGTAAAACTTTACAGAGAGGTTGTTGATCATCAGATGTAGGCCCCTTATAATTTTGAGGTCGATAGGTCAAAGGTCAAGGTCGTGGTGTGGTGACCTTAGCTCTTTACTGTCATGAGACGTGTATGTTTAAAAAAACCTCTCTTGTACGGTCTGTTATCGTAATTCTTCCGGTTTTGTATTTTCCTGGTGTAGGTATTGATGGACAATGTGTATGCAACATTTTGAGACTTCTTGCGAAAATCATTTGTTTTGTACGTGCATTTTGCATAATTTGAAAATTCACAGTTCACTGTTCGCAGCGGGCAAATTATAATCATCGAATTATAGGATATTGCTGCTTACCGACTCGCATGAAGACACTCAAAAATGAACATGATATCAAGTATAATAAAAAAGATATACGCATTACATGTTTGTTATAACATTTAACAAGTGTATGTATCTTGTTCATCTATAATATGCATATAGAGATGCTATCGTCAAACTTCTTTAAAGAAGCATACCCTGGAACTGAAGCGTCTCGAATAGCAATCAAATCGGTATTATTTTAATGCCTAAATTAATTAATTAAAAACCTGTAAAGTATTTAAAAATATCCGGCTAGGTTATTCAAAATACACATTTCAAGATTAACCAAACCTGCCGATTTCAGCCTTAGAAATTATTCGAAATTTTCACAACTTGACACTTTTGGTACCTGTCAAAACCAAAAACATCACGGACAAAATCTCAACAAACTAAATGGTAAGTACTGCTCATGTCATGTTCACTTGAAAGGCAGCACACGTGCTCAGTTAAACTCGCAGACGTATCGGAAATATCGTTGTCGTCAATAAAAGGCTGACAGCCTTATATTCAAACCGACTTACAAATACTATCGTGCGCATTATAGGGTCATTTTTGAACGCACATTCTTCTTTGACTTTTCGGTAATAATTGGTTTTACAAGTGACAGACGCATGTTTTGTGTAGGTAAAAAGACACAGTAGTTCCTGTGCATGCTCCTTTAACATGCCTCTGATAGAATTAATCTAAGTATAAAGCACTGTTTATACTTCAGCTTTGATTGAGTCTAAGCCAATTGTTCCTGCAGTTGCTGGAGGTGTATCAGCCGCTGTTGTCATAATAGCAATAGTTGTCGTGGTGTTGATCGTCATCCGTAGACGGTGAGTTACATGCATTATCATTGGACTTATGCAGTGCCTTTATAGTGTTTATGTGCAAATCTTAGACTGTCATACAATTAATTATACAACAAGCATTTCATATTGGTTGTGATTTTGAAATAATTCCGGGGGATGTTGGTCCGTTGACACGTCTATTTTCATTCGTCCTTTGTCTGTACTGTTTATCAGTAACAAAAAAAGAGTCATTGTTATTTTAACAATTCTATATTTTGCTAATGATAGAAAGCAATATTTATATATTTATACGTAAACATAAGATGGATTTTATTAACAAGACTAGTTTCGAGTATCGTCGGTACTCAGACACAGGTTGACGGTCTAAGTGGCATTATTTCGCTTTGATGTTTTCATTTGTTGATGTTGCACTGTTTTGAATGTTGGCCTATCGTGTAAAATCCATCGATTTGCACCTTTAGAGCCAAGTTAGAGTCTCAACCAGATTATGAGTGATATTTAAAACGTTACCAATCACTTATTTTACCACACATAATTTTATACTAACTAGCCCATAATATTATGCTCTGTATAATAATTATGTCTAACCTTGTTCTTTTAAACCTTTTAATGATTTACATATTGGAACATACTATTATGTCTTAAAACATTATTATAATATTAAGTACTTTGAGTGCTTTGGTTAACATATCGGGTTTTGTGATCACGTGCGTTTTAATCTGTATATCTTGATATTTGATATTGTGCTGTATATTTTATAAAAGGCGAAGACATACGAACAGCCGTAAAGATGATACAGCAGATAAAGAGAACAATGCACCAAAACTTCCTGGTAAGTCAATGCATTATTATCCTGTCTGTATATTATGATAAATACTGACACGCGATATGTTGCTTACTTAGAAGTATAAGGTCGTAAGTCGTCCCTTTGGTGCAAAAAGGTTGTATCTCTCTATATAAGACAAAGCAAGATACCCGTTGCGCCAATGGGACAAATAGTTACTTACTAACCTGTAATTTTAATGCACATTCTAGATACATGTATTCATCACAAGAAGCATATAATTCATTTATTTTCATCAAATCGGAAGCGTTCATGTTGTCCATACTGGAATTTCAAACAATATATTAGATAATAGTGTCCAGACAGTTGCTTCTTGTTTCTTGAAACACTTTCGGACCAGATAAAAAATCCGGTTTTCTGGGAGGTCCGGTTTTATTAGAGCTGTATACAATGTTCACTTTGATAAAACGATTGGATAAACTGTGTTGCATAGTTTTAAAACTTTAATTATAGTTTATGACTGTGTTAATGTAAATCCGTTTATGAATGTTATCTTATAGCTTACATAGATGATTACTCTACTTACTCATGTTTACCTAACTAACTTAAAAACTGATACTTGCACAAAGATAAAAGTATGCGTCCAGTTTTCCTATAGAAATTATAGTTGAATATTTTGTCAGCGGACCATAAATACCGTCCGGTATCCGGAATTCAGAGAGTTCGGTATTACGGAAGCTTTTTGATAAAAAGAAACTATAGGACCTTAGAAATCGTCCGATATTATGGGGGTTCCGGAATTCAGAGAGTCTTGAATTCAGGGAGTCCAGTAATAGTTGACTTGATAAGAAGAAACTTTAGGACCCAAGAAATCGTCCGATACTATGGGGGTTCCGGTATTCAGGGAGTCTACTGTATGACCATATTCTTCAGGGCAAAAACATTTTTCTTATACTAACAGTTTCATTTGTTTTTGTAAAAGCATGCAAGAGTCACTCCATATCGCTATAAATTCAGCTTTTACGAAATGAATGACGAACGATTATTCCTATCGAGGTTGATATTTGTGTGTTTGTTGTATAAGCTCAGTCTCAACAAATATAGATCTCATTATGTTAGCGGATTAATTGACTGTGCATGGCTTTGAAGTGAACGCCACTGCGCCACCGAAATAACTCAAAAAAAGTTGCCAAAATAACGCCGATATGGTCGTTGTCATTATGAACAGTGCATGCATTTTAAGGCGGGACATATCAAATTATCTCGGATAATTAAATCTACTTATTATCCTCGCAGACACACACGCGTTTCTCTCTATAACACGAATAAGCACAACATGTTTCTTCTCATCACCAAAGGTCCTTCCACACGACGACATGACGATAACAAAGCAACTACTGGACCAGAAGTAGCCGAGCTTGAACCTGACATTGATGGTGTTGATGGTGACGAGATAGTGGTTGATATACCAGAAACACAGAATGCTGTGTATGAGAATGTACCTACATCCCATGTAGCCGGACTTGATGCTTTTGTTAGAAGTAAGTCTGAAGATGACTATAAACAGGAATTTGAGGTATGAACTTGCATGGTTACATTTGTTTCTACATGTAACCTATTGCTTTTTTCAGAACAAATGTAATAGTAGAACAAATGTTTGAAAATCGGCTACAATGCCTTAACGATGTCATGGTATAAAAACTTTTTTTTAAATGTTGACGACTGCATTTTAAACATTTTTAATCTATTGTATACTCACAAAGACAACTGCATGTGAATTCTAAAACACTTTTATTGTCATTTAAGAGAGTAATTACTATTTTCAGTTCCCTACACCTAGAGTAAGAACGTACTGCAAAAACAAATGGAGTCAACTAAATGATAAATAAAATAAGTCTCCAACAGATGACACAATAAAAACAAAAATGTTTAAATATTATGATAATGATAATTTCTTCAATCAAAAGTGAAAAAAGTATGTTTGGTCTAATTATTAAGTAGATAAAAATAAAAATGTAACCCTACCCTCCTTAAAATTCAGGCAATTTTTTCGCATATTGCCAATAACTACCCTATAGATAAATGGCAATAAAATATGATCTGAGCATTTGGTACAATTGATTTTTTTTCAAAAATGACTTGAATGTGTGTGTGTGATGTTTTAATAAAATTTTGAAAGGTTTTACCGAGCGGTTTTGAAAATATACATTTGAGAATTTATAGTAACCAGATTTTCAATTATTTACCTCATATTAATTCCTATAAAATTAAAGAATTTGTTTTCTCCAAATTACCCTATAAAGTGATGTCACAAAGCCAAAACATTGTCTTATCACTAAAATCTAAAGAAAAAAAAGAATAAAATAGTTTGGCTCTGGTGGGGGTTGAACCCACGACCTTTAGGAAATCAGTCAATTTGTCATAAAATTACTGAACTTGAGAACTCTTCAAGAGGAGATTCTTTATTACACCCGGATATCCTTAAGAAAAGTACATTATATGATATGTTATTCATGTTTATGCAAGTGTTTTGCTGATATGATGACGAACTAAGCATACGTGATATTTAATTGTCTCAACTCAAGTGGTTATTTTTGAATAATCAATAACGAATAAGAGAGTTATGGCTAAAAATGCGACAGCAATATATTTTAAATTGTAAAGTAAGTCATACGGAAATTGGCAATAGTAAAATAAAAATCTACATAGTTTACAAACAAATTAAGATTAGTACTTTTACGTTTCTTTCTTTGATAACTTAATGGGTTATGTGTTACGTAGTGGATATGCACGAGACGATATAGTGTATATATTGTGTATAAGTGGCTTCAGTAAGGTTTTGAATTGAATGTGCCTTAGAGCATTTAATTTAATTTGTTCATTTATTGTGGTGTTGATATGAATGCGTATTTTGCAAACGTTGTGTAGATGCACCAAAGTGTATGAACGGTAAACATTTATTCTATAATTTCCGAGTGATTTCCTATCAATATAAGACATGTTTTCCCGTATTTTTACGTTTCATGTTAAGAATAACATGACAATTGTAACACATGATAAGCATAGCCTATACAACATTTATATTTCCAGCAACTACCAAAGGGACTTACACAGAGCCACAATGATGCAAGGAAACCCGAAAATGTGGTTAAGAACAGATATAATGGCATATATCCTTGTAAGTACATGTATGTTCAATATGTTTTGGGGTTCTATTTCTTTAACTGAAATTACCAACTGGCTGAAATTACAAACTGGCCAATTGTTTTAGATTTGTTTAGGTATCATTATGTACATTTTGTATCACAAGGCTTTAAATGCTCTAATTTGTCCTCTCTAAAACCAATCTCTTTCCTCGTCAATTCTAAATTTTACGTACTACCGTCCCTTTCTATATGAAGAGTATAACAGTGCCTATACACTATGGACTTCTTGTTTTCTTATGTACAACTTACACATTATACATGTATAAACTATATGACATGCCATTTACATGTCATTGCAGATGATCATTCCAGGGTTAAATTAAAGGTTGATCCAAAGTTCTTCATCAATGCCTGTTTTATAGATGTAAGTATTGCATTTTGTATACTACTATAGTACATTTGTAAAAGACATTTTAAAAGAGTAACATCTACTTGAAATTTAATTGCGCTGTTTTTTTTTATCATTTATTTAGGTAGTCCTCTGTGGTACTATTTTCTAAGCATATAATTTAGAGCAGAACTTAACCTGATTTGTGATATTGTCAAGTTCAATAGTTTGTGAGTAGCACTCTGGAAAATACATTAAATATAATTTAAAGTTTAATGATCTTATCTTTGCCTGAATTGTATGAGTGCCTTGTAATATGATATTTATAAACATATAATTGTATTTTTGCGGTATTTCCTCAATTGTGTTGTGCTATTCATTATAGGGCTTCCAACAGAAGAATAAGTACATTGCATCACTTGGTAGGTTTTGTATGTTTTGCTTTCTTAGAGTCCATTACCCAGTACTTATATGTTCATTTGCAGTGCTACTGTCTAATGAAAACAGCTCTTGACTAGTTCGAAACTTGTTGCGTATCGATGACAAAGAATCGCCACCTTCTGGATCTGACCTGAAATGAATACGGCACTTGTTTTCTGAGTATAGCTACTGTATCTATGTCATTGGTTATTTTAATTCAATATTTATTTTATTTCCGAAGAAATAGGATTCAGCTAGCCCTCATTAGTTATAACATTAAATGATTAAAACTTTTAATTCAAATCATCAAATTCGAAGGCAAATTTCAGCATACCAATGAATAATTTATTATTGAAATGCATTATACATGTACACAATAATCATACACGTATACATTAAATTTTTTTGTAGGACCTACAGCTAAAGCTACTCTGCAGTTTCATACATTCTGGACAATGGTATGGCATATGGACACGGACGTGATAGTGATGCTAACCAATCTCCTCGAACCAAGTGTAAGTAGGATAAAACGATGTGCCTTACAACATACACGGCCATTTATGAACGTTTGGTCAGTTTACTTAATACAATTTGTCATCATAAACTATTCATGGCCAAGAAGAACATAGGTATGTGTTTAAGGTACCAAAGTAAAGCATACTAGTGACCCCCTCTAGTCCGAATTTTATTATATTATGTATGTTATATAACGCAACATTTTCTTTAAAACAGAATCTACCAATATTTTTAGTGTAACAATGAATGCAATCCAAGATTGTGACTTTTCAATTTAAATATGTGCTTATTCGTACAAATGTTTAATGTAAAGGTTCAGTTAAGGAGATACGCGTATGCACATGGAAAGGCTGCAACACATTTTTATTATTCACATATACATTTATTCATGCTGCTATAAAAGGTTGATATTATGGAATACCATATTAAATTCTACTGCCAGTATAGAAAAATGCGGACCAACGGAATTAGAACTCTGTGACTAGTCGATGATTAAAAACCTTTTCAGGGTAACAAATGCGAACAATACTGGCCAGATCAAGACTGCACAAACATACACCAAAATATAACAGTTTCATGTCAAAGCGAGGAAATATTTGCTGAGTATACAGTCAGGACATTAACCGTTGAAAAGGTACTTATGATTCTTAGGGTTTGACTGATATGGATGCTTGATATGATTGAACATCACTGTTCCTAGTGTCAACGTAGGATGATAGGGAATTGATTGTTTAAAACTAACAGTCGATATGTATTTTCCTTGATTTGTATCGCATTTGGGCACATTGATTTTTGATAGATATCTGTTAAATTATCTTCTTAGTGTAACTTGGTGATAAAATGGAATTATTGAGAGTTATAACTTACCATCGTTATTGATTTTTCTTGATATTAATCGTACTCGAACAAATCGACACAAGATAATATCAGTTACTGAATATTCTAGGAATTATAGTGGGATAGGATGAAAGTGATTGTTTAAAAGTTACAATCGTTTATT
Source organism: Spisula subtruncata (assembly GCA_963678985.1). Classification (NCBI taxonomy): domain Eukaryota; kingdom Metazoa; phylum Mollusca; class Bivalvia; order Venerida; family Mactridae; genus Spisula; species Spisula subtruncata. The sequence goes on along the minus strand of OY787677.1, from coordinate 11,418,495 downwards.
ATTATCCTTGGTATTTATCGTACTCAAAATATTGATTTTAGAACGAACATTTAAGAAACCAACTTCTAGTAAACTCGTTTAGAATGTTATCTTCAATTGATTGGGTTCCATTGTTTATCCGCTATCCTATATATTGTCAAATACACTTTCGAATGTTAATTAGATATTGGTGTAAATCAATGTTTCCATTACCCATATGTCCCTTTAACTTCGGGATAACGACCAAGTGGTATCAGGTTTGAGACCGGTCTGTGCCATTTCTTGATTTGAATGAGTGTGATTAACCCAAGATATTCCCTTTAAACAGGTGTTTGCATGGGTACATGCGACTGAGACTACAATACTGCTTCGTTACTAGTACTACCGACGACACCTTACGCAAAAGCCGACTTTTTACAGAATAACCTTTGAGGAATGTACAGTCGGTCTAAGGGGCGCATATCTAAAATTATATACGAGGGTTGTACCAGAATTACGTAGACTTTTGTCATACGTTCCATACCATTCATCATATAAACTAATACTTTTGTTGGGAGTGCAAATAATATTTACTGGATAAGTACGTAACATTCCAAAGCCGTATCTTATTTGGATCAAATTCAGCAGCTTCCGGGGATAGATAGGGGTACGGTATGCGGGGCACGTCAACGGAACGTCACGACGTCGGCGGAACTTCCAGGATAAGTGAAGCTCCTAACTGTGTACATTGTAGCTATAAATATGGGCTCAACCGTACACAAAACATACAAATGTTTATTTACTACCTAATAGGTGATTAAAGTTCCAATATATTATCAGTTATGTCGCATATAACCCTTATACTTGAACGTCGATCCAGGTCGATGTGGTCCTAGAAAACGCTTGGTGACGTCGCATTCGCCGTTGGTTTGCGCCGTCGGTCCATGTCGTTTTATTCGGTCTCGACCATGATTGATGCGCTTGTGTCGTTTGAAAATCATGTAACTCGATGCACGAGACTTAGAGTTAGCAGGTACCAACATTTAAAGCGTTTGTTCTGTCGTATACCCGAGGTTCACACAAAACTTCATGTTAATGCGATTTTCAGCGTATTTTACTAACGTCATATTTTCACTGGTGGCGGGCAACAGCTGTTGCTTGTTTCGTACCATAAATCAACAACGGTAGCCTTTAAAAAGGCGAAATTTACGGCTTACGTTCCAAGGATATTCTGCTTGTATGTCACGAAGTCGCGTTAAAATTAGACATGATATCTGTGAGGTATAAGCAGTTGAATAATGCCAAAAATGTTTTTAAAATTAGCTGCCCCGCCTATCCAACTATTGGTTACTATGGCAACAGATTAAATGACTTTCTAACATTCGGTAAGAAAATATTTTTACCGATTCTCTTGAAAAAGGTTTGAAGTTTTTCTAAGGCAAATTTGGTGATATTACATGCCTAAATAAAAATGTTATGACAAAAGTCTACGTAATTCTGGTACACCCCTCGTATATATATATACTTAATTTGTGGTTAACCTTTGCATTTCACATACTTCTGTATCAAATACAGTAAAACCATTTTTTTGATCGGACAAAATTTCGTGATTTTATTAAAAAAGACCCTTACGATTGGACCTTAATTCGTGGATGTTGTATTTCAGGTAATACATTCAAGGGTCATCACTATTGGTCGGTAGGATTTGATTTCTTGGTTAAAGTGGAATCACGAAATCCTCGAAATTTAATTCCCAACGAACATTAAAGATTTAACAGTAACTTTTAATACGATGATGTACTTAACTGTTGCCTTTTATGTTATCAGAAAACAAAGAAGAGAACAGTCGTACAGTTCCATTACACAGCCTGGCCAGATAAAAGTATTCCGGATGAAATAACAAGTTTGGTTGAATTCCGTCAGAGGGTTAGAAGTGCTCCACGTGTACACCATGGCCCAGTTATCATACACTGCAGGTTAGTCATCGTTGTTTTATATCCTATACTCTATCAAAACCCTAAGATAAAATGTCATTTCCTTTGGGACTACCATACAAAGTTTACAATCTTACTTATATAAATGAAAACAATATAAATAACAAAAAGAAATTGAAAGAAATTTTCAACACATACGCACTCTTCACACATGCAATTGTATCATTGATACAATGAAACAAAAATGTAAACATTTACGCAAACTATCATTGTTACAGTAGTCGTTATTAATGATACAGTTTCCTGTGAATTTACCCTTATATATATACATTTACTATTTGACCGCATTGTATAAGCTCATAACAAACCCAATGATCATACAAACAAGTAAGTCCTACTTAGGAAGTCTGGATAACCGCTACTTAACCACCAATACATTGTCATAAAATAAAGATCAAGTAAAATATTATGAACATAATCTGTTTCAATATACATGTAGTTACATACTTTGTGAAACTTGAACTTTTATCTTTTTACAAAGTAACCAATACATTTTGCATGATTTGCTTATGCTTGTTTTGTTTCCCTAAACTAACACTAGGTGATATTTATTATTATTACCCCTCACTTGTTTCGTAATGTTAATTTCCCATAGACAATCAGGTAGTATTCTTACTGTTACGATCAAGCGGATCAATACACCACGTGAACATTGAACATTTTTTTACTGTCAGCAGGATGATAGTACTTTTTTGACAGTACTTTTCATGTCACGTGGTATATTAATGGAAAAACAAACATGGCATCGTATTTCACCCGCATAACCATCTTTCATGAAGATAGTTCAATCCGTGAAATAATCAGGTATTTAACTAATTACACACGATTTCAGTACTTGGGAACAAGGAACATAGGCTTGGAATTGAAAGAAAGTTTATTCGTACCAGTAACGATTCGTACCCTGTAAATATATCTACCAAAATAGATTGTGGACGAAAAAAGTTCGGGGTAATAAAATAAATAACACATAGCTTTGAGAATGACAGTAAAAATGTCAGCCCTCGGATAGTACTGTTACCCGCGGGCTTCGCCCTTGGGTAACAGTACTTTCCTCAGGCTGACATTTTTACTGGCACCCTCAAAGCTATGTGTTATTTATATACTGTTGATATACATTTATTATGTGTTGTGCAGAGGGTCCGACATTAGTTCAAATTACACATTAACGGTAAGTTGTTTGATGTCTTGCATGTTAGATCTCCTCATTCTTGTTTGTGGACATTCTTGATTACAATTAGACGCGTTAGTTGTATTGTCTTTTCTCCAGTGCTGGGATCGGGCGTACAGGAACATACATTGCTCTGGACAGGTTGACAGAGGCGGGGGAGGCTGGGGAGAGAATCAATGTATATGATTGTGTGTATGACATGCGACAACAACGTGTTAACATGGTACAGACACTGGTAAGTTACTTATTGTTTAGGTGAGTTAGCATACTAACCTAAGTGTATATTGCTGGTTTAAAATGAGAAGGTCAGAAAGACCTTGTAAAATATTTTTATTAGTCCATTCGGTTGAAGATATCATTCTAGTTCCGAATGATATTAAAGAGCTTTAAGCCGTGCTTCCACTATTAAATAAATTGCTAGAGGTCACAAACCACTAAATAAATTTGTTCTTTAGCTCAATGTAAAGTTACAATAGTCAGTCCCAGGTTGATACATGTTAAAGTCTATGGCCAGGTGGCAGACATATATCAATGAAAAGAAGGGGCTACCAGCTTTAAGAAAATACAAAAAAACAGGGGGTCACGTATCATATAAGAAAAATTTTGTCCGTCCAACGCGGTGAACATATTTTTACAGGCACGCGGACTGACCAAATCCGGGTTTTTCCCTACCCTACTTTCGCTTTGGTATTTTGGCCAAAATCTCAAAATATGTAAAATAAAACAGTTTCAATACATCACATACATGTATTTAAAGCCTGTAAACCAAATTAGATGATTCCAGTTCCACCTTGTCAAAGCATACTACCATTTAAACACAATCACAAGTCTATTTAGGGACTATTTGAGTGTATCCTATTTTGGTTCGCGGAGGCATTTAGTGATTTGTAACCTAGATGAAAAGTGTTCGAATATATTGATCACCACTAATAACAGTTGTTAGCTTGAAAACACATAAAGCAATTGCTTATTATTTCAGGAACAATATAAATTCCTACATAAGGCGTTAGTACACACACTGACTTTTCAAAGCGGACCTATTCGGTCGGATGAGTTTGGAGGTTACATACGAGCTACAAGTGATTCGGAGTTCAACGCAAACTTTGAAGTAAGTGCTATAGAGTATAACAGGTTGAATTTGAATTATGATACGTGTAATAGATTTTCGCCCAAAGGATAAGTTCATTTAAGTTAGTAAGTAAAGTCTCTATTTGACGAGTCTAACACATTTACAATAATTCAATCTTGGATATGGGATTGATACAAATGTATACATCGGTTCAAATGTTAAATAGTGCGTGTTTTAAGTTGATGTGTCTAATTTTATTGATATACCAGACATGTATCACTGTTCCAGTTACTGAAGACTGTAATTGAAGATGAAGCCATTGAAGAAACACAGGCAAGGAATAAAAACGGTCGTCATAGTGACAAGAACAGAAAACATAGTGACATACCAGGTACATCTTTTACCAGTATTGAAAACGAAGTTCATATATGTATTTGTTCCTTATGCCAATGGGTTAGAATGGGAATGCCGTGAGTACGAAAACGCAAATCAAAGAAAACACAGTCGGAAAATTACTATAAACAAGCTTTCAATTTCAGAAAATTACTGTGTGCTTTAGGAAAAATAGCTTTTCAAACACCGGTTTGGTCCACATGCGACGTTCAGAACTTCACGGTTCAACTGTAATAGGCTCATAAGAAGGGCATTTTGATGTTTATCTCTAAGATGTTTTAGTCTGATATATAGTTATGACCTCCCCATTACAAGTGAGCGATGTTGTTGACCATATTGAAAATTGGTCTAGAAGCAAATATGTTATCCATAAAGTCGTTATTATCAGAATGATATGTTAAAAAGTCAGATTATATATCAACCGGTTTATGCATTTGCAAAAATTATCTGTCATACAAGCCTTTCTTGATATTTCACAAATGCGAAAACTTGCAAAGGCATTCTTGATGTACCTCCGATTCATGTATATATTTAGATCGAGAACCTTTATTATAATAGCTAACTATATGTAAATTCAATGTTTTTAATTTGGCTGTATGTTAGTACGATAATCTTTGATGTTATTGAAAATCTAAATGTTTTCGAATTCAAAATTAACGAATTCATTAAATCTTCATATCTTATACATTGGTCGATTAAACAATACTCTAACAATATATGGACAAAAATAAGAAGTCTAAGCTCATGAAATAATGTTATAATGAAAACTACGTCAATCTTGACCAGTTACGTAAAGTAAAACATTTGGATTTTGTATATTCTAATCAGTGTATATAAGACTTATTTCACTTGATACAGGTGACAGACATAGACCAAGGATTCACATTTGTCGAACATTCAACTTATCTGACTACATCAATGCCATATATGTCAATGTAAGTGCCATACATACCTTCAATAAGTAAAAGTTCAAACCAGCGTCATGCTAATTGGTGTATTTGTTCACTGGATGCAGATCGTTTCTTTCTAATGTCATTGTTAGTTGACCTAAGTTCCTATCCTCATATTATATGTGAACCAAAACACATCACTTGGAAACTAACCAGAAACCAGTCAGCATTAAACGTAAGAGACTGTGTATCAAATGATCACTTAATAGGATGGTAAAATTAACATGCTAAAGGTCATTTTAATATGATATATTTCATTTTTGTTTTTTTCTATAAGGCTTTTGGCACGATCGATCGTAAGTAAATGGTATCTCAAAGATGGACCGGGTGTCGATGATATTATCCAAAAGGGGAAATACGAATGTTGACAAGAATAACTAACTCTTACAAGCAACAGTTCGAAAGTATTGCATGTTCATTTTTCAGGGCTTTTATAAAAAGAATCAGTACATCATTGCTCAATCTCCACTTCCAGACACCGTCGTGGACTTTCTGTGTTTAATCTTCCAAGCGGATTGTTACTGCGTCGTATCAATGGAAGATGCAGAGTTAATTGGGACGGTAAGGCATTTTTAATGTGAATGATATAGTAACTATAGTATACCATATACATCGTTTGTCTAGAACGAGAATGTCATAAGTTCAAAGACAATATTTTGAGAAAACAACAAACGAATGTCCGATAATTACTCTTTGCTTGTCATGGTAAAACAAGCTGTTTCAACTTCAGTTTTGTCAACATGACAAGTTCTGATGTTTATTAAAACATGTTTATTAGACAGGCATTGTGATGCAGAACGTGAAAATAAATAAACCAGTCTTATAAGGTCGTAAATACTATCTTTTTGTTTATAAGAGACAACTTTCGTAATGTAATTGTTCATGAGTACTTACATGTAGCCTTTGACCGTGGACAATCAACCATAATCATGCCAAAATTTGATCCAGCTAAGATTGGAAAATAGTTAAGATGTTTGAATGATAGAATATATTATCAAGTCGGTAACAAGACAAGTTTACACCCTGTACAAGTTATGTATCAATATGGACACATAAGAGTAGTTACACATACAATGGAAACATTATTTAAATGTAAGGGAAAGCAACGCCTATAAACGTGTTTTACAATCACCCACAATTATGTCCATAAAATACACAGGCAAACAGAGGGATCATCGTTTAGTTTTGTGAGTCAACATCAACGTACATTCGTACGGACGTACACACCACAACTACACAAAAAACGAACATGAACAAAACCAAATGTACAATACATAAACAATAAATCCACAATCGCTAAAATGCAATCAAAGTGGGTGTGTTCGTAGCGTCTGTTCTGATACACTCGGAACAGTGTTCCTGTTGTTCCTGTTCCAACCACTTATGTAATTGTGAATATACTCTGGAAGTATTGATTTTACCTCAAATTTTATATAACATACATATACCATAATATGAACTAATTAATACATGTAACTAGCAGGATAGGGAAATGAAAAGTTTTCTTGTATTATGTTAGAGTACATCTAGTCATGTTGGAGTTTAATTCACTCACAGGAGATTTGAACATTTTAAACATGTTCTGTCCATCAGGTGTTTCTTCTGACATCTAGTGATAAAACAAAATGTAATATTAATCATTGGTGTCAATATAATACTTGGTATCACATGTTTTTGCTAAGAGACACGTGTTCAAATATGTATGGTTATTTAAGTTAATTATGTATTTCCATATTCAGGAAATTGGTGATTATTTAGGAGCCGATAATCAAGTGTTACAGACAGGAACATTTGCAGTGAAGACATCAAGAGGTGAAACAGGGCCAAACTACATAATGAGAAAACTAACAATCTCTAACAGTGAAAAGGTAATCAAAATTGTAACATATTGACCCTTTCCCCTAAGCTGAGAAATATCCAAATAATGACACATAATATGAACCTCCTAAATCGGTATTTAGTAAATATTAGATAACAGCTAGGCTATATTTGTAGATATTCACACGGACTCAAGTTGATATATGCTTTATCCAAGGGAGATATTTAATGTATGCAATCATTGTACAAATCAAGTCAATACATTCAAATTGTCATACTTTGATTCAAAATAAATAAAGTCAACAACATACCTATACTGTACTGTAATAGTGTAGGCCTACTGTATGAGGTTTTATTTTATCCCGGAATATAGATAATTTCGAGCCTACCAGGCCTACCTGACCTAACAGTGTTTGTCTTTCGTCCATACTGTATCCACTTGGAAATTTGAAGATATTGCAAAAATGACACCGCACGATATTTGATGGGGCGCAGGTTTATATTCAAAAGATCAAGACCCACAACAAATATTACACAATTGTGCTTCGCAGCTTGCATACAGTGAGTGTGTAGAATCTTGGACTCTCAGCTCTCAGCTCATCCGGAGCATGATTTCGCGACTCTCTTTTCCAATTTGGATCGAAGCAAATTTACAACAACATTGAAGTGCTCAACCTGGTTGACGATTAATCCAGAATCAATCCATATAAATTGATATGTTATAGAACTTCTTCGTTTTGGTAACATAACGTCTAAAGTTGGCTAAAGTAAACTACAGCACACGATGTTTTTGTTTTGTTTTGAAAAATGGAACAGTCTAAAACTCGTCGCTCGGCTCCTCGCAGTGTTTACTTCCCTTTGTTGATTCAATCATTTTGTTGCATTTCATAGAATATCTTTTAAAAGTTTAAGAATACAAAAAAAAAACGTTTGGGCTCAACCGTTTCGAGATTAAGAATTATTCTATTTTCCAAGACTATTCACCTTGGAAAACTGCTTCGCTGGCTATTAAATACCCTATTAACAAAATTAATATTAAAATACTATAACAAATCGTACAGGAAGCGTAGTACACATGGGAAGTAGCCAAACACGAAATGCACAACAAATACTAACGATCAACAACAGAGTGCAAAACAACATACTAAGATTATTTGAGTGAGACAATTCGATGGCTTAGAAATAGAAGGTCGTACCCACTAACGACCTTTTAAGATTCATACATATTTAGAATAAGCATCACAAGGCGCTTATTATACAGTTTTCCGTGTTTTCTTAAAATATCGATTTAGTAGTTACGACCTTCTAATTCTAAGCCATCGAATTAAGCTTTAACACTACAAGTTCTAACGGCAGGTGTAAAATATCGGAAATGTTTAACAGTAATGTCACTTGTTATATCGCTAATAACGCAAAACTATAACTGATTATAGTTATAGGTGGCAGTGTCGGCTGGTATGTACGCTACATTAAATTAGGAAATTTACTTTCACTCCTAAATGATTATATGTACAACTTTACAAAATGTAATACGTTCTACAAGTGTTGCAAAGAAGTGTTTTTGAACATAAATGTAAGTTTGGTAATGGTCACACAATAAGCTACATTTTTATATATACCATCTTTCTTTGTACATGTAGCACTCTAATGGAGAAAAGGTAGTTTACCATTACCAATTAACTAATTGGAGAAGAGACGAGCAGGTTCCTGCTGATGTTGGGGAGTTTACACAATTTGTGAAAGATGTCAGTAACAAAGCTCGTGAAATGAAGAATGAGAATGCGCCCGTTCTTGTACATTGTTTGTAAGTTTACATTCATGTAACATATTGTAGTTCCTACTAAGGGAGAAATACCCTAAGTTGACCTACATGTACGAGTAGTGTCATCATATTTAAAAACAAATAGGCCATATCTATGCGACAGGTCTTGCAGTGTTTTGAGTATTTGGCAGAAAAACAAGTTAAATGTAACTAGTTATATTTTAGGTGACCTTGTAGATGTGTATGAATGTTACAATGAATTCACTCCTAAATGATATCAGTTTAAGCTTTACCAATAACAAAACGTTCTACCACTGTTGCATAGAAATGTTAATGAACATAAATGGGTAGTTTGATACATTTCAGCACTCTAAGGGAGAAAAGGTAGTTTACCATTACCAATTAACTAATTGGAGAAGAGACGAAAATATACCTACTGATGTGGGGGAGTTTACACAATTTGTGAAACATGTCAGTAACAAAGCTGGTGAAATGAAGAATGAGAATGCACCCGTTCTTGTACATTGTTTGTAAGTTTACATTCATGTAACATATTGTAGTTCCTACTAAGGGAGAAATACCCTATCTATGCGACAGGTTTTGCAGTGTTTCGAGTAGTTGTCAGAAAATCAAGTTAAAGACTCGAACTGATAAGTCCTAAAGTTAAACTGGTATATACAGGTACCTAAATAATGTGATGTTCTGTATACCATCATATTAAAATCAATGTTCAGCATCACTTCTAACACAAAAATGCATTGCAAAAAATTTACATAGGCGTATTAGTTAAGAGCGATACGATTTGAAAGCACTAGCACGTATTTTAGAATATTATGTCATATGAGTGACTGTCGATGTTGTATAATATAAGAATTGTTCTTTGGTAAAAAAGATCATGTAAATTAATTATGGGACGTAGGTATTGCGTTTTTTCGTTAGGTTGTTTGTCTATTTCCGCGTGCTATTATGTTATGTGATGTTGTTTATGTTTTTTCTGTTTTCTGTTGGTTAAGTTAAGTGCTTACTTGGCCTATGTCCTCGTATCTTTTTAGTATGTAAATATAGTTATTCAGTTCACCAAATCATTTTAGGGACGGAGCTTAGCGCAGTGGTCTGTTCAGTGCTGTTGGTATACTGATGGAGAAAATCGAAGCTGAAGGTCAAGTAAGTGTACCAAACACATTGAGACAACTTCGTACTCGTAGGAAAATGGCTATTCCAAATAAGGTTGTATTTTATATAAGTCAATCATGTCTATACTTTATTGTGAACCATATTCAAAATTGGTCTAGAATCAAATATGTCAACCACGATAAATAAAGTCATTATTATCTTTATTATTATTATTATTATTAAAGTCAAACCAGGACTGCCTGGTGTCATATTCACAAACTTATAAAGGCTAACCCGTGCGTAGAATAAATGTAATGTTAAACTATACTCCACCTGTCCAGGCAATGTTTGCAATATTTTCGTTACACATAAACGGCTGAGATTATTATAGTGTATACCTGACTTCAACTACAAATTCAGTAAACATGTATTGCTTGAGTTTGATGCATCAGTTGATGTGAAGGTATATCCGTTCATTATATGTACCCTAATATTAGTTTTTCTCGTTTTCAGGAACAGTTTGAATTTTGTTTCCGCTGTGTGGATGCTCATGTTAACTCAAACAACGTATATTCCAATTTTTCTCGCTAGAGACTCTACACCACGCTTCACTTGTACTTGCATATGTACATGTATCTTGGTATATCATTAGTTAATGCGCTTGCAGTCTAATATGGCGACCACCCGGGTTCAAATACAGCTGGAGGCACTCACATCTTTATTTCAACTGACAGATAAATGCCATGATAGAATTTGAAAGAGCACTTGACGAGTTTGTTAAAGAAGCTATTGATGCAATGAGGATCTGTTTATAACTTCGCGTCATGCGATATTATCTTTGACGTTCGATAGTGCTCATTTAATTTCTATATTATACAATGTACTGCTGTTTTTGATACGTCATGCTTTAGTTTTATATTTTGTTGTTTTGATCCATATTGACATCTTGTCAATTAACCTACCTTGTCATGACTATTTGATGACGTTTCTGCTCCAAGCATTACAAAGCATGTTGCAAGGCACGTAGTTTTGTCTTGTATAACATGTGGCATGCATTTGTTCGGCTACCTTCTTAATCAAACACCCGAAATGTAGCTCAGTCGCCATATTTTCAAGCAATGGAATTGAAACTTTCACTGTTGACTGTGATATCAATATATTGGTACCCAAACTACGCGTGCCGATGCGATAACGCTCTGTGGACCAAGTACTTCTGTTGCTTGAGAAAAATGAGAACATGGCAGCTGAACTATCGTTGGTTGTATAATAAGGTAGTTGACATGCTCATTCAAGATAATAAAATTTACGAAACTGTTTGTCTTTGAGCCAGCCGACTTGTCATAGTACATGGTTACTGGTGATATACAAACATTTCTCACATGTAAGTTTTACGACTTCAAATCGTAACATAATTTTGTTATAATTTCTAACTATTTAGAATCAGATTTTTTTTAGTATCATACCAATGTATTATTCCGATCTGAGCTATCATTTCGTATCAATTTCGTTTGTGTGCCATTCGCGTTATGTTGCTTATGTTAATGGTTATCATTTCTTCTAGATTTAAAATTAATTTTAATGTGAAACTATGTACAAATGTATAGTTGTATAATGCATTGAACCATTTATAATAACTCTATTTCTTTTATCACCTGGAAAAATCAGACTTATACATCACGGATGGCAAAATGTAATGTCCAATATATAGGATATCGTATAATATTTTATAGATATACTATAAGACACATTAATAATATCGCATTAATGAAAAACAAAGTCATAATGTTGAATACCAGAACATTGTTTCACACCTGTTGGTCTATACACATATTGATTTCAGATTACTATACACCATCACGGTATTATAACTTTTCAAAAATTAGATTAACCATTTTTATTATGAAGACTCTGCTCCAATACCAATTATTGTCTTGTAGGCGTAAAATAATAAAATCTAACTGAAGTTAAAGAAATGTATAGAGATTTTAACCAATTACCAATATACAGATGTTTTACAATCCAATCTTCCTCACTTTTTCACATTGTCAACATACAAAATCTATTCATAACGTTCACAGACTATCGTGTTTATTCTATTATCCTTGTACGTGTATTTAAAATATAATTTTAAAGTTCACGTAAAACGTAAACTTTACAAATGTACGTATCTCATTTGGTTTCCTTGTTGTTGTTTTTCATGATATGTGGTTTCTGGCGAGTGATGCTGGTATAATTGCATAATTTGTTCATATATTTTATTAGAAGTCAAATAATATTCATGAATGTTTAGGTTACAATTATTTCACTGATATCATATATGTTGATTATTTTATCTTAACGTCGACTGGTGGTCGTAAGTATAAATGATACGAGCCCCGTATAATAATTTCATATACAAAGCAGCGTGGAATATTTCATGTCAACAATGATAATTGATTAGTTGACTTTTACAAGTGTCAATTGGGATATCGACTTAGAATGAGAAGTCATAAGAACAATTTTGAAACCGCTAACTTGAGAAAGCAAGAAAATACTTTATCACACAACTTGCGATCTATAAGTGCGTAGCATTTTAAAGTCGTGCCGAAATATCGTAATGCACTCCCAGACCATTTATTAAACATTTAAATTAGCTTGAAGTTGTTTGGTTGGTTGGTCGGTCGGTTGGTTGGTTCAAGATGACGTAACATTAGCAAATCCGTTCCTTGAATCGACCCGTGACGTCAGTATAATACACACGTCGGCATGACGTCGCGCGCATTGTGATTCTAAAACATATTTAGTGTACATCAGCGCTTTGAATGTTAACAGCCGTTCTCTAAAGCTATGTGATACATATAATCTTACATTCGTGTTAATATTGTACGAGTTTTATTAAACTCGTCGACAAAGCAATATGACGGTCGGCAAAGCCTCGTGCTTTTCGAAACGAAAACTCCAACTTCCGTTTGGTAAGCCTGACCAGTTCAGATTGTCACGAAAGCTGATAAGAAAGATATTTGTCAAATATTAATGACTCTTAAAAGCACGTAGACACCCTTCTTAATATTACTACCAAATAATGCACGGTTTGGGTAACATAACTGAAAATAGAAAGTGTGTACTTTGATTTGTGAATATTGTGGAAGACGAATACCATTTTGGCTTGGTTTGTCCATTCGTCCTCACTATCGTCATTTACGAACTACTGTTTTACCAAATTATCTGGTAAGTCATGTGATGTAAGCCATCAAGATATACTATAGTTAGTTTGTAAGGTATGTAGACTTGTCCGCTTCACGAAAGTAGAAATCGTTGTTCTTCTCTGTATGTACGTAGCTATAGTACGTCGCTACGACCTTGAGACACGAACACCGTCCCCAAGAAAGGTTAATAACAGTGAACGCGTTGTGGTTTTCCAGACAATATTGTAAACAAACAGTCGTGTTGACATACGGCAACGTTCCCAATAATTGAGTGTCAGCTATATAAACTGCATTGGTGTTCTTTAACATACATTCGGTGGAGTTTGTTCCGTTCTGCATTGTGTAATCAACACATGTTTCTGTAAAAGATAAACAAGTATGGTGAAATTGGACAGGGAAGGCAACACTCAACTTAACCAGCCGAACACAGAACATATAAGCACTATCATATAAGACAAGTACACGCAACAATAGTGCCCACACATAACCTGACGAGTACATGAACTGTCAAAAAAATTTCGTCTGAAACACGAATGTGAATGTGGTAAGTACAAAGATGCTATTTAGATATAAAAAGCTGTACAATGTACTCTTAACTTGTCTCGGGGACGTACTCACGATCTAACAAGCAGGCATTAATAGGCATCGGGAAAAAGGTCCTAGTTGTCTACTGGATGCATTGGGGTCATCTTTAGAAAAAATATGATATTCCTGCATTGCCTCTCGAAACTAATTCAGTCAGGAGTACCAAGGCATTATTGAAAACCAAGCGGTTTCAACATAATTTCCAATATTCCTGAATATAGGTTCACTGGAGACGTCTTGTGGTGCATATATCACTAATGAATCAGTCTTATAAGGTCGTAGGATATATTGTGATATATGCTCTAGGTATTTATCTACTGCTATTACTACAACATAAACATAATTCTAAGATATGCATAATACTTATGATATGTGTACGGTAGAATTAATTTAGAATTTCAAAATTTTTAAACCTGTTATTCGTCAGTATAAAACCGAATAGAAACGGTTAATCGGTCGCCATATTGAAAATTGGGATTCTTTTCTGGCGACCATATATAAGTACTTTCAACAAATCGTCGCCTGAGTGGAACGTTGCTCTATCTACCATTTTCACTATTTTGAGAAAATCGAGTTTAAAGTTTCAGTTTGACATATTTCTATAAAGCGTTTCACATATGTGGGACAAACTTATATGTGGATAATCGGATTTAAGAATAGATTTAAAATATCGAGTTAGTTTGCTTGAAATCGTTGTACATTTCTATTTATTTAGTTTTTTTGTGTTTGGAGATAGAGCACTTTTGTCAAAATATTTGATTTTTTCTTAGAGGTAAACTGTTCTATCTCCTGCTACTGGAGATATAGCAGTTCTTTAATGAAAGTCGTGGAGATAGAGCAGCTCTTTACCCAAAGCCGTGGAGATAGAGCAGTTCTTTACTCAAAGTCATGGAGACAGAGCAGTTCTTTACTTAATGTTATGGAGATAGAGCATTTCTTTAGTTAAGTTATGGAGATAGAGCAGTTCTTTATTTATCGCTAAGGAGATAGAGCACATCATTACTGAAGCACTAAGATTCACATGTGTAAATTACTTAATTTGATTGGCTAAAAATATTGTTTAGATGTAAAGTACTCCAACTCCTGGACTTAGAACAGGATAAGAATCAATGTTCGATTAATTTTATTGAGCAAAACATTACTGGATATCTTCGTTTGTGTTGGGCGGATTTATTATTAGGCAATATATTATTGTAGAGCCCGACGAGACAATTTCAGGGATATAAAAATCTCATTTTTGTCAAAAATGGAGAAAGAGCACTTCTTTACTCAGGCGACGAATTTTCAATTTTCTTATGTGACTTATTATCCGATGTAAAACATATCATTTTTAACATCTTCATGTTAAAGACGACCACAAGCAAATTTTTGTATCATTTGTTATCTGCTCATCCAGCATTTGTACATGTTTGTATGTCGATAATCACATGAAAGTATGAAGCGTCAAAAATACCATACATACATGCAGTAATATATATTTTATTCACATTCCAGAATATGCGTTGTTTTAGAACGATTAGCGGTTTGACAAAATTGAAACCGGTTAAACCTTGTTATCGAATCGTGTCCGATAAACCGAGTACTCGTCCCTGTCCTAAGAATAATTGTCCAACTGAGCACTTCTTAAACCTCGGCGATGTACTCACCACGGTATCACAAATGTTCTAATAGTGATTGCCCTAAATCTACGCCTGGACACGTGAACCATTTTCCCGATGCATTACAGTGCCCATTTATTAAATCAGGTGTACGCCGCGGAGACAAAACACTCTCAAGTGGACCAAAGCATCACTTACTCTCTATACACATTTGTCTACCCTTCCATTTACCATCAGCATCACAGCGAATGAAGTCTGGTCCAAATCTTAGGAATCCTTCATTACATGTCATGGATAATGTTGAGTTTATGGTTGTATTGTGGTTCTCCCCATATGTCCCATATTCTTCTACAGGTGGTTGACCGCAATCTAGTGTCGAGTATAGCATAATGTATATTAAATATTGATTAGTTTCATTAGTTTTGTTAACAACACAATATTAGTTACAAGGTTTTATCACATCGCTTGTATGAGAAGTATATTATTACTAAGCTTATTTCAGAAGGAAGTTTTGTATGCATTGAAATACACTAGATCGTCTATTTCAGGTACCTGGCATTGGACCTATTTTCCAAAATTTAAACGATACAAACTGTTTTCCACATTTCGTTAATACAAATATAATAACACGACACAAACAGTCAGGTCAAATTATGAAACAATATATATCAGTTTTTAATGATATTACTCGTATAGCAATTTTGTTTAATAAAATCAAAGCCAAAAAGTCACTAAATGATATTTTAAAAATACAACCTATCTGCAATTTCAAATGATTGACAATTTTAAATGGTGATTTTTAAAACTTCAATGGTCTGTTCGTACGTGTATATTGCCATTATTGTGTTTAAGTCCTCATAAACTGTAGATAGAAGATTCTACACACTTTTACATACCCTGAACAAAATTTCGAATTGGTCACCTAACATATTGACAAAAATTCAGTCCGTGATTATTCAAAATATATTCTGTCAATAGTAAAAGTGTGAAAGAAATGTGTAAACAACAAAAACATGAAAATTTGATGCAAATTCTCACGCTCAATTATTGGAGATACTAAGCAACAACCTTCAGAACCAGAAAGCACATAAAATATGAATAAAAGCATTTATAAAGAACTATCTTTTTTAACATAAAACATAATAAACCATCATCAAATACGGACGAGTAGGCAGTAATTAATTCATATGGCAAATTATACTCCAATAGGTTGTATGGTTGAGGCGGTGGAATGAAATGAAAAAAATAAATCAACTTTTAAGATTGATCTGGATTTCTGATAGCAGCAACATAATTCGCCGTAGGAAATCAATGTCGCATCAAAAGTTTAAACGCAATGATAACTTGCCATAATTGAAACGAAATGAAGATACTAATGAAAGATAGACTGTACAAAATTTGACTTATTTATCACTCGTGGATATCGTTATTTTGAGGGTTTAATATTACTCTATTTTCAATTAAAAGGGAGGTGATTTCAGAATTTTCAACTTCAAAGCTGTATATCTTTTTAACACCCAATTATTTTAGCAATATTGTTTGTTTTTCTGTTTGGGCGGTCAACAATTAGTTTGTATTTTTACAGTTTATCACATTTCCACTGACGGGTTTTGCATTAAACATAAAAAACCTGTTTTGTTCACAATGGATCATAACTCAGAACAGGTTACGAGGCTATGAAAAACACCGACTGAATTTGATTAAGTACACAAAGCCAAATGAGTTAAGTATACTATATATATTTCTTTATTGTTATGTACAAAAATATTTAAGTTTAAAAAGTGACCAATTAGAAATTTTACTGAGTGTATTAACAACACTTATGTGTAGATGATGTAAAGAAGGGTGATTTGACTGTGCCATTTTTTAACATATAGTTTGTACTTATGGCCCTTTGCAACTTTTACTACGGGGGCACCCTTTTTCCATGGACACATTTCTAGTTTTAAGTAGTTAAGTTGTCGTACCAATTAAATGACATTGTACATTGCCGCCAACCCAGCCGTTTTCACCGTCACATCGCAGGTATCGTGTCCTTTGAAACCCTTGTAGCCTGTAGTCTTGCTTACAAGTAATCCTGATATTGGAGCCATGACGGTATGTTTTATTGGCACCGTATTCCAAACTGTTAGGCACAGGAGGTGCTTGACAATCTTCAAGTACAAAGATATTTCGAATTTGATTCTACCAAATACAATTGTAAGCTATACGGGTACACATGCAACAGCGGACGATCTCATCGACGCTTCAAAGACTCGAACCTTAAAAACGATATTACCCTGCAAATTGTACAGGTGAAGGCATTACACCACCAAACCAGCAGAGGGGGTAACTTTGCACACAGTTGATAACTTCGCATAGATGCTCTATTGATTTAGCTAAGGGGATAGTTGATTTAACGACAAAAATAGACACTATGCACACATACAGTCCTTTCAAAATCAAATGAGAATAATTTGTAAACATAAGCTCCTCCGTCAGGTAGTTCTTGTATAACTTTGTTAGCTGCTCTGTATATCTGAGTAAACGGTAGTCCCCGCTTTCAATTCGAATGTGATAGTTTCCAAATTTGCCATCATTGTTTCACTTACGTTATTTACATGAAGGTAAACTACTCCATTTTCAATGTTACACTTACCTGGTTTGCATATGGGTAAACTACTCCATTTTCTATCTGTGTTACAAGTGATTTCCTGATATCCACTGCGACTATAGCCTTCATCGCACACTGCGTGTAAGACATCACGATAAAATGTAGATTTGCCTTCAAAATGTCCATGAACTAATTCTGGCCATCCACAATCTGCAGAAAAAATAACAGATCTATATATAGTAACTCATGGCTATATATAGTAGCATATCTATATAGGTCACAACTATTTATCAAACTCCCAGAAACATATTATTGTAATTTTTGATGTATTATGTATTGCTTACACGACAACAGTTAATCGCTAACGTGTGGATGGATAAATGTAAAGTAAATACTTACCATACACACTTTCAAGTCTACCTACACTTTCCACCAACTTGTCCAGTTTTTCTGAAATAAACATAGTACTGTACATAGCGCTTATACACAAGAAAAAAACACAGAAATGTAGTGTACATCAACATTTTGAACGATAACCAGCGTTATGTGAGGTCATGTGCTATATAGAAGCTGACTTGAATTCGTGCTATTAAAAATAGTTTTATCAAACTCTTCATTAAACAATATGAATTAATATATCTCTTATGTGAGGATCACCGATGCTGCAAAATCTACAATCAGAGACAAATTAATGAAAAATGTAAACCCTACAAACACGGATTTAAATACCAACACAACCTCGTACATGCAGATATGTATGCCTCAAGTTCACCACATAGCAGCAATATGCTGAGCAAAATATTCAAATATATACCATTTGCGTAATTCAATTCATGTCTGAGTTCTTCGCAACAATTGTTTTGTTCTACAACGATAAAAACATAATTTAATTGAAACTTGTATATTATATTACTTTCAAAGAAACCAACGTGCATGCACTTGCAGTCAACATTTAGTTATGTTATGTAATGCTAGGTTTTACCAGCAAGACACTTATCTATTATGTATGTCGTTGGTGTACACATAAGTGAGTTACATGTACCAGAAATTACTTACCAGATGGACAATAAAAATAAAAACAATAGCGATTTTTTATGAAATTCAATGTAAGATTTTTCAAGACAATTTTTTTTAAGAATCTGAATGATATTTTTGTAATTTTGATGTAGTAAAAATCAGATAAAGCGAACCTATTATTAGGGTCCCCATGATTACGATATATCATTTAACATACCATTTGCTCCATCTTGTTCATGATTAAAGTTTCCATAACCATTCACTTTTTCTAAAATGGTAAAACAAATAAGACTGTATTATTGATTTGAGGTACAATCCTTAACACTTCTTTTATTTTTCATCATAAGTGTGCATTTCCCTTCTACTATTACAATTAGTTGAACACCAGATGTCAATGGTATCTACACTTTGCACCATAATAAATATGTCTTTGTGCGCTGGTAAAACGATATGAGATAATCGGACAAAGAAGGCAGCACTTAACTATAGTTCAATTTTGAACCCTGAGCCATGACCTTTTAGACGAGTCTATTTGTGCGAGTAACCCGTGATTTATTGATTTCAGTAGTCATGCTTTACAGATATGCTACTTACCAATGTGTGTTATACATATCTGAATATATATATTAGCCAATCCCACACCAATCTTTATCGGCGAATGGATTAAACTTTAAAAGTGCAGTCACGACTCAATGCTCGAAATAGTACTATACATGTTCATTTGTAAACCGGAAAACATGAACAAAATAACATAATATAAATACATGGTAAATCAATGTGCTGAAGTACTGACAGACTGGCGAACTGCAAAGGGACAATAGTTTTTCAAGTAATATAACGTCAAGTGTTTTTTAAGTCGAAAGCGAGGTAAATGCTGGACGAAAAATAAAGTGTTAAAAATATAAAAAAATATTGAGCCGCCGTGATTCGATCGCTAAACCTTAGCATCAGAAAATATATAAATAATTTAACATAATAAAATCATTGATGCACGCACTATATCGCGTTCGTAACGCGTAGTAATAATTTTCAACGCCTTTAAATACCTTTTGTTTTAATTGCATACAATGTCCTTCCATTACAAGAAGAAACTAATATATTACAATCGAACAGAATTAGATTAAATGAAACTAGGAAAGTTTAATGTTCTAATCTTGCAAAACTGATTAACGAGGAGTTGAGTGTATAGATTCTGTGTTGTCAGTTTCGGGAGTAAATACATCTTAGTGGAATTCATTTTTTGGCATTATAATAGGTCTGGCGACATTGCCTAAAAACCATAGAGATAACCCAATATAAACTTATATTGGCATAGGCATATAAACCATTTGAATGAGCATCCACAGATCCATTCAATGTCGGCCCATGGTCGAGACATAATATACATTATTAATGGCTGTTGTACAACAATGGTTTTAGCCTTATTAATAATAGTATTGAAACATATGAATAAGCAATTTGAAAAACACAATGATTAAAAGCATAAATTTATTTGCGTACTTAATGTACTTTTTTCAAAAACTAGTAAAACTATCTTAATTAAATACTATAACTAAATATTCAAATGAGAAATGGAACGTAAACAGTCGAGCAGAGAAACCGTACACGAACGCCCCTTTTAACGATTGCACGATGCATTACCCAACACACAAGTAAATGAGAGAATGAAAAAAATCACTTAACGAGGAATTCCCCATAACTAGCATAAGTTTCTCTACTGTCAGATTAAATTAAGAAATTGTAGAAAACACTTTCAATAAGCATAATTTGTCTACAAAAAAGTGTGCGAAAGTGTGTCTCTATAATGTCAAAATATATTTAAATCATCAATAATAATTTATCGCTTCTAGCGATTTATTATTATGTGGTCAAAGGGAAACAACTCATGAATATTTTGGCTCGTTACGAAAAGATGTTTTCACTCTGTTCTCGGTAATTGGTAGGAGCTTTTTTGTTGAAAATCTGAGGAGTTTAAACAATAATGATTTTCATTTAATGTTTAATATTTCTGAATCGATTTAAACGTTCAGAGTTATAGGGGACGTCTTTTTAAAGACCAAAATTGTCTAAATCAGAGTAAAGCATTACAAAATATCAAAAGCAAACATATCTTCAACTGAACTTCATCTCACAATGTATACATTTATACAAACTTAAATCAACACATACAACAACATGTACCACAATACCACGGCAAGATATAAATGATCATGACCGCCGGATTACCATTTTTCTGCAGCCAAAATGTCAAAAGACCAAATACTAAGCAAAATAATCCAAGTCACATATCTTCACCTGAGCTTCGTCTCGTGATGTAGCCATATTATACAATACGGTGCCATCAAATATTATATACCAGTATATCTATATTACGTACCTTCAATGTTCAGCGTACGTCTGGATATCAGCTCCAGTGTTCCGATAACATTTGCAAAAACTGTTTCATTTGTTGAATATGTTCCCACTGAATAACAATGTATCACCGCGAACACTAGATACATACACTTCATTTCTTAGTTTGCTTACAGCCGAAGATAAAAATGCTGTAGAACTGAATGTAATATGCCCTGTAAATCCACGTATATGTTTACTCAACACTGAACTAGTGTTAACTAGGTCAAAATTTAAAGCAATATTGAAAGCGTCCGGCGATTCCACTTGACTGCTCTTAAATAAATGAACTACATAAAGGCTTATATTTTATTCCAAACCGTTGTAATACTAATGGTTACATATTCATAATTAGTACAACGAGTTAGACGCCGAGTATGCATTGTATTTATAGAACATACTAGAAAGTCCAATTAGCTTATTAAGTGTCGCACATGAATTAACGTAATACATATGTTGCCCTATGAAGCAATTCTAAGTGTTTTGCAGATCTTGACTAAAGTGTTTCTAAAGATTAATTACATTTGCATCCTGAGTCAAACTCTACTTGATTTTTAGCACTGTTGTAACGCTCACATGTACTTATTAAATGATAGAAAACTACATTTGGTCACATAAAAACATCTTACATCCAGAAGTCCTTATACCAACAGAAATGATAAAAAATTATGGTATTCGCTTTACATACGGTTGATAATAATAATGAATGATATGATGTGTGGTTGTACAAACTTATGAAAATGGTTCACAATTGTTACCTAATCCAATTGATACGCTTGAAAACTTTCAACGAGGAACATTCGACAAACATAACAAATTAAGGCGCCGCGCGCGTTTTTCCTAACGATCTCAATTTCTCTGAAACTCCTTAATATCATATTAAAGTGATTTGACATCATAAAGCCATATGTCCCGAGGCTCGATTTTGAAATACGTTGTCTTCAAATGACCTACCTTCGCTTTTAGGTCATTCCAGCTATTTCTTCAAACAAATATGTAAACATCATATTTTTTTGATAACATTTCTCCAATTATAAGCAATATATGATGTTATATGAGTACATATATTTATCATTCTTACATAAACAAACAGTTTAGCTTCCTGGTGAAATAAAGCCGTATTTGCACATGATAAATAGTTACCCCACCTATTTACCTAATTATCGAAAAAATGTGATTTTTAATCGAGTTTTGAAGTTTTTAAAATTTATTATAAGTTGAGAATCAATCAGACTATTAGTTAAGTAAAGTAAAAATAATACTTAGATCATGCGTCATCAATTCATGGATTTTGCTATTCAGGTAATAAAAACAGGGTCAAAATTATTGTTCGATGTGTTTGGAAAATCGGAGTTTTTCCATTTGTTTGATTTTATTGAAATGGTTTTTAGGGTTTAGCTGTTTAGACACTCGTTTGCTAAAAGATTCATAAACTACACCAGAGACACTGAACATCTATCGTTCAGTTTGAATCTAGACCAGAGATATTTTCTTATCCAATATTCAAGTTTCCCTGGAGCTAAAGTTCGTAATTTGCGGGGACATTTGTATTCAATCAGGAATTTCGAGTCCTACTTTGTATTTATAGTGAGAGGCACAATCGACCTTAACGACAGGGAAGCCAAGCGTACGGCAGCCGATGTCGTTGACCTAGTTGAGACTATCAAATTTGTGTCATAAGTACCCGAAGTTGGGTTTGTTAGAAATTATATAGACGTCAACCGTCCTTACCTTCGCGCAACCCAGTAGACATTGACATCTTTAGTCAAAAGGTAGACGAACTGAATGACATTTTAGGATCACGGTTAATTGATTTTGGATCTGTCCTTTGCCGGCTTAAAGGGTTCTGGTCCGAGAATTCGTTACATACTGTGTTTGATAGGGATGTGGTCCATGTCTCTGCAGAGGGACACAAGAGGCTGTTCAAAAACATCAGGGCTCTGGTTGTTTCGTACCTTACAACTTGTCAAACTGAGTCAGTTAAGTATATTTTGTTGGTCAGTTGGCTTTTACGCCTAGCTAGTACAAGTGTAGCAACAATACAATGACGGTTGTATTTATTGATATTATATTAATATTGACATGCTTATGACAGCCGCTACTGGGACCATACTTCCGGGCATGTCCTCGTGACTTTGTTTTCCAGCACCTTGGAATATACATATTGAACCGCACATATGTACCTTTTACTCCTTCATGATAGGTGGAGCAACTTATGCAGTCACATAGCTTCTCAGACTCACAAATTCGTCAATTAGGGCGTTGGCGGTCAAATGCTTTTCTTATTCAAGGCCTAAATCCATTACTATGTAGAAAGCCTAAACTGTCTCCTGTTGCCTATACATGAACTACATTTTAGACTCATGAAATTATATTATTATTATTATTATAACTACTAAGTGTGTACATTTACTGTAGTCACAATGACTTTGATAATTACAACTTGCTCACAGTTACTTTGTTGGTGGTGACTGACTTACTTAGGTAGCAGCAAATCATTGACATTGTACAGCTCATGGTCTCATGTACATAATATTTCTTTTTTAAGTACTACATAGTGATCAGTCATATATGTTAACATAAATAACTTTTATAGCTTTGTCAGATTTAATTACAGAGAAGTGGTTTGACCCTTATTTCAAAGCTAGTGAGCCCAAGATGTGGTTAATAAATGCATGCTACGTAAACTTGATGTCAATAACGTCATTGGTGAAGCCATACATTTCAGTGATTTCAGGAAATTTTGCGATCCGGAATCATTTCGCTGAAGATTTAATTTGCCCCCCTATATTCGACTCGAACCCTTTGGATTTCTGATCATTGGAATGTCGGAAGGAAGGGTTATATGATACAAAACCAGTATATTTACTTTATTTGAAAACTACAATACAACGTGAAATGGGAAGTAATAATGGGTAAAATGCCAGGAATTAATCGGAAATTAAAGACGTCATTTGCTGCTGATTTTGGCAGATTTTCAGAATTAAGGAAATGGCTTCAAACCTCTGCTGAGAAAAAAATGGATACATTTGGAAATAATTTATGTCCTGAATAAAACTTGTACATGTTAAACAATGGCATATAACAACAAATATTATCTTAAAAACTTTCAAAGGTATTAAAGTTAGTTATGTTACCATATATTAATGATCACCCTGTACTTTACTGGTTAGGTCAGCTTATGCATACATGTATGTTTTCACAGTTTTGTTTTTTTATTCTTTTTATGGTGACTGACTAACTTAGGTAGCAGCCGGCCAATTACTTAATTTCAGCTCATGATCACATGTACATAGTTCGTGTTAAGTTCTATGCTAAGTTAATTTTTGGTCAATTCAGTTATGCATACAGATTATGCACGTATATTATGAATACATTAATGGCGATCTGCTCTGTTCGGTGGTAACTCACTTACCTAGGTAGAAGTCAACCATTGGCCGGTGGTGCCATGAACAGGACAAGGTCACGTGTCTAGAGTTAAAGGTTTCTAACTGCTGTACTTGTACGTTTTTGTTTGCTTTGACATGTTTTTATCATGCTCGCTTGTGACTAACTTAGTTAGGTAGCAGTCAACCATTTTAATGCTTTGTCTTATTAGTGTCATGGTCGCAATGTATATCGATGGCTTAGAACCAGAAGTTCGTAACTGCCTCTTACGACCTTATAAGACTCATACATATTTGAAATCTGCTTCACAAGGCGCTTTTTATGAGCATATTTTCATGAAAATCTGAAATTGTCATGTTGACCAAAATGAAGTTTTAAAAACGTGTTTTCCTATAGGTAAAGACTAAATTACAGACAGTTTTCTCTTGTTTTCTCAATATATCGATTTGGTAGTTACGACCTTCTTGTTCTAAGCCAGCGATATAGTTCATGTTGTTTTACTACTGTACAGACTTCGTGTGTCGTACTGGTTTACCTGGTCTGGTGGTGACTGATTTTCTTAGGTAGCAGCCAATCATTGGCTTTGGGTGACAAGCATATTTCATCATCACATTGTCTAGAGTTCGTGGTTTCGTACCACAGTACTGTACATATAGGTAGTTATTAATATGCATGTTTTACTATTGTCATTGGCGGCTGACTTACTTAGGTAGCAGCTGCAAATTGACTGTTGGCCTCAGTTATAGTTCACGGTCACTTGTGTAATTGCTTTTGTTGCTTAGTTTATTTTTCAATAACAATATGTTGGACTTTTTGTTTTTTTCATGTTTACTTGTTTTTCTATTACAACTGTTCCACTTGTTTTTTTAGAACCCCTGGAGTTTGCTGGTCTGGGCTGCCATAAAGTCCAATTGCATTGACCTTTATGTTTTGGCGGTTTTTATGGCCCAGATGAAACAAATCTTTGTCTCATATGTTTTTACACAGTGTAATGATTTAGTAGTAGATGAACTTTATATATTTTTTTATTGTCATATTTTGTTTTTTGTTTAGCATTCACTGTTTTTAAGGCTTAAATAAAAGAGCCCTTTTACAACATCACATCTTGTTTGTTTAATTTGTTTTACTAGCTCATCAAACTCCCGGATTTCACAACACAACCACTTGCTGGCCATAAAACAGTTTTACTCACCGTTAGCGGACGAAAATGCCATCGTTCATGAGTGAAAACGTTATTCGTTTGATCACGTGATACTCCGCATTAGTAAGACTAAGTCTAGTATTCTAAGTACCATGTCATTCGGTGTCAATGACCTACTCATGTTTTATTACTTATTGTGTATTTGTACTTATTATAGTGCATGGTACTTGTCCTAATGATGTAAAAAATTGTCCTTCACGAGATTGTTTGTGGAAGTTGATAAGGACGACCAGGGAAGTTAAAAGTTACCAATTCTCTGAGCTGAGCTAATAAGCCGCACAAGCACCCTTTGTCATTTTAAAAAACCTGCAAAGTTGTCGCTTAAAAGATGAAGTTCATCTTTTTAATTTCAACGATGCTGCTGTGCTATACGAGGGAAACTAATGCACATATTGAGAGTTTTGTGACTTTAACGAGAGTTCTTGAAGAAATACAAAATATTTCCGGACGTTTAACCAGAATGGAAGGTAAGATAATATATTTTCCATTAACCCTTGCATGTATCATGCTAGATTTCCAGTGGGTAGAACCAGTAGCCAGTGCTGAATTATACCGGCAGTCTACTTGAGACACGAACCTGATCTGATATGATAGTGACTATATTTAGCGCAACTCATTAATGGTATGATTTATCAAAATACCGATATTAACTTTGTATTTTATACACAGACAAAAAAACAATAAGCATCACGTTGATAAAATTTTGATTATATTTGGTAAAGTACTTCTAATGTAGTAATATTTAGCAATTTGTCAATGCAATGTGAAATAGTTTCATGCAAGTCATACTTAAAGAGGCGTTCCCTATAACTTTGATCGCTTAAATCGATAAAATTTTCAACTAAAAGCTCCAACTAATTACCGCGAAAAGAATGAAAACACATTTCCGTAACGAGCCAAAATAATCACGAGTTGTATATATATAATTATATTGACATTATAGAGACATATTTGTGCACACTTTCTTCTGACAAATTATTATGATTGATAGTGCTTTGTACATTTTGCTCATTTAATGTAATAGTAGAGAAAAATATTTTTTGTATTATCCTTATCTTTAAATGTGACTTGAAATGGTTATTTCATTAATTCATGCCTACATTTACTGTATAACCTTTTGAATGTTTTTATATAATTTTTGCCGTGTGCATGCTCATTTTAGTCGAACTAAATCCATACTTTCACCATGACTGCCTCAACTTATCTGGATCAAATCTGATCTCGAACAAAAATTCCCAATCGTTGGAAGTTGTTGGTAAGTTTTGTCACTGACATCTTATAGATAATACCTGACATACTCCAAGTTAACATGTTCAAAATATTCAGACCATCGTTTTTCTGTTGCAAAAGTTAATTCTTGTATTACGGAAAAACGAGGATGAACGTTTTAAATGAGGATTTAGTAAGTATTTTTATAACTAACCATGAAAAAATATGTTAATGTCTTCGAAATTGAAGGATATATTTTTATATACCTACATGTATAAAAATATCAAGCTTAGCCTTAATATATCTATTGACTTACAAAGGATGTATATTTGATATTGATTCTGATCCTGAAAACTAATCCCTTTTGAACTTGGGGCCAGCCGACCACAGACAATGACGATAAAACCTATCAAAATGTTTTATTCTTTGTAGACACATTCGATGGTCTGGTTGACAAATTGGCAAACATCGAAATCTGCAACGGTAAGAAAATATTTGTACACCACTGACGTATCCCTTTCTCAAAATAACTTTCAAAGATGGTCACTCTACATTATATTTTCTGAAATATTTTACCTAAATGCCAGAAGAAATATAATGCAAGGTATTTGAAAGTTATTGTGAGAAAGTCTTATACTGAAACGCGAATAAATATAGTATAAACTATACTAGTGTTTAAATAATTATTCCCTATGGAACGTAATCAGAGACACTACTGACTTAGTAGTCTTTAAATTATAGAAGTGAATATCTAGAAAGGTTCAGGGTGTAGTCCTAATTGTTTAAGTGTTGAAAAGTGTTCGTTTTGTAAACATTTCCGCAAGTGCTCTCAGACTGGTAAAACAGCTACTTGTACTTCATGTTTCATCGGACTAATTGTATAAAAACACTTACGAAATGACCTCTTTTCAATTGAATAATGCTAATTCGTATGTTTGAAAACACCAGTACCAATGCAGCTTCTGGCACGTTTACAAAACTGTGTAAAATATCACTGGCTTAGAAGGAGAAGGTCGTAAGCACGAAATCAATATTTTGAGAAATGACTGTCTGAAATTTTCTGTTCACTTATGGTAAAACAAACTTTTACAACTTCATTTTTGTGATCATGACAAGTTCCGTTTTTTATGAACATAGGCTCATAAAAAGTGGCATATGATACAACTTTTTAAATATGCATCCGCCTTATAATGTCATGGGTAGTACTTTCGACTTTCTCATTCTAAACCAGCTATATCGCTGACATAGATAGAGAAGGTCGCAAGTGCCACTTTCGTCCTATAAGACTAATGTATTATATGAAATCGGCATCATAAGGCGCTTCTTATGACCCTATTTTCATGAAAATTCGAACTTGTATTGTTTACCAAGCAGAAGTTTAAAAAGCTTGTTTTACCATTACATGTAATAAAGAGTTATTGCCCGACAGTTTTACTTGTTTTCTCAAAATATTGATTTTGTAGTTACGATCTTCTCATTCTAAACCAGTTATATGCACATACAGGGTGATCATTGATACATGGTAACATAAATATCTTTAATAACTTTGTCGGTTTTTAAGATAATATTTGTTGTTAAACACCATTGATTAACATATACATGTAAGTTTTGTTCAGGATATCAACCATATTCAAACGCTATATACTTTTTTCTCAGCAGATGTTAGAAGCGTTTTCCTGATTTCTGCAAAACTGCCAAAATCAGCAGCAAATGACGTTGTAAATACCAATAATTCCTTGCATTTTACACATTAATGCTTCCAATTTCAAATAGTATTGTAGTTTTCATATCAATTAAATATACTGGTTTTGTAGTATACACGCATTCCTTCAGCCACCCCATGATCAAAACTACAAAGGGCTTATGTCCGGTGAGTGTAGGGGGCAAATTTAAATGTGGTCTTTAGTGAAATAATTCTATCGAAAAATGTCCTTGAATCGCGGAAAATGTGCGGCTTCATCTATGACGTTATTGACATCAAGTTCACAAAGCGTGTATTTATTATCCACATCTAATAGAAATTTGGGCACATTAGATTTGAAATGAGGGTCTAACCACTTCTCTATCATTAAATCTGACAAAGTTATTAAAATTATTTATGTTACCATATTTTAATGATCACTCTTACACATTGTTTGCTGGAATTTTCGAGTTTCAGAGTGCCTGTGTGGACTTTCAGTATTGAAATTCATTTCCTTGTTCAGTTGTGCTTTGGGCATTGTGTCTTGGCTAAGGCATTTAATCATCCCTATGTGTTGTTGTATGTTAGCATTGCTCCGTGTTGGTATGTTGTGTTGTTCCTGCTTTCTGTGTTCGGTTGGTTAAGTTGATTGCTGCCTTCCCTGTACGATTGCCTTTTATCTTTGTTTTGTTTGTTGCTTATTTGTGCCTGGCTGTTTAAATAACGTGTTGCCTTTCCCAGACGGATGTGTAGCACTTTTGAACGTGTCTATACATGACAAAAGGGCAATATAAATATGGTATAATAATATGTGTATTATATGTTTATATATTTTAGCTAAAGAGAACTCGAAACAAACGTTACATCCAAAAGGGCCAAGTACTACGCAAATAACAGGTTTAAAGGTTTAAAAGTAATAATAAGTTAAATCAATACGTAATTTTTGGCCAATATATTTTGGTATGTATAGTCGTCCCTGTCAGCTTCTTTTAAAATAGCATACGAGTCGTTCTCCAGGAAAACCTGCTATTTTGACATAATGCAAGTACTGTATAAAACAAGGTTTTGAAAAAGCTCTAAAATAAGAAAAATGAATATCTACGATGAATTTATCAATATATCATAGCTTTAAATTTCCCCATGAATAATGACGAAAATAAATACTTCTTTACTATTGTTACCTATTGCAGGAACGTTTAAACCTCAAGAAGCGCATCGTATGCCTTTTTATGGTTGCTAAATTCAGGTTGTCATAATTATCTTTGAAATGATTCCCTAAATAAACAAAATAGCCGGTACCAAATTTAAATTTCGAAATGAAATAATGGCACCAGGTATATTGTTAAATTGGAGAAGCTTTTCAAAGAAAATGATGACATCTTATTCGTAGTAACCCTTAAGGCATACCGTGTGCTATTTGAGGTTTATAGATCACAAGTTGTTAGATAGAAAATAAACTATTTACTTCGTCCTAACTGAAAGTCACACGACCCAAGTAACGGGTTCGCAGTTCCCAAAATAGACGGCGTACCCAGTGCAATTACTTATAAAAAAACAAATAACGACATTATATATAGTAAAATGACATGGTTCGCATAAATTAAATGATTAAACATAGGCCTAAGATATTGTATCACAAACTACAGTTTTTACTTTCCTAATTTTTCATCCATTAGGCCATACCAAATCGTATTTTCGTTAAGCGTCCGGCCTAAGTTTGTAAACCTATCTAGCTATCCTAGACAAAAAACAAGTCACAATGACTTCTATCCTCATCATTATTCATGTAGGCCTATGGTGAACAAATATAGCTTTCAAGCATTGTCAACCATAATAACTTACATAAATAACTTAAAACGTGTCTGTGTGAAACCTTAGTGCAGTTTAGGTGCTGGGGACATGATGATGAATAACTATGATAAGTATCAAAGCAATATCTCAATTGATTTTGAAGATATATAAGGTTACAAAATTTGTTGTTTTGTTCTTTCACAAGATGCCCAAACCTATCCGTCCTCGGACGCTAAACGAAGAAACGATTTGGTATGACCTTAAATTTAGTATAATGTGTTTGACAGGTTTTCAACGTTTCGGGTTGTATTCCGTTGTCAATATTAAAACAACGTGGCAATGGCTTCCAGGTTACAAACCACTAAATGCCTCCGCGAACCAAAATAGGATACACTCAAATAGTCCCTAAATAAACTTGTGATTGTGTTTAAATGGTAGTATGCTTTGACAAGGTGGAACTGGAATCATCTAATTGGGTTTACAGGCATTGTATACATGTATGTGATGTATTGAAACTGCTTTATTTTACATATTTTGAGATTTTGGCCAAAATACCAAAGCGAAAGTAGGGTAGGGTAAAACCCGGATTTGGTCGGTCCGCGCGCCTGTAAAAATATGTTCACCGCGTTGGACGGACAAAAGTTTTCTTATATGATACGTGACCCCCTGTTTTTTTTGTATTTTCTTAAAGCTGGTAGCCCCTTCTTTTCATTGATATATGTCTGCCACCTGGCCATAGACTTTAACATGTATCAACCTGGGACTGACTATTGTAACTTTACATTGAGCTAAAGAACAAATTTATTTAGTGGTTTGTGACCTTCCACGATGCACAATAGGCCGTTGTTTTCACCAGAACTGAACCGAATATTTTATTGTCGTAAACAAAATTGTTTCTTGATAAATGAACAACTTTACAAAGCATAATTTATTAGTAGTCGTTTGTTTTTGGATGTTAACATTTGTATGAATTTAAAAATTGATAAATTGAAATTAATGCATTCATTGTCAGGCTTTATAGGCTAATTAAATCAATTTTATATTAAGTGAATCAACCTTTATTCGTTTATTACAGAAACGATACACGTTAAGCCGTTGTTTCCACCAATTGGAATAAAAGCACATGTTTTGTAGGCAACATCAATCAATGTTACGTGGACAGATCTATCCCTAGACAAGACACAGAACATACGAGACAATAGATATTACACTATCAGGTAATCCTAAATTGATATCATGATTATGCGTATGATATCCCTTTCTATGAGTATCATATAACTTCTAAAGAGTATATTAACGGTACATGTCTTTAACCCTCTACAAAAAGACAACTGACTCTTAAGTTTCTCTTTAACTATAAACAATGTGTCCTAAGTGGCAATGATCCATCTGGTATTCCATTCCGTTTCTCATTTTGTAAGACCTGGTACTAATCTCCAGAAACATCTCATTCCGGATTAGAAAAAGTATAATATAGTTCAAGCTTTTGAAACTTGGAAATTTAATACATGGATAATGGGTTGATACGACACAATAACAATTAATGAACTATATTTAAACAGATACAGACCAATGCCAAAACGAGGGAAATATCGCAAAGAGAAATGCTATGAAACATTTAAAGAATTAGATGGTCTCGAAGCTAACACGTTGTATGAGTTTAGTGTTCGAATCACGAATGGTCGTATGAGAAGCACGTGGTCTATATACGTTAAGAAGAGGACTCCACTAGCAGGTATGCGGTGGCAAGAATTCGCTGGCTTAGAATGACTAGGTCGTAAGAATTAGTTACGCCCTTCTCCGTCTAAGCCAGAAATGTCTTGCATTCACATCGATGTAATATATCTCTATAAGCATGCGACTTATGTAGCATTTATATAAGCATCATATCTGCGTAAAATATACACGTACGCATTTGTGAAAATATGCATTCGTTATTTTATCCCATGGTCGCCACCATTGAATGGTAAAATATTGTCATTATTGTCATACATTTTCAGCTCCGGAATCGGTTCCCTTCAATTTGACTGTGACAGCGGTTAATAGTGACCCACGTAGTGTGATTTTGACCTGGCAACCACCGGGCACAAGTTCAAGCATTGGTAAATATATCACTACCTTAGAATGAGAAGATCGTAAGTAAAACATCGACATTTTGAGAAAACAATAAAAAAAACTTACTCCAATGTACTCTTTACTTATGGAAAAACATGATTTTACGACTTCATTTTAGTCAACATGAAAGTTCCAATTTTCATGAAAACCCGCTCATAAGAAACACCTTGTGCTGCGTTCGGTGTCGTAATAATAGCATGTTGTGAAAATTACTTCGACGTCACATGATTAGTTGTCGGATATAATGTTGGTATTATCACATGAAATTGTGTCACAAACGACAGTTTGTACTTACCCAAGTTTTCATCCATTCAATATAGTATATACTCGTATTTGACAGGTTTGCAACGTTTAAGGCTGGATGTCAGTGTCAATATCAAAACAACGTGACAATGGCTTCCAATCCGGAACGGTACATCGTCGAATGTACCTGATAATATAACTTAAACACGGCACAAGGTACACAATTTGATTGTTTTGTGTGGTAGAGGCATATTTAGCTCCGATTAAAACCATTTTCTGGCCCATTTATGCGTTAACTGATTTATTCATGTAGGGACGAACAGAGACATTTCAAACCGGTTCTTTTATCTAATGAAAGAATGAAAATTTGCGGATGTTAAACTCGTTTATTGTGATATAATTTCTTAGGTCTGTGGTATTATTTACATTTGTACAACATAGAACAAATTCATCGGCATTTTCAAACTTGCTCGTCATAGACCAAGTGCTCGTAATATTGATGTTCATCGTGGAGATGATTTACTCCATTCACAGGCCTAAAATATTATATCACAAAAAACAGTGTTTTTAATTTTCACTCATTCATTAAATAAAAGAACGTCTCCGTGTGCCCCTACAGGCATATACCGTTTAACGCACAAACGGGCCAGAAAATGGTTTTGGTCTCTACAACACAAAAAACAATCAAAAAATATATATTTAACCGTGTTTATGTTATACTATCTGATACTTTCGACGAAGTGCCGTTCCGCGTTGGAAGCCATTGTCACGTTGTTTTGATATTTTTTATATGTTTTGACAATGAAATCAAACCGAAGTGTTGCAAACCTGTAAACTATATACAATATTACTGAATGGGTGAAAACTTGCGGATGTAAATACTGTCATTTGTGATAAAATTTATTAGGCCTGTGCAAATATGTTACGCATTATTTCGTGATAAGAAGTAGTTAAATTTTGGAAGATTTTCATAAAACAAAATTTCATTCCAATATTTATGCAACTTAGGTAAATCTATGCAACTTTATGCTCCATTTTAGTAGGATACCTGGTCGCATACATTGCAGTTCATAGTCTAGGTTATAAGAATTGGACAATCGAATATGGCGACGTTCTTACGTTGGAGATTAATGACCTTACTCCGGGTGAAACATACAATTTCAACATCAAGGCAAGAAATGCTAAGGGATATGTCGCGACGTCTCCTTATGTAGTGTATGCAGTACCAAATGGTAAGTGCAATTTGATAAAGTCGATTCAATTAGTAATACAAATGAGGGAACTGTCCCATTCCGAACAAAAAGCGGTGAATAACTCAGATGACGCGGCCTGGCATCAAAACCTAAAACCCTTGCACTCGGGACGGTTACCCAACCAGCAGTCAATCAAATACTAGTACGCGGTACCATCACACAGAAGAAAACAATTTTTATACATACCGGTATGTTTTTATTACTTCGTGTAGTTATGTTGTGATGTTACTGTTCTCTGTGCTAGGCTGGTTACGTTGAGTGCTACCTTGCCTGTCCGATTTCTTCATTTCTATTTTACGATTTCAGTTCCAGCCAGGTATCCTCGGAATTAAGCTGCTAGATCTAGTGAAGAATATATGTCGTCTGTTGTATTGACGTGGGATCCACCCGTTTCTAGTGAACAAATTAGAGGTATACATGTACACATCAACAGTCAAACTTCGTTATGACGTGTATCCAGTCTATGTCGATTTTGATTCAAGTCCCGGCGAATTTGCCCTCTACTGTTGCACCACAGGCCAAAGAAATCATACCACAAACGACAGTATTTACATCCCCAATTTTTCATCAATTCAATATAGTATATATTTGACAGGTTTTCAACGTTTCGGGTAGGGTTCTATTGTCAATATCAAAACAACGTCACAATGGCTTCCAACCCGGAACAGTACATCGTCGAAAGGGCCTGGTATAATAACTTGAACACGGCTAAAGGTATATATTTTTATTTGAAAATTTACGGACGTTACACTCTGTTGTTTTATGATATCATTTCTTAGGCATGTGGTTTCACATTGGCCGACATTATTATAACTATCACCCGATTGGTGTCGAGCATTTTACCTCACCCGACAATTCCTCGAGATAACGAAGTTTTACTGTATTAGTACTCAACCTTATCTATTTAACGATACTGCCTATTTGAGTCTTTATTATAGAAACATTTTGACAGAATATTTTTTTAAAAAAAGTGACAAATTTTGGGCGATGAAAAATGCTACGGTGCATTGCATGACCTGGATAAACCACGAAATCAACGAAATGGAGCCCCCACGAAAATTTTAAAATGATTTTACTGTACTTGTTGTAATAAATATTTTCTCAGGGTACCTCATCTTCTATACCACCGATTCAGGCCTGTGTGATATTGAATGGGTCGTCGAAGGAGTGCTAGGTGCAAGGTTAAACGTGACTATTAGAGATCTGATCCCGGATTCAGTTTACCTCTTTAGGATCCAGGCCAGAACATTGCAGGAATATGGCCCGATGTCACCAATTATAGCGTATAAGGTTCCCCATCGTAAGTTCAGTCTATTTATTTAAATTTGTCACTGGAATACGAACATCCAAATATTATTTATAATTATGTCATACCAGTCAAGGTAAATAAATCCAAAAAATAGGAGAAAGAAAGCAAAACATTTCACAAGATGTACATACATGGCATTTAAAAGGGATTTGGATGCATAACCAAGGAATGTATTCTTTCTAGTGGTTATAAATATGGGACAGAAGATCATAAGATGAATCAAATATACGTATGTTCAATGTTAGGTGAATTTGGAGACCAGGCCCGGTGATTATAAACATTTCTCATTCTCATACTCAAACTCCATACTCCAAGCTCAAACTTGAAAAACAGCTTTTTATCGAATTTTGCATTAAAACCAACATCAACTTGTAGCAAATGGTCTAACTAAGAAAATGAACCCCCACTTCATATGTTTCCATCAAGTAATAAAGAAGTTACAGCATTTTTTATAACCAAGAAATGCTTCATTTGGAGTACGGAGTACGAGTTGGAGCATGAAGTACGTACTCCAATGTTTATAATCACCGGGCCAGAAATTAACTACCGTAAGGAAAGTATGAGTAACTGGGCATTGTGAATGGATTTGTATTCCTTACGCGACTACTTAAAGTGTAAAGAGCTATTGTCGATTCAAAGATGTCTGTCAAAACCGCCATAATGTTCCATCTCTGAATAGCTAATTGCACCAAGTATAACCACTACGCTATAGGACCATTAGCTTTTTAATCATTCAAGTGTATTATTGATGGTAGAATTTAATCATACCTTTAGACATACCTTTAATAATCGACCGGGGTGATTGTTTGTTTACGCGGTTGTGACAGAGATCTTTGAATCAACTATATATCGGAAGATATTTTTTACAAGTTTCAAAAACTGAAAAACAATTATGCGTTCGTATCCATTAGATCATTTTAGATCAACAGAAACCCTCTCTGTGATTTATTTGACATGCGAACTGTCCATTTTCATACGAAAGTATTCTAGAACACGCTATAAGAATCGTCTATTTTTTGACGATTGAATCAAAGTACATGGAACCCATCCAAAGTTTAATTTTCAATTTAGGTAGTCTAGTATCATACTCAAAACGATGCAAGTAATTATTTTGAAATTGAATAACAGTTAAATTATAGCTCTATACACGTTAAGTTGACTGCTGTTCTTTTTTATACATGTATATTATTAACACTACCATTCGGCTGGCTTTAAATGAGAAGGTCGTAAGTACAAAATCAAAATATTGTGAATAGAGCAAGATTACACTGTCTGGAATTTACTCTTTACTTATGGAAAACATACATTTTTTAGAACTTCATTTTGGTCTACATGACAGGTTCTAATTTTCATGAAAATAGGCTCATAAGAAGCGCCTTATGGAGCAGATTTCAAATATGTATCAGTCTTATAAAAATTATGTAAGTTACGACCTTCTCAATCTAAGCGTTAAATGCGTGCGGGAATACATATTAAGGCCATAACTGTGCACAAAAAACAATAATTTGACAGTTTCTCAGACTACACTTGTTAAATGTTATAAGTACACCAACATGTAATGCGTATATCTTTTTTATTATGCATGATATCATTTGTTGCATGTCTTCATGCGAGTAGTATAGCAGCAATATCCGATAATTCGATGATTATAATTCGCACGCTGCGAGCAGTGAACCGTGAATTTTCAAATTATGCAAAATGCACGTGCAAAACAAATGATTTTCACAAGAACTCTTAAAATGTGGCATACAAATTGTCCAACAATACCCACACCAGGAAAACACTAAAACGGAAGAATTACGATAACAGCCCGTACAAGAGAGGTTTGTGAAACATGCACGTCTCATGACAGTAATTAGCCTAGTGTAGCTAAGGTCGCCACGACATTGACATTTGACCTATTGACCTTAAAATTAGTCGGAGCCTTCATCAGATGATAAGCAATCTCTCTGTAAACTTTTACGATCTAAGTTCCAATATTTCTTATGTTGTGGACCAGTGATTGTTGTGTGTTCAAAGGTCATGGTGAGTTTGACCTTTGATCCAAATGACTTTGTAATTGAGTCTGGCCGTCTTTGGAGGATGAATAATCTCCGCATAAAATTTTAGAATCCTAGGTCCAATCGTTTTGAAGTTATTGTTGAAAAACCATTCGGCATGTCGACCGACCGACTTTTTGCACTGTAACGCTATGTACTGTGTTGGTGTACTTATAACATTTAATGAGTGTATTCTATGTTTATCAATTCTAGTTACGGAACTTACAGAAGACGCTCCAGGAACCAATCCAAAATGAACCATCTCGTAAAAGTAACAATTTCACGTATGGTGTAGTTTTAGGCCCGGTTGGAAACTTTTAAAACCGATGTGTGTACTGGGTCCGAACTTACCACCAATACTTACACTCTGCACTCAAAAATTGATACTGTTATGCTACAAGCTATTATTTGTTAAGGATTTCAGATATAAACGAGAAAAATGTATATAATTATTTTTTGAATGTTGAATATAGCTTTTGATACATTATTACAATTACACACTATTTATGAGATAAAAGGTAATTGTTGAGTCTGAGTACAACGCTAAATTGCATTTGGAAACAAGCAAAATATAATATTTAGCACAAACATTCAACATAACTTCAACTTCTCGTTCTCAAAACTGTCGCTCTGAAACTCAAAAGAAGGAACTTCAATATTTGAGTGCTGAGTGTAAGTGTTGGTTGTAATTTCGGGTCCTGGTCTAATAGTGTTATTACGTATTCTACATAAACTCATTTGATTGAGCAATGGCTTTATATGTTAATGAGATATCTAAATCTTAGCTGCTTACATACATTAAAGAATGTACTCGTTGTTCGTCTAACTGTCGTCATCTAAAACGGCATAAAATGATATGTCAATCAGGGTTCAATATTTTTCTTAAATTCTTTGTAAAATTGTATCGTACAATAATGCTATAATAATCAGACGAGGAAAAGACTACTCGAATAATGGACAGCTGTAGAAGCACCACAAGTGAACCCGAAGCAAGTGATTGAAGGAAACAACATGATACAAAAATGTACCTCACAGAATTAGTCACAAATTCCGTCATCAAATAACACCCACCAAGTATAGTCTATATACACAACAGAACGATCTTGTCAGTATGATTCGATGCAGTCATGGACACCTTTTGACAATCGTGAAAGCTCTATCATTTCCGTTTGTCTCCGGCATTTTCCATTGGATACAAACCGAGATAACCAGAATGATCTCTGAAGAGAAATATTTTTTGTAAACCACTTGCGTTGGAGCTTTTGCTTCATTGTACATGTATATAGCTTCGGCCTCTTCACATGTAGCATGTTCAAAATGGCGGAATTGCATCGGTCTTCAACTGCAATGCACAGAATAGTTCATTTAGACATGTATTGGCATTCACTCGAGTATAAATGAATCAACTGTTGTATCACTATAGTCCAGTTAGGGTAAGATGACAGTGACGCAGAGGTAGAAACCACTATTACGTTGTAAAACCAATTATAAAGGCTTATACAAACAGGTGTGTGTTCTTTTAATGCTAAACTAAACTATACCTATTCTGATAGTAATCTTTTGGGTACATATAAACGGCTACGTCATTGGAAAAATATCCTAACTGGACTGTATAACTCTAACGCGGTATTGGGACCTGTGCCACATAAATAGACAGGTCAATCAGGTATAAAACATATTCCAAATAATATATTCGGTAAAAAAAAGATTAAATAGATAAATCAAACATCTACCTAAATCGATGTAATGGTCAGTGATTTCTGTTTATATTGAAATTGCAGTTTATCTCGTTAGAGTAATACCTATGCATTATCTTTACAGATAAATAGTTGACTGTTTATTCAGTAGTGTTTGAAAAAATAAACTGTTGAATCACTAGTTATGTATTTTATTTTAAAATGTCGAGTAAAGTCGTGTACAAAAAAATCAATTAATGGATTTTTTTTAAAGATAATGTATCTGTATCTCAAAGGACTGTGTCGCACATACATGTGGGGTGCGGTTTCCTACAGATTGGACGCGCGCTTTGGGATCGCGCGGCCCCAGGTTCGACACCCGTCTGGACCACTGGTTCAATGCAACACAAAAGAAACACGAATGTAGGTTTCATCTGACAGACAAATGACCAGGGGAAGTTAAAATGTCAAAGGGTACTTGCGCGGCATAACAGCTGAGAAGAGCAATAGAAAATGCACACACAACCCGCAATGCTTATCGCCTAGCCGTCGAAGCAAAAAGTAGAAATAATTAATCATCTTTATAACAGCGGTGTTTATAAATATGGTTTTATTTATCTGGTAGCCAAGAGACAGCGTCGTGATGAAGTAAAAGGTAGAGATGCTTTTTAGTTTTTATTTTTTTATTTTAACATAGAAAACTGTAAATCGGTCAATCGATATGTAAGGAATCTGCATAATTAGCATTCATTCAGTTAACAAACTCATAAATATATATAATTATGAAGAAATCAGACAGGGAGCACCGCCTTCAACTTAACCAAACGAGCACACAAAACGGATACAACTTTACATAGAACAACTGCACGACACACTGCCCACGCATAACCTAACATGAAATGCCGAAGGTCCCTGCTAAAAAAGGCTTGACTACCTACTTTTATAACGATATGCGAAAACGATGACTTTAAGTGACCAAACGATGTGTATATGCGACTTGATCCAGCCACTGTCTCCGGTATACCAAAGTCCCAGCTATAACAAGCTGAATAAAATATTTTTATAAGCAATGCCAAAATGGTGACCTCAAGCATCCAGCTGAAAACGGCTGGATATCCTAGTCATACGTATAATTATAACGATATGCCAAAACGGTGATCTCATGTGACCAAAGGAGATGACGTTATGATGTGTTACGCGCGGACTGAAAATAT
The DNA here is from genome assembly GCA_963678985.1 of Spisula subtruncata. Taxonomy (NCBI): domain Eukaryota; kingdom Metazoa; phylum Mollusca; class Bivalvia; order Venerida; family Mactridae; genus Spisula; species Spisula subtruncata. Next base: position 11,377,783 of record OY787677.1, on the reverse strand, counting down.
TCGACTCCATAAATCAGGTCATGTTTCATATCACCCTTTGAACACCCCTCGTATAAAGCAAGGTTTTATCTAGAACATAATTAGCTCCATTAAGGTTCGTTCTTATCTACTGACGGAATAACCTCTCACTAAAGAGACAATCTAAATTTATCCTTCTCACAGACGTTGCAAATATGGTTTCGGATACAACAGTACACGCAGGTACGTTTATACGGTACATCTACGTATTATATGTTATATTTTTAACTCCTGTGTGAGTACTTTAAGTCAATAAAAAGCTATTTAAGGGGTATTCCCTATAACTAGCATATTTATCTCTACTATCACATTAAATGAGCTAAATGTACACATCACTATCAATTATCATAATTTGTCAGAAGAAAGTGTGCCCAAATATGTCTCGATAATGTCAAAATATATTTGAATCACCAATAATAATTTATCGCTTTTTAGCGATTTATTATTATGTGGTCAAAGGGAAAAAACTCGTGACTATTTTGGCTCGTTATGGAAACATGTTTTCATTCTTTTCTCGGTAATTAGTGGGAGCTTTTTTGTTGAAAATTTGAGGAGTTTCAGCCATACTGATGCTTATTTAATGTATGATATTCCTAAATAGATTTAAACTATCAAAGTTATAGGGAACGCCTCTTTAACTAATTTAAAATCGTAAATTTTATTTCTGTTTTTAATCATTACATTCAAGATTATTAATTCGTGCATTATAATTGCTAATGTATAAAATATTTATTATATTACAATTTGTGGAAAAAAGGCACACCATAAATATTTGACTGATGTAGGTTTTCAACTAAGACGCTTCCTGTCTGGTGTTCAAAATGCATCTCGGTGAAAACTTTAACATTGTCACTTAAACAGTACCGACATAAAAGCGTATCTCTATTGAACCTGCTTTGATTGTATGATCTCTAGTTGGATAGGAAACACTGAAAAGCGTTTAAGAAATGACCAAGTGCCCCGGTGAAAGTTTTTTACTGGTCAGGGTAATATCGATAAGTAGCCAAGCGGGTTATCCACTCCACCACAGGGCCATTAAGTGCATGTATGTAGTAAGATTTAAATACAAATTATGTTTTTTACATATTTCAGTTATTATACCAATAGTGTTGTTCTTTACAATCACCCTAGCAGGTAATTATTTTTCTCATAAAAACTTTTATATTTATTTTATTCATTTTAGGTTTACATACGTTGACCTAAGTTGATTTTTTTGTCAATGTATGTCGACATTTGTTTCACTTATTTGCTCAGTGTGGGCTCCAAAATGGTAATCCTTTTTAATGCCCTTTTTATGATTGTATCCATGAAATGAAATGTGGGCGGTGTGTTATATAAGTTTTATTTTTCTTGATGTCTTGCAGAGGGTTTACAATGCTACTCATGCAGCAATATAGACGATGACCGTCTTTGTACTGCCCAAAACATCACGACCTGTGGCCAGGACGAGGTAAGTTCTTCAATACAGAACATCCACTGGGAACTAGTAGTATACCCAGTAGTCTGACCCTATATTCAAAAAGGAAAATACATCATAAATCATCAATCTACACTTTTCTCAAGAAAGTATTTCCCTTTGCACCCTCAAAATAGGAGATAATGACGCTCAGAAAAAAAATCTAGCTAAATATAACATAAACATTATGCGATTTGATTGATAAACTATATTATCTAGTAGGGTAGCCAGACTATATACCCAGTAACATAGGGTGACACGGTGGTCGAGCAGAGAACCTGTTTGTTTACTAATCGAGGGGTCCTGGGTTCCATCATCGACCGTGGTGCATTGCCATTTCTGAAACGCTATTGAGTGTTTCCCACCCTTCTAGAGATGAACTGGCTGATAACCGAGAGATATTCTCGTTTGTATCGGTGCTGTACACGGTAACCTCAAGTGGCCAAACCAGGTATTAAAGAGGCGTTCCCTATAACTTTAATTAGTTAAATCGATTCAGGAATAGTATACATTAAACGAGAATCATTATTGCTTAAACTCCTCAAATTTACAACTACATTGTATAAGCTCCAACTTATTACCGAGAAAAGAATAAAAATATATTTCCGTAACGAGCCAAAATAGTCACGAGTTGTTTCCCTTTGACCACATAATAATAAATCGCTGGAAGCGATAAATCATTTTTGTGATTTAAATATATAATTTGACATTATAGGGACATATTTGCGCACACTTTCTTCTGACATATTATGGTAATTGATAGTGCTTTGTACATTTAGCTCATTTAATGTAATAGTAGAGAAAAATATGCTAGTTATAGGGTATGCGTCTTTAATAATGTGTTTATATTTTGCTTCGAAATTGCAAGCCTATACTCAAATGTTTGTTGGTGTTTGCTTTAGAAAACAAGATTAAAGACAAGCGGTGGAGAAGGTCGATCATATACATTTGTTTTGAAACTAAACTTTGTCTATCAAATGTAACTATAAAGGTAACATTCACAAAAACAATGTTCATTCCGACAATGGTGAAGCGTTGATAAGAAGAGTATCAAGTGGTTACCTTATGGTCGTATTTGATTTCTGCAGGCGTGTTATAAAGTTAGATTGACTGCAAATGGTACAGATATGCTGACTTTTGGATGTCGACCTAATGCGGTGAGTAAGAGTAGATGTGTTAATAAGCTATTTGAAATTAGCTCAACTGGTGTTTGCCAGAAGTATGGTGCTTTGTTTCTTTTATTCCATGCCACTATGTTATGTTTCTATGACTACCAATCGTCATATATTTTTTCGTTTTGGAGGAGGTCAAAAATACACAAACCTAATGTTTTATCACTGTGGCTAAAACAGAAATCACGTGTACAATGACCATAATAAATGTCGGAAATGTGTTTATGAAACAGTGAGAGGCACAAAAATTGAATGATTTTGCAATAACATCGACATACTATCTATTTTCAGAAATGCTCCAATATAATCGACACAGGTGCCATCATTGGTAGGAGCATTAAAAGACAACTATCTGATAACTGTACAGAATGCTGCTCTACAGACATGTGTAACACACATTTATGCCGACATCGTAAGTAAATATTGATTGAAAACATGAATGAACTTATTGCGCGTTTAAGTTTTCAGTTCAATTCAATTAAACAATATCTCAGTGGGACGATTTAAATTGTGTTGCAGTGTGTTAAATAATCAATTTAAACGAATACGAGGGTTGATTTATATTAATTTTTCGAATCAGTTTATGTTTCTATGAATAAATATACATATAAATTTATGTAGATTTTATTGAGAGTTTTGTAATATGCCTATGTATGATAATTTAATTTTCTTGATGTATGTATAGAATTTCTTTGTACGAATGTTTGTTTAAGTTGAAAACTAGTTATAAAAAGGGTTTATGTGTTTTAAATCAGCGGTGAATGGTGAATGGAGTGTATGGTCGGTGTGGTCTAATTGTGATGCATCTTGTGATTACCACATTCAATGTGTGGCCAGCCACGTTGGTTGTTCCAGTAACGTGCTGTCGCATGCCACTAAGCTACGGACTGAGGGACATTGGAAAAGTGCAATTATTACTGCAATAATTCTGGTTTAATTCAGCGGTGAATGGTGAATGGAGTGTATGGACGATGTGGTCTAATTGTGACGTATCTTGTGATCATTAATATGTAAATTGGTATCTATATGATAGTGTCTATACGCCTGCCACAACCATATGAGAGAAGCAGTCTTCACATGGAGACTCGAACGTAGGTTAACTTAAGTACATGTAGCCGAATTATCAGGGGAAGTTAAAATCTCAAAATGTGTTTGAACGGCAAATTGCTGAAAACTGTTGAGTTCATAAACATGTGTATAATATTATACATCAATATTTTAGATAACGCGTGTCCTTAATCCAGACGCTCAAAATTTTTATATCCTTATTTGAGATACTGATTATCCTTTTTCCAAATAATGAGTATCCTTATTTCAAATAATGAGTATCCTTATTTCAAATAATAAGTATCCTTATTCCAAATAATGAGTATCCTGATTCCAAATGAAAGATCTTTATTCCAAGTAAAGAGCATCCTTATTTCAAACGAAGAACATCCTTATTTCAAACACAGGGTATACTTATTTCAGATAACGATTGTTGGGACATCAAACATCATCAAAGTGCCGCACAAGATGGTGTATATGGTGTAAGGTTATGGAGAACACATCGTAATATACATGTCTATTGTGATATGACGACGGGTGGGGGAGGCTGGACAGTACGTTAGCACTTTAGTTATGTTCCGACTTAAAGTGTATAGAGCTATATCGGACGATATTTTTTCAAAAAGTTTCAAAAATTGAAAAGCAATCATGATGCTTTCATATCCATTAGATTGTTTTTCGCTTCAGCTTTAACAGAAACTCACTCTAAGATTTATTTGACATGCGAACTGTTCATTTTCATACGAAAGTGTTCTAGAACACCCTATGAAATTATAACAATCTTCTATATTTTGACGATTGAATCAAAGTACACAGAACCTATCCAAAGTTTAATTTGCAATTAAAGTAGTCTAGTATCGTACTAAGAACGATGCAGGTAATTATTGTGACATTTAATGACTGTTACAATATAGTTATATAAACTTTAAGATATAAATTAGGTTTTACACAAGTATGTATCATTCATGATTCTATTATTCATTTAATGAAGCCAAATAGATCTAGCATGTGTTGGAAAAATATTAAACCTATTAGTGTACCTTTTTTCTTGATTTAATTACAAAGTTTGTAAATGGCTACATGGGACAATTTTTTACGTTCAATAAATAAACTTCCGCGATTTAATTAAGTAATACGTGTACCAGTCAATTAGATCGGTGTTTGTATAACATCTAGGGCGTCTTCGTAGTACTCAAATCTTTTTAAATAAAAACTACATGAATACTTATGAATAAAGACAGTATGATTTATATAAAAACTACATGTATACTTTTAAATAAAGACATTATGAATTATATAAAAACTACATGTATACTTATAAATAAAGACAGAATGAATTATAAGTTGTTAAAATATGCAAATACAAGGTCAAGGATTAAGTACAAATATCTGCACTATACGTTCTCTCAAATTACATTGGTATGGGTATGTTATAATCTGATTAAAATCAAACTCTTATAACGCTCCGGTACTTTATCTGACCACATTCTGTAAGGGGTCATGTCGATGTGAAGTTTACGTCATCCAATCAAAATGGTACTTTGACAAATCTGAAAGTACGACGAAGGCTGCTATGTGACGTCATTGTGTGTCAAAGACACCATTTGAGCCTGCCCTCTTGCAGAATGAAGGAATGGATTAAATATAAGTATATGAAGTTAATGAATTTAGGTTACATTTATGTTACAGGTGTTTCAGAACAGATACGATAATACGACCGATTTCTACAAGAATTATCACCAATATTTACGTGGGTTTGGAAACTTACATGGCAACTTTTGGTTAAGTATGTACATCAATCAAATATATACTCTGGGTTGTAAGAGCCATGAATGTTCACAAGGTGTATAAAGCACCAAATTTGGCACAGGTATAGTATAAGTCAGTCTGATTAAAAAAATCCAAAGAGACACTCCATCGAGGCCCTGTCTCCTGCTGAAATGAGGCCCCAAAGGGGTACCTCAGAGTGTACATACTCCCTGGTAGAAATATATATTTATTTCATCTGATTACGAAGCAAAACATATGAAACCTTGGTAAATATTATGATTAATGGTGACATTTGAAATATATTGCATTTTGGTATACTTAAACACAAAATGAGGCCCTGCTAGTGGTTAAAACAAAAAATGAGGCCCGAATTCGGGAAAATAAAAAACTAAATAATATACTAAGAGCCATGAATGTTCACATGATGTATTAAGCACCAAATTTGGCACATTTGCTCTATAAGTCAGTCTGATGAAAAAAATCCAAGGAGACAACCATGAGAGGCCCTGTCTCCTGCCCAAATGAGGCTCCGAGAGTGTATGAGAATGTCCACCTACCCGTCAGTATAAATACATGATTATTTTCCTGATTGTGAAGCAAAACACATTGAGTCATAATATATAAAGTGATTCATGTGAGTGCTTAAAATCTGCAACTTTTTGTAATAATAAAACTTGGAATAGAGGCCCCATTGGTGGTTTTAACACAAAATGAGGCCCGAATTCAGGAAAAATAAAATAAGAGCATATGGATGTTCACATTATGTATATAAATCACCAAACATAGCATAGTTGCACATCAAGTCGACCACCTATATAAAAACCAATAAAACATGTATGTGAGGCCCCGTGTTTTGTACAAATGAGGCCCTAAATATGTACTTGATTTCACAAATTCATCTGTATATAATGAACTCATTATTATTTTCTCAATTGTAACGCAAATAATCTATAACTGTTATGTACATTATGTTGAATTGGTTATCATAATTTACAATCTTAATTAATAATAAAATATGACAGTGAGGCCCCGCTTGTGGTGTTAACCACCTACTAGACTCACCATCACACTACACAGTCGTATATTATATAGAAATGCAACAACTGTTGATAATTAACGATACATATTGAGTTACATAGTCATTGGTAAGTACAGTGTATAAACAATCTGTATTATATGCTAAACTATTTCATATAATACAAACGAGGCCATAATAGGGTAAATTTCTATCAGAAAATCACAGAATGAAGTAATTATTTTTCAAAAATCGAACGGTTAATTGGTATTTTTTTCTCTCCATTTAAGCAAGCTCATATACACAGTGCATTTGATTGTTGGCATATCAGCTGTGCTATGACTAATAACTGTACAATGTTAATTTGAGGCCCTGTTGTGGTTTAAAGAATGTGTATTTGAATTGATAAACATAACTTGAGGTCATTATAAGTTAAATTTAAATGTGAAAATGGTGCCAATTACTATATTTTGAATGTTTTCTTACCGAGTACAAATGTTTTTATGACCTAATACATTATAATGATTTCTTAACATATTTTTTTATACATTAATCCGCATCAACACCTTCAGAACATTAATTTTAGATACATATACTGTGGAAATCGACTTTTTTAAAGAATTAATTGAGGCCGTAATAAGGGATTCATTTCTTTCTTTTTTATGCATGTACATGAACTTATTCTGTATAAGCTCAGTTTTGGCCCGATAAGTCAATGAGAGACTTCAAAAACATGCAGTTATCAAACTGTGGTCGATGGGGGAACGGTGGTATAGAGGTAGGGCGCGCGCTTCAGAATGTGAGGTCTTGGGTTCAATCCTCATCTGGACCACTGGTCAATTTCTATGAGCAAGAAATATCCACATGCTACACTCAACCAATGTGTACATTGGTACCTGTGAGGGTTGGTTTATTCCTGGACACCGCAGTTAGATGTTGGCTACCACACCCACAGGACGGGTTTCATAAGGTAATTCAATGACCAGGGAAAGCTTAAAAATGTCAAAGGGTGGTTAAACAGCTGAACTATGTGTTGTTATAGCATCAAACCAAGCCATTGTTATAGACTGATGTACACAATTAATCCGATACATTATTTCAGGTTGGTCTTTGTTTTGATTTCAACTACTGTTAAAATGTTGTATTCATTTAAGCTGACGGCGACCATAGTCATTTGAGGTACCAAATACTGCCGAGTAAGGTCATCTAATGTACTTAGATATAGTTAACACCACAAAGTACAATCATACCAAGACCTTTGGTGTACCCGTAATGCCCATTACGTCAAATCCAGACCTTAAAAGTAACTCACGACAGGCCGTTCAGATCTGATGTGGTAAACTGAAGTCCTATGAAGTGATTTAATTTTTCAAGCTACAGCTTTGCCTGTCCCAATAAAATACTTACCTTCACCAATTACACTGGTACGTGTACTCAAAACCATATGGGTATTTCATGGCATAATACAGTCCTTTCAGGTCCTATTGGTAACTAACTTCTATCTAGAGAGCAAAGTAGACAATAGAAGCTACTAGTATAGTTGGTCCTTTGAAGTAATCACAAACCTCTATTTCAACCATTTTTAATGGATACCAGTGTGTGAATTGATACCTGTGAGGGCAGTGGGCCTCAATGATGGACACACACTAATCAGTAGAGAATTAGTCTCAACACGGAGACTCGAACGCATGTTTCCTTAGGCTAATGATCAGGGGAAGTTAAAATGGCCGTTAAAATGTTGTCCTATGGCTGAATTGCTGAAAGCGACCATTGAAAACTGATATCTTAATTTTTAACTGTACTAGGCACACCCATGCCTCTTGAGGTACCTCAAAAGTTTGGCACATTTATTTCATAGCTCTGGGGGTAACCTTTCACTCATCGACACATATATTTCAGGTTCCATTGGGTATTTAAAACTAATGGTCACATATTTTCTTGTCTACGCTAGGAACCTAACATTAATTGTCACAGTAAGGCCATACCAAACCATTTCTTCGTTTAGCGTTCGAGGACGGATAGGTTTGAGCATCTTGGGCATAAAAATAACCAACAAACATTGTAACCTTTTTTATCTTCAAAATCCATTGAGATGTGGCTTTCATATTTATCATATCAAGATGTCACCCTACCCCTACACAGCAGTAGGTTTCACACAAACAATTTTCAGTTTGAACGATATATTTGTTAGCCATATAATAATGAGCAAATAAGTCGTTATGTCTTTTAACGAGTGTTTTGTTCTTGTCTCAGGATAGCTAGATATGTTTTGGAACTTAGGACGGACGCTAAACGAAGAAACAATTTGGTATGTCCTAACTCTGAATTCAATGGGGGACAAGCTTTATTAGCCATCTATTCAATTTGTCACATTTACATCTGGCTCAATGGGGTTGGTAAACCTGCCCTGTTAAATCAGTCCTAGCTCTAAGAGTAAAAGTTAGGGCCTCATGTAAAGATATTCTGGGTTCGTGTAATGACAAATAATTCATTAGTAGGAACACTGCCAATGTAAAACTTCATGGCATTTTGTGGTACCGGGGTACATGGCACTACTTCAGTAATTCATGGCCATGGGATACATGTTACCTCATTAATACTTAACCATGTACTGCGAAGCCATGGCTCCATGGAGTATCTGTAAAGAAGGGTCATTCTTGGCCCTAAAAATACAACCATTCCTTGTGGGGAATCGACCTCTAGTAAACAACTTCATCGACATATACTTTCAAACACAAATACAATCATTAGGAAGAGCAATGCTAGTGCTAAATGCTGTTTTAAAGTATGTGCGATACAAACATCTATATTGCAAAACATAACAACATAACCAGGCAAATATTGAACTAATATTGATATACATTCACATTCACTATACAACACAATATTATGTTTTATCTCATCGATTTGTGCAATGAATATTCGGTGTTAACATGTATGCGACATGTTAAAATCGATTATTATGAATTTTGTAAGCAATTTTTTAATTACTTTGCAGAATATATGCTATTTACCCGCTAATGGGCTTAAGTGAAGTTTAAACCACATATGGGCCCTCATATCCACAGTTACTATTTACAATACGGTAAAGCTTATATACCAACATTCAACACAGTTATATAAATTATATTTCTGTTACAGATACTTTGATTAAATCTATAAGTAAATATAAATATTTTATTATCGTTTCTCTACATATGAATTCAATCCATTTTTTTTTCAAAATAGATTTAACCCTTTATATGGCCTCAATTCACTAAAAGTAATCAAATATTAGTTATTTACTGTATATTTATATTGCTTTATTATTATTTACGATTGGTATAAAATATGTCTTGTATTTGAGTATTGAATCAATGTACTGATTTACTTTCTAGCGTGTCTTATATAAAGTATCGTGTTTAGTTTGTACCCCTAATGGGGCCTCATTTTCACATTGGAACTATTATTAAAGTATCAATATGGTAAATTTTCATATACAACAAAATATAATTCACTTTAACAAATCATTTGTTGCACATTTTAGAGACATTTATATGTCTTACAGATTGCATCGTGAACATATTAAATTCATCCACGTTTTCATGATTGAAAAATGTCCTTTTAAGGGCCTCAATCAATAAATAAGTTGTATTTTAAATGAATTAAATTATATCATAAGCATCACTGGGTCAACTGGTCTGCATTCTATTGTTGTCTTGTTCAACTATTCATAACACTAAAACTAAGTATACAAACATGTTTTTAATTCTATGAAATTTTCAAAAATGCCCCTTTCGGGCCTCATATTTGTAATAAAACATATATGATAGTGGAATTCATAATATAATATATCATATATGTACTTGATTTAGACATTTCAATTGAAATTTTTGTGATTTATATATATTTTTTTAAAAATTCAGCGTTTTCATATTTTTAGTGTGCAGAGCAATTTAATTTGATGGACCCTATTTGGGGCCTCATATATGCGAATTAAGGGGCTGAACAGCTTGTCTCTTTCACTTTTCTGGAAGCCAATATATTGATTGTTATTTTGTGAAAGTTTGGTGCTTTATACACCTTGTGAACAAAATGACCAATTTTTGGTTCTTACAACCCTGAGTAATATGTATAAATCATGATTTTCTCTGTATCAGGGTTATTATTCTACCGACCTGGTATATAGAGAATAATAGGGCATTGTCGTGATGAGTGAGTTTTTCTTGCAAGGCAGATGAATTTATCTGTGAGCCGTCGGCGAATCCGTTCATTTTCGCAGCCAAGCTGGATAAACCTTTACTCAATCCATGAACCTAACCTATTATTTTCTATCCGGTCATTATATTTGCTTTAATCGGTTGTAACTATGTTTCCGTTAATCTGCTTTTTACTTGAGACGTTATGTTCACGTTGGTTTGTTAAATAAAAAAATACCAGTCACAGCTCATTTTGAAAATGGAAAATTTCAAGCAGCGACTTGGGAATAAGTCTGTCAGATCACGCAGTCAGGTGACCTGATAAAGCATGTCACGTGTAGAGGTTTTTTTTTATAATCAGCGTCATATGATATAAGGAATTTAACACTCGTTTTCAGCTGATATGTGAGAAAATTTCAAGATTCTCAGGTGTTTTGTTCCCACAAGTTCATAAATATTTTAATCAACTACAATTGCTTCAACTGTACAATGTTTTATATATTTGTTTAGTCATGTCTTAAAATACATACAAGAAAATTGCAATAAGTTAAATCTTTTTTCAACACGTCTTAAAATATACAAGACATATCAATAAGTTGTATATATATTTCCACCAGGTCTTAAAATATACAATTGGTATCATTTAGTTAAATATTTTTCCATCAGGTCTTAATATATACAGGAAATATAGAACGGCCGAGATATGATGGCACAATAACATTCACGTCCTCATTTTATCATTCTATTGTGCTTATGACATTGACTTATTTAGCGCCAATACACTGAGTGTTTTTATACGATATACGATGACAGTGTCGTTATCTTTAATTTTGTTCACATGCCTATTGTGCTACCATCAGCGAATGCAACAAAACAATTAATACTTCTATACATATTATATCCGCAAAGTGTAAGGCCTAAAGTCGAATAAAATCAATCGAATTTAAAATTTCTTTCAAACAATTTGAAGTTCACAATCTGGATCTGTTTGTTAGTAACAGTCCTGCAAATGCATGCATATTGTGAAAATAATGAGTAAAAGAAAAAACAAATATAGCTGCCAAACTTCGAACTAGGACTGTCGGTATCGAAGTCCTTAGTGTATCCACTACACTACATATCATTATATTGAAACATTGAATTTAGAAGTTCGATATTTGAAAAAGAAACGAAAAAGCGTTAAGATAATTAAAATTTATGAACATACCCGCTGTTCAATATGGCCATATCTAACCGGTGTCGTATTGTCAATATTATTGTGCCATCATAACTCGGTGCACTATATCAATATGTAATATATATTCTTTCCATCAGGCCTTACAATATGCAAGAAATATCAATCAGTTACTGTATATATGTTCAAACACGTCTTAAAATATACAATACATATCAATAGGTTATTATATATTTACCCAACAGGTCTTAAAATATGCATGAAATATCAATAACTAATACATTTTCCACCAGGTCTTAAAATATGCATGAAATATCAATAAGTTATATATTTTTCCACCAGGTCTTAAACTATGCATGAAATATCAATAAATTATATAATATATTATTTGTTCCAACTGGTCATAAACTATTTAAGAAATATCAATTGGTTATATATTTTGTTCAACAGGTTTTAAAATATACAAGAAATATCAATCAGTTATATATTTTTTCCAACAATGAAATATCAATAAGTTAATTTAAATACTATATATTTTCTTCCAGGTCTTAAATATCTACAGGAAATGGTATCTCACTCAATGAATGAGCTAAGGATAGACCTGGTGTCAGCCAATGGTACTACTGGATTTGAAGTGCTGAGTAATATTTCGTTATCAATGCCTAACTACGTCCTTCACGTCGGTGATACAACATCTTCTAAAAATATAGATCGTGAGTGTAATTGTGCCTCCTTAGGTCGCATAACATTAGGTCACTGTCCTTAGTGCTTTAAACTTGGTCACACCCCGGTGTTGCTGTGCCTCATTTGATTGCTGTTTTGGCATTTGTTTGTGTGGGTATTGCTCAGGGTAATTGTGTCGTGGTGTTTCTGATTTCTGTGCTCGGCTGGTTATATTGAGTGCTACCTTCCCTGTCTGATTTTTTCATACCTTTTTTGAAATTGATGTTTTTGCATTAAGACAATATTGCATGTAATCATACCGTAAGATAGTACTCACCAGAAAAAGACACATCATGCTGTCAAAGTCAGTCATAAAAAGTCAGGGCATGAGTCAGAATACGTATGTGTTACTCATCTTAAGTTGGTGAGTAACACATGCTTTGGGTATTCGGCAATTTGTAAGTGATAAAAGTGGTGTGAGGTGTCTTATATTGGTCATGTTGAAATGAACTTTACGTCATTCAATCAAATCGCTTCTTTCGTGAATATGAGAATGCGACCAAACTCTTCTGAGGCTGCTTGGACTATTGCTTGTTCTCAACACATTATGTTTACTCGGAAAGGTCATTTAAACGTGACTTCTTACGGAGTGTTGTCATACATGTATCTCTAACAACGTAAAGGATGGTGGTTATGACTGCTAGGATCTGAATTAAATGAGATTGGATACTATAAATCATTTGATTTTGATGGGACAAAATTTCGTGGTTCAGGTAAAAAATACCATTTCGATTGGACGTTAAATTCGTGGATTTCGCGTTTCAGGTAATAAATACAATGGTCAAAATTATTTTTCGATGGGATTTAATTTCGTGGTTAAACTTTGAACGACAGGGTTGTAACGTTTCGTAAACTGATACCCATGTCAGATAATCGATATCACAAGTACATTATGTAGATACGACTGTGTAATTTATAAAGTCAAACACTCAAAAACAATAGTGTAAAAGTCCATCGACTTGATTGTCTTTTTGTTGATTCAATTGGTTATCATAATTATCAATTGTCATCAAAATACAGTACAGTGCGTCATATCCAATGTTTGATAATAAAAGAGAAAAATGAGAAGTTCGTAAGTATAGTCTATTCAATTAGTCATACTAATGAGTGAATTTTCCCATTAGAGATAATAGCGGGGTTTTCCGTTAACTCAGGTATACACATTTACACCTAGACAAACATACTTTACCTGTCGGACGACCTAATGTTTAAAAACCGTTCTCGATTGACTTTGAATGATCTGTACAAAATCAAAATTTTGGGAAAACAATAAAAAAAGCAGTCAGAAATGTACTGTTATGGAAAAGTAAGCTTTAGCAACTTCATTTTGGTCAACATGACACGTTCCGATTTTCTTGTAAATAGGATTCGCCTAATGATGCAACTATCAAATATGTATCATCGCATAAGGTCGTAAGTAGTAGTTACGACCTTTTTATCTTAAGTCAGCAATATGATGAAGATAAATTGCAGGGTTTTTAACTAGTCCGTTCGTAATGTCCAAGTGAAATGAATTTTAAAAGTTTAAAGAGGTATATGTAAATGCGTTTTTTTCTAACGATCGAATATTCCCCAAAACATCGTTAGATGACAAAATAATCAACTGTTACAACATTGCAATTATAAAAATGATATTGCCACCAAGCTTCTATTCGAGAAATATGTTGTTTTTCAAAAGACCTTCAATTGTAATTTGTTCATTGACATTGATATGAGACAATAGGAACTAGATTATACATTTGTTTTTATGTAATACAACTTTGCATATGCGCACATTGAATTAAATTTAAGGAAAGTTGAACCTTTATTGATTAGGCCAAATTCACACTATTCTGGTGTTAAATGGACATAGTTGTGTAAAAAAGTAAATCATATAATTTGAAGAGTGTGAAGGAACTTTTGGAGGCAGTGTATATACCAACGGTATAGCGTTAGAAGAGCCACTAAGTGTATGTTCATAAAAGTTATCAATATCAAAGAACACATTACAATGGAAGGTATTTTGATAAAATGATTATCTTTCGTTCGTGCAGTGTTTACATTGTTTTATAAACAAGGCTAGAAAATTATTACGTGTCTTCATTTGTCCTTCTTTCAGTAAATAATGCGAACAATAGGTTTGCAGACGTATGTCCTAAAATAAATAAAAAAAACTTGAAATTTATTTACAGATAACATAAAAAAGTCAGGTGCGGCGCTATATTTTCAATAACTTGAAGCCTACGAAGAAGAATGCCATAAGAAAAAAGTTGTTTTCTAGAAGAAAATTGCTCTATTCGTATGGAAAGACAGACTGTTTTTCTTAAGTTTGGTCAACGCCAACTGTTTCCAACTGTATTTAAAATAGGTGCATGAGAAGAACATTGTGACGTAGATGTAAATGTATACCGGTGCCATAATTTCGTAAATGATATTTACCACTGTCTATTTCCAAGTAAGCAACGTGTCCATTTGTTTCAGTAAACTGGAGTTTTTGATCACATAACTTGTTCTGTTTTTGTTTGGAAGATGAATGTCATAAAACGAATCTAAAAAATAAGAAACGAAGAAAATATGACACTTTACCTATGAAAACAATGGCTTGATGCAAAGGTCAAATATACACTGTATGTGGTTGTCATAAGGTCGTAAGTGCTACTTACCACCATGTAATACAAAGTAAGGAAAGTGTCCATGATTTGTTCAGTAATATGAAGTTTTTGTTAACACATCTTGTTCTGGGTTTTTTTTATAATATTATATATGGCGATATTCAGGTACATGTATGTTTTTATATTTATCGCGAACCACTTGAATACGATCAACAACGGAGATCGATCCACCAAGATGTACATTCGTAGAAAGAAACAAGATAAACCGTCCGAAATTTACTCTTTACTTATCCTCAAAGAAGTTGTTTCAACTTCAGTTTGGTCAACAGCACAAGTCCCGATATTCCTCAATAAGAAGCGCCTTGTGATGCTGACTCTAAATATGTAACTATCAGTATTATTAGGTCATAAGTAGTACTTTCGACATTCTTAGCAATAAGCAAGCGACATAATACTCGAACAAACGAAAGGCATCTCTTAAATTTAACAAAAAGAACAGAGCAATTTACTGTAGGCGTAAGTATATTAGTACACGCGATGAACCTAATAAACATGACGAATAATGAAACTATGCAACCGTTTTCAAATACGAAAACATTCAGCCAAAATAAAATCGTAAAACCGGGACGGCAGTTACAATGTCTATGAAAAATCCAGGTTTCGGTACAAAACTTGCTAGAGGAATTGATGTCAATAAACAGAACAATGTTAAACGAACTAATGAAAATGTTTTAGCTGGAAGGCATAGTGCATTGTACAAGATATGTGTTTCTGATACCTATACGAGTATACAGACACTATTATGCGAGAAGGGAAGTAGGGTATATAACTTGATAGACAGGTTGCTTCGGTACCACGTACTAAATTGGAGATTTCAGAGTTCTGCAACATTTCTAGATATCGGACATTAAAAAGACCAGACAGCCTTCAAATATGATAAAATAGATTGGTCATTAATATATGGTAACATAAATATTTTGAATAACCAAAAGTCATATGATATCGGCTGAACAATTGAACATATCACACGAATGTACGGAAACTTTTTGTGTATCAACGGCGAGAAGGGAAGTAGGGCAACTTGATTGACAGACAGGTTGCATCTGTACCGCGTACTAAATTGTAGATGGTACAACAATGCACTATTTCTAGATACCGGAAATTAAAAAGACCAGACAATACGATAATACAGAGTGGTCATTAATATATGGTAACATAAGTAATTTGAATAACCAAAAGTCATATGATATGAACAATTGAACATATCACACTTGTTGACAACACCATTTATATTGTCAACCGAACGTCTGACTTCATATATGATAATATGTAGATAAATAACTACAACAACATGATATAGTTTTTGACATTTGCAAATTTAAATTCTTAAAGGTATGTCAACATTGTTATTATTGCTAGCGTGCTGGCCAAGTTATTCGCACTTCCAATTCGAAAGTCACTGGTTCGATTATCGGTCCGTGCATAAGATATTTCAGAATGAGTCTCACCCTACAGTAAATTAAATGGTTTGAGAAGCAGAGGTATTCTCAAATATATTGGTGCTATATGTACATTTGTATACCGGGAAAGGAGTCTGTTCGGAAATAGCTAATGTAGCACATCTGATGTCCGTGTAGTTTTAAAAGCCAGATGTCATTAATAATATGGGTATGGTTCAATATGGATCCAGCATAAAATGTAACCTTGGTACATAACATACATTTGTACACGTACAAAGTCAAATCAATGATAGTGTACGACTGACTTGATGCTTTCAGTAGAAATATAGCAAATAAACATATGTTACTGAACTATAGTAGTAATTGAAGAATAATACTGATACACCAAACACTACTTTGATCGTAAACAAACCTTTAAAATTAGAGATATAACTGAATGTAACACTGATTAATGAGGGTGTATAAATAATTGACAGTATCTGAAAGTATCAAATTGTGTATCCGCAAGTTTGATATAACATGACTGTTTATTCTTAAAAATAAATACTGAAAGAGAACCTCAGACTAAGTGAAAATATTTTTGTTAACATTAAGGACAAAAACCAAATACCAGAAAAATAACCGGAAACAGAGGGATTTATTTAGAAAAGTGTACTGAACACATTACTAGGTACATCTCATGACACTGGGAGTTTAGCTTAGTATAACACAAGTGTGAATTAGGCTACTATTGTTATTTAATTAAAATGGCTGAATGTGTCGACTCGGATGAAATGCATGAATGTCAATGTACTTTAGATACCAACACAGTTGATATGAAAGGACTCGATATTTGTAAAGAGCACAATGAACGATTGAAGTTTTACTGTTATGGCCACAAAGTGTTAGCATGTAATAAGTGTGTAGTTGCGTACCATCGAACGTGCAACAATGTTCCAGAAATTTCTAAGATCGACAGAAACAGTCAGTGTGAATTTTTAAGAAACGAGTTGAAAACGACTATAGCAACAACGAAACATGCTGCTGGAAAAAATGAGTAAAACAACGAGGAAAATATGGATTGACGTTGATCGACTTCCTGAAAGGCTGGATGAAATGAAAGAAAGAATTGGTAAGCTATTTGATAAATTCGCGAACAACGTTATGACGGGAGCCATTGAGTACAGAGACAAAACTAATACGACTTTGTTAATGAGTAAGAACGAATGCGATAGTAATATCAATGACATGACAGAATCACTGCAAGTCATCGGTGAGATTGCTGACGATGGAACTGATTCTGAATAATTCATAATCGAGCAAACTATGGCAGATGGTGTAAAGAAACAAATCAATGATTCTAATGCGGTTTGTTCCGATTTTCACAAACTAAACATGGCGTGCACTTTTGACCGATACTTCCAGCAGTTTGAATCCCGTCTAGCGTCGTCATTGAATCCAGCAAAGTTTGAATTGAACTATACCGTAAAGAAGACAGCAAAACTCGAACTGATCGCCTCCATAGATTTAAAGCAAGTTGATGACGATGTTGATACGCCACAATACTCAGGGGTAGATTTTCTACCAGATGGTCGACTAGTGACAGTGGACAATAAGAATGATAAATGTTTACTATATGATGAGAATCTGAGTTTGATGTATGTGTATAAATTACCTTTCACACACCCCCACTGTGTGGTTGCTATATCTGATGATGAGGTTGCTATAACATCAGGTGGTAACCACAGACTGGACATTCTTCATTTGAGTAAATCAAATCAGAGAGAAAATATATTGAGTAGAGCATTTCATGTGGAGGTTCCATACTTTTCTATAAGCTTGATGGGTGATGGAAACTTTGCTGTCAGCACTTACGATCACAAAACACCAGTACGCATAGTATCTGAAGTTGGTTTGGAGAAGAACTTTGATATTAAGTGATCGTTATGCAGAAACCGTATTTGTGTACGATGTCAAGACAGATCGAAAGATTGCTGTCAAGGATCTTTTGATCAAAAAACCACGTGGGCTGGCAGTTGGTCCGTATGATCATGTGTTTGTATGTAGTAGGTCTACAAATGCGTTAGTAGAGATTACTCCTGCAGGTCGTGTAGTGTCATCATATCGAGTACAATTGAAGCGCCCTCGATTTGTTGCCGTATCAAAGGACAGGAAAAGACTGGCCGTGTCCAATTCTGTGGATGGATATCAGAAGCTGCAGCTGTACAAACTAATATCATAGTGAACATACTAATGTATGGGCTATAACGTGTATACTGAACGGATGGATATGAAACAGTGATTTGTTGTTGAATGAATGGTCTATGATAGTGACTATGAATGTAATGTAATCAAAACTACAGATCATACACCAATGTAAAATATATAGATACTATCAGATGGGCCAATGAGCTTGCGTTTGACATACCTTACAACGTGTAGATAAGGACAAAGAACAGTTACTTTTTGAAGCATTCCGTATGTAAATCAAAGACTGACAGTCTACTAATTACTACATTGTGCCAGAATTAATGAAGTGGAGATAATTCCTACTATTAAACCGTAGTTAAACTTGACCATAAAATTTAATCCACTACAGAACAATGTTTCATCTTTTCCATATTTTGCAATTCAGTGAATAAGGACCACATATTTTTTTATGAATTTAATGCGCATTAAATGAGTGGTTTTTTAGTATTTATCGAAATAAACAGATAAGAGGAAACTCGGACGGGGAACTATTGTGGAATTAATTCATTTTTCACGGTGGAATGATTATCTGCTGTAGCTCTATGATGCACGCCGCCAAATCAATCAAAGAATATACTGACATCCGATGCAAAGATGTGCTATGTTCAAATATATATTTACATGTACCTTTAGTTAATGGCTAGCATATTTTGGTAGTTTCAGATATTGTTTTGCGCATTGCTAATTAATATATGCAACATAAACAATAATGGATGATTTTTATTTAGTAGCAATATCATTATCGTTTTATTTTATAACCATGCTTTATTGTTTGATATTATACCAATTAAAAATTTATAGTCGTCATTGAATTTAGTTTTATCTGAGAGACGTGTCATCACGACGCACTTCAGCTTGTTGTTATATAACGTTACACCTGATCCTATATACTGTAAAATCATTTAATATGGATGGGACAAAAGCTCGTGGTATTGCTAAAACACCCTTTTAATGCGATGTCAATTAGTAGATTTTGCATTCGACGGTATTTTATTTCCTGGTAGAAGGTGAACCACGAAATCCACGAAATTGTGTCTCTCACGAAAATTGAAGATTTTACAGTACGCTCTCTTACCACATTTCACATTGTTAATTTGACAGGTGGTCAGATGAGGAAGTATACTAGTAGTCCAGAAAGTACTGTTAATACTTATGTATACACTCAACCGCTTTAAAAACGCACCACATATGAAATATAGGTTTTAGTGATGAAAATGTCAATCCATGGTTATTTATTTTCGGATTAATAATCTCCAGTCTATACACAACGAGTTGTGTGATTTTCATGCCATTATTACGAGTTTAAAATAAATTATGATATAGATAACACAGTGACCCATGAAAGTGAAAGTCACAATTTCAAAAACAATTATAAGAGCCCGCTACATTGATACATGTTCGTGGTTTCTGCTCCTAAAGAATAACATTAATTACGTAATAGGATAGAATTATGTTCGACGTGATGTTTCTAACCATCCAAGCAAAGCTTAACTTGAATTATAAATGTTATGCGGCTTTGGCTGTCTGGCTAATACCATACGACTGAGTGCGGTTCAGATATGTGCATTATGTGAATTAAGATGGATTACAAGCCTTGTTTAAACTTAAAATTTTGGTTATGAGCATCAGACTGTCAGGATATGTCCCGTGGTGCTTATATGGCACCTAAAATCAACACTATGAAGAAGCTTGAAGAAAAAAAAAGTTGGGACATTCGGCTCTAAACGGGAGAAAACTCGTTAAAATGTGTACTAAAATGATTTTCCTTTTTATTGACAATTATGAAAAGAATAGTTATGAAAATGCAATAATGTACTTTTGGCTTGTTTATTGGCCACCGACATGCTTTTGACACTGTGTGCAGCCATGCGGAACCAATTACAGTGGCACAACCTGTGTCATGTGTCCTCATAGCTCGGGCTCAATACCTTTAGCTTGTGTCACCCGGGTCGGTCTTTGACTGTGTCATTCGCTAGGAATCGATGTTCTAAGCCCAAATTCCATGCTAAGGTACCGATGCTCTTTTCAGTTGGAAGCGAAGGCGCAATCATCCGAACAAATATTCGAGATATTTGCAGCATAAAACTACCATTAGCAAATACTGTTTCTGTTGGTTTTTCAATGTGTAAACCAACAGCGCACAGTTTAAAGTCAATATTGACCACATAGGTCGACACGATCGAGCTGCACGTGCAAAACATGCATAATCAAAAAAAGTTCTTTGGGCGGGGTATTCCGAATGAAAACAAAATCATTTTCTTTAATTAGGTCAAGCTTATGAACTGAACAAACCCTGTAAACAATTAATTTTAGCAAAAAATGATTTTTGACAAATTTTGATTATTTTCAATAGTGGTGCGTTTTTAAAGCGGTTGAGTATACATGAACGTAGAGCATATTGATATCCTGTCACATACTACATTAAGCGATATTGTTACTCCACTCAGAGGCTACACGTGGTAATTTTGAAACGACACTCTGCCACACGAGTTTTACTACAGAAACATATTTCAGATAATGCAATTGACTATTCCATAGATATAAAGACAGCTGACCTATTAAGATACTAAACTCCAGCTGGGAAATTGCTAAATGTATAAACAAGGCTTTCTTAATATCGCATATTTTGGTTTGACCGACCTAATACATTAAATGTATTATATACAAGTCTTGACTTATAGGTATAGAAGAAAAAGATTAAAGAAAAATTTATTGCGTGACTAACGCAGTAAAATATATATTTCACGTTCTTATATCGCTGTAGTGTACCGACAAAATCCGTGATCTAATAAACGTAGGTAAAATATGTTCGTGAGTTTTCATCAACAATGCTTTATTTATTCGTAAAACATAGTTTTGTGGTTAAAACGGCTACAAAGCGAGTTTTAGTTCATTAAATGACCTCAATAAGCAAATTGATTGTGCGCTCTTTACACTGGCGTTCGGGCAATTTACCCTACGACAGAGAGCACAGAAACAATCATGCCCTGATGTACGTGGGTGAATAAAAAAGTTCGTAGAATTTTGCCATTACTTTTTTGTTTTCAGAGTTATTGTCGTCATATTTATGCTGAATTAATACATTGGTATTTTCTTAACATACACAAATTTGTAGCGACCTGGTGATAACAGTTTTAATAATATTTATATCTTAAATAAGAACAATGACGTATACCGGAGCACACGGATAATTTGAAACATATTTTATTAAATTTTCTAAAATATCTCAATAGTAGGACCTCCAAAAACCGTCAAAATGTTATGTTTGATTGCATGATGTCATTTATAAAGTCTGTTAAATTTTCAGTCGTCATCCCCGATAAATAATGTTTTAGTCAACATTTACATAATCGCACTATATAGAAATAACGGTGTAAAACGGGTCTACCGGAATTTACGGAACCACGGGCTGCTATCAAAATCTGCGTGGAACTGGAATATGCGTACGGCATCAGAGACAAAACATGGTTTGGAAATGTGCAGGTATATACCCTGAAATAAATAGACATCCATTTAAATGGAATTAGTGATTTCGTGTAGGCCGACGAATTTTGACAACCAAATAAATACACCCGATATTGGTGACGTTGGTTCGCAACGTCGTCGAAAAGGACCAGCACTATATAATAGCGGATATAGCAAAACACTTATATTAATCTTATGGGACAGCGCACACGATATTAAACAAACAATTGGAAATGCCAGAAACTGTTATCACGATGGTTATCCAAATATACCAACATATAAGTCACTCGAGAAGCTAAAATGAGTCAAAACATTAACGAAAGTATTGACAAACATGGCGTTAATTTGACGTTATTGATCAAATGACGCTGGCGTGCTCCGGTATGCTGTTACAGCATGTGTGTGTTTCAATGTAAAAATCATGTATTTTTCAATGAAATTTGACAAATTGTTTTGTTATACTTATGATCACGTTTTATTACAATTTGAAAGCATTTGAAGCTGTGGTTTGTGAGTTATGATATTTTTCTACGAACTTTTTTATTCACCCACGTTTGTCGATCATTTGCAAACAAAATTATCCCATTCAATACAATCATGTACAAAGTTTTTTTAATGCTGGTTTTAAAAACAAGATTATAGGCTTCCAATGGAAAACCGAATGTTCGAATTGTAACAAATACGTGACATGGGTGCGTACAAAGTATAAATAAAGCTCCTGGGCAAATAATGTGTACATATCTGTATATTGCATCACAAAATATAGTTCAACAGGTACGAGCGGTCACCGGAATGAAGTAGACATCTGTCTGAAAGATTTGGATATAAAAGCGATATATAATGATTCGACTGACACGATAAGGTCGAACGGTAAACGATATTTACCACAGATCAAATGGTATCTAGTTCGATCCACGAATGTGGTACTTGGCCATTTCTGAAACGCTTGTCAATGTTTTCAACATAACTAGTGATGAATTGGTTAAAGACGAAGAGGTAGTTTTCTGTGAATTGCAGTATACCACACACGTTTAAGAACCAAGGAGTTTGCTAAAAATAGAGCTAGGACCATAACACACGTATCGCTATTCCAGGTGGCCTTTCACTAAATCGCAGGACCCCATCGGATGCTTTTTCAAGCAGCACTATATCATACCGTTTTGTTCCAAACTCAGATTGATAGCAAACGATGCCCGACTACACAATACCGTATTGGTTTATGTCGTAACATTCAGCAGGTGGCACAAAACATTGAACACATAATTATTTTACATGCACACGCTAGTACAAAATGTAAAATGGTTGACCAGCAGTACAACTGTGTTAAAATATACACATGTAATGAAGTCATACAATTCACAATGCTATATATCATACACCTAACAACTTTTATTAGATTACAACTTTCATTTCAGTAATACTAGTGTTTAATGTTTGTAACATTGTTAAAAGTAATTGTTCATTGAACTGTCATCAGTTTCAATTCAATAAATTCATTACTTTTTAAGATATTCTAAATCACAAGTGGTTGTATACTTAGACACGTTGTTAATTTTTTATATTATACTATATTCAAACTCAGATAACAGTGAATACATGTAACAGTATGCATGTCCGTCTTGTCAGATGTTACATGCAAATACATTAAACGTCGTTATTTGTTATGCATTTGCATACTGTTGTCTATTACTTAATACAAAATATTATTAAAGTTATGTTACCAATTTTGTCGGGCTGATTTCAACATTTCAGCAGTTCATTCATTAATTGCCGTGTTAACTTCCCCATGGCGTCGGGCTACAATGTACCTTTGAAACACAGGTTCGAGTTTATTATTACATGTAGATTATGTACCTACCAAAACAAACTTCCCTACCACACCGAATAAATTACATTACCTTGACAAGTATTGAATAGGCCTGATTGCGCTTGGTTGAAGCACGACATATCGACATGTTTTTATAACACACTTAATAACAGTTGGTCTTTTTATACATGAGTTGCAAAGTCGTGTGCATGTTTGTTTTACTGTCAGACTCAATCTCATAAGAGAACCTAACATTTGCTTTATTCTTTTACGTTAATAGAGATATGACAACATTCAACATGACCTCTCTAGCACCCATTTACGTTACACGTCGCATTTTGTTGCCGCACAATAGTCGATTTGATTAGAAGTACGTAAGTTCACATCGGCATGCGGAGTTTCGTCAGATCATTTACCAGCATACAGTAGTGGAACATAATAATGGTCTGGTATTAATGAGATTGTATCAGTCTCTGTTTCACTTTCATTTTTACATTTTATAAAAGTGCAAAGTCAGTTCATCTGTCTGCAACCTGCAGTACGTTCATTAACGAAAACGCTCGCCAACGTTCGCGAACAATACGTGAGTTCGCTTTAATGAACGATAAGTTCGCCACGAACATGTTACTAGCCAATCACGAACGACCTTTACAAACAGCTCGCCAAGCGTCGCCAAGCAAACAAAGATGGCTTATAGATAAATATTTGATTTAATTTACTATAATCTTAGCGATTTAAACATTAATTGTAGATTGTATGTGTTTTGCATTTGTGATACAGTGTGGATACCAAAGCTGAATAAATAGAACACGAAAGAAGTATTACTGAGTTCATAATTTTCAATCTACGGCTGAAAATCTAATAGAATAATTTAGGCCATTAAATCGTCTATCTCCGCCATCTTAAAATTGTATGCGGCGAACGATTATAATAGTTCAATAAGTAGTTCGCGTGACGAACCAATTCTCGCGGCGAACGTTTTCGTTAATGAACGTAAGGCTACTGCTGCGACTAAACACGGTAGGCTTGCCTAGAGGTAGAGCGCGCGATTCGGGATCGAGAAGTCCCGGGTTTAACCCCCGTTTTGAGCACTGATCTATTTCTCTGAGCCAGACCAACATGGTCCACTCCATCAAAGTGTAAATCGGTCCCTTAGAGGGCAGTGTTTATTCCTAGGCGCTGTGGATCGATGTTAGCTGCCGTACCTACAGGAGAGACATAGTCTCCCCAGGGAGACGAGGGCAGGTTTCCGTTGGTAGCCCAATGACCAGGGAAAGTCTACATGTCAAAGGGTGCTTGAGCTGAAAAGAGCACTAGCAATAGGGTAACTTAATTGTACTTGTGTATACTAGTATTTCAACAAGAAAATCTATACCACTGAAATACAACTTACAAAACAATATATGATTATATTAATTGTGTAAATATACCAACACGACCTAATATGTCAGTTTCTTTTTGAATCGAATATTTAAAAACTGTAATCTAATATTTAAATTATCATGACGGCAATGTAAAACACACACACCAAGTGTAATGAACACATGATTACATATATTTATTTATTGATGATATTTATTTACAAAATGTAATAAGAACTTTGAAAAATAACATAATGTTCGTGAGTTGCCAAGTACATGAGTTATATGTATGCATATTATTCTCCTTAAGTTGCATTTTGTGTATAAGGTGCCTGCCGTAATGAAGTATACATGCATAACTTGAATATAAATATTTTTATACACCTCATTCAAAAAGTCATCAATACCATTCAATTCATAAATACCTATAAAATATATTTTTATATGAATTAATTTGCGAATCAAGAAGATGAAAAAGTATGAAAAAGTGTTACCCATGTTATTGAGTGTTATTTAGTGTTGCCAATAATATCAAGACACATTTACTTAGACAATTTACACGTAACAAGGTAAATATATTTCATATATATGTAAACATGCGTTTGAGTTAGGAAATTGTTGTTGTAGCATTGGCACGAATGTAATACGAACATTTGCAAAAAACACAGTGAGATTTGATTCTGTAATAGTTGAGTTGTGAAGGTTTCTGTGAGGGATGTGTATACAAATGGAAATGCCCCGCAAACCTTCCATTATATTATGTACATAAGGATGCTCTAGGACACATTTACGGACCTGTGGATAAGTGTATACTCTACAGGATGTTAAAAAAGTTCATATAATTTTTTATTTGATCTAATATTTTATTTTCAGCTAACATTTTCACATTTTTCTGACACATTAGTAACTACAATGACCTCCTTTGTTTTGTTTTTAAATCGTATTCAAGTTGATCTGACATGTGATGTATAAAATATGCTAGGGTTAAATAGACGCGCGTGACGACTTAAAATATGGAAAACATCAAAATGACGTCACATCTTTAGGTACTCGATCTTTGCAAATGTGAGAGTCCATTATACTCAAGAGGTATTCAATTTTATTTAGGTTGAGTGTGTTGGCTGGTCTTTCTTCTTTGTGTTTAATGTGGTAAATATTATCACGACTGTATTACCGCGTCCTGACAGGGGTACGCGACAGGCAACATCCTGCACAAAATAAGTCCAAATTTTGTACCGGATGAGACGCATGTTTGTAATATCACCATGGTAACCTCTTCTGGCGAGGAAACTTTTAGCGGTATTTCATAAGTATTAGTCCTCACTATAGTCAGATGTAACAAGTTTACCTACAGAAATGACATTGAGCTTTTTGAGGCCACATTTGCCAATTGCTCCATAAACCAGCTTTTTGCACTCTTATTGACATTGATTACTTACGGAACGCTATCTTCCGAAGATCCTCATACAAAATCATTGTGTTTGTGTGGCACATGGTACAATTATGTATTACATTTACCTTAGAAGACAAATTTTGACCAGTCATTTGCAGAAAGGTTCTTATATTTTCGTGCAAAAGCCATTTTTTCTATAACATATCACAGTCAGATACGGGTTGGTGGGGGTATTTAAGAAAAGACAATGGATGTGTCTTTGTGCAAGTAACTCCATACCATAACATGATTTAATTCGTTTCCCGTAGCGCTACCTTCTTTCCTATATTTAGCCTTTCACTTAACAATCAAACCACAATAATAACCTAGAATGCTGAATAATTATTTAATTAAATAACCAACAACACAGTATAAAACAACACTAATCCATTGTGGAGAAATTTATAGTTTTTCAACACCACCACCTTTCAATAAGAACGTTTGTTTACGTGCTGCTCACATAATCACCAAGGATGACGTCATGACGTCACGCCCAGATATTCTTGCAGATAATAGCATTTAATTCACACAACATGAAGATTATGAGTTATAAGTTCTACATTTCTATCAAATTTAAAACTGTATGTTGAATGGTTTTGGATTTATTTAACAAAATCAAGTGTCTTCGAACTTTTTTAACACCCGGTATATACCGGCATAAGTGAATTTAAAACAATAATTAAGAAAGAATAATAGTCGAAAACCAGTCCTTTGTTTACTTCGGCTATATGCAATAATGTATTTGCGTGTCAGGTTCTTTCGTTGCATAGCGACTGTTAACACAACTAACTGGAACAATAACTGATTTTTTAATTATTGTATATAAACCAAATATTCTAATTTATATGTTTTTTCATTTATAAATACCATTCAACTGGTTAGATTATGCAACTCGTTTTGATCTTTATTGTTAATTTGGGTAAACAATCAATTTGGACTTCATTTCGACTTTTATCAAAAAAGGACTTTTTACAAGAATTGTAATTTCTCGGTTGCCTTGATAGTAGCATAGGCATGTTTGAAAGGTTAGCTTTCCATTGGTTTATAAATATAGCAAATGGCATCAAGCATTTTCGTTTAGCATTCTGTTGAAAGTGAAACAGATACTAAGAATAACCCTGTAACAATGCGTACAATGTATAGATGGTGTTATGGGTACCAATAACACTTGCGGTGACCGATGTACAAACAGTCGACAGTGGTCACTCTATCGATGGTCGCAAAAAATTACTAAAGTCCGTAGTTGTATTATTTGTGTATAGTTGTGTATTCCATTATTTAAATTGCTGAATCATTATTTTTTGCAGCGTGAAAAATAATTGTTCTAAAAAAATAATTGTTCTTAAAAATTAATTGTTGTTAAAAAATAATTGTTCTTAAAAAATAATTGTTGTTGAAAAATAATGATTTAAGTATTGAATCATTATTTTTTCAACAACAATTATTTTGTGGTTTTTTTTTAACGAATATTTTTTATACAATATTGCAACATTTTTCACGCCATAGTAAAGCTTATAATTATCACATCCATTGTATCAATTTAATGGAATATGTAGAATAATTATTCGACGGTTATATTTCAGCTGATGACAAGAGACGAATAATTTGTATTTCTATCATGTATTGAAACCTACGATAAACTTACGATAACAACATAAATAATATGAAATTCTTGAATTCAAGTTTATCAACTCCGGAAATGTATCAGATTGGCTGCCTTTAACAAAACTACGAAACAAGAGGTAAAAGCAACTTCCATATGAAAGGACACGTGGACGCAAGATTGCACTGACAATCCCCAGTGCAGTTAAAAGGGGTGGCATAGACACTGCACAACAGAAGAAACAATAATACAATACAACTTGATGACAAACAGTTAAACAAACAATTTACACAAACCCAAAATCCCACCCGAACGTTTGCCGTCTCAAACAGTCTAAGTACACGGGACAAGAATCAAGTGACAAGAATCGAACAAGGCACCACACGCATCTTAATGACAAAACTGCATTTAAATATGTAGCACATTTGATCGTTTTAAAATTCGTGAATAAACATTTGATAATAAGATAATTGCGTAAGTGTAATGCATGACTTAATTTATTGTCAGTCATACATGTATAATAATATATATGAGCTGTTCTCCAGGAAAACCGCGCTTAGTGACAAAATTGTGAAAATGTTGATAATATATGGTTGGAATGAGGAGACTCTTGTGAACAGTTTCTAAAAAATTGAACAAATTATTTCATACACTTACAAAGTAATAGACTTTTTAAATCACGGCAACCACTACCGTTTTTTTTAACTTTTTTTATAAATCTTATTGCATAATTACTATACAATGTCATTAAACCCGGTTTTCCTGGAGAACGGCTCGTATGTATGACATCAGCTTAACAGGAAAACTAATATTAACAATTATTTACATTGTTTAAAAGCATTGTGTAAAGAGCTACAGTAATCATATAAAAACATGGGCTAATTTTCGTTTCCTGTGAAATACGGGCAGCTCAATATTTTAACTTAAGTCAAACTATTTAAGTTTTCACTTAAGATGCTTTATAAATACAGGTGCTGATCCATATCCAATATCATAAATATCAGATACAGCTTCATATTTAAGAGACGCAAAAAATGAAAAATATAACATTAAGACATGCACCAGCGCGTCGAAATATTGCAGGCGTTACCCAACAAATATATGATGACAGTATTTGTATCACGGCTTGCACATGTTTCATCCCCTTTTACAGTAAAAAGTAAATACTAATCGTGTTTGTGATGGGTGTTTATAAGTGTAAATAGTATTATAAACCAACCAACCTAAAATATTGAAGCAATCAACTGTGTTATACGTTTAATGTGTATACATTTCCCATTGTCAAACAAGGAAGTTAGAAACTCAATCATTCGCGACGAGCATCTATACATTGGTAATGTCGTATCGCACCAAGGGGTATACAAACATAGTGCATAATGTGACTACTAAATGTTTTTAGAAACATCAATACTATAGCATTGGTTAATTTCGTAAAAGGATTAGTGTGATGACCATCTCTCGAAACAACTTGGAATAACAGAGAGGTAGGATTCTATATGTTAATTATGGTTGTTTTCGTTAATGTATAACAACTTGCCAAAATGTAGCCCTATACGAAATACTTGAGAAAGCAGCTTCCTATACTTATAGCATAAAACGTTCCTTAAAGTATGTACATGTACTCGGTCCAAATTTTGCTTAATGTACAGTGATCATGAAACATGAGTTACATCAATGAAAGGATGGAAATAAGTGCACGTATTAACATCCATTACAACGGTAATTCAACATTATATAGTATGCAAACGACAAGGACAGGCTTTACGGTTTCCAAGGTTTCACATGCGTACATGTACTTATATACTAGATGATTGCACTGTAAATTATGAGTTTTCAGGAAGGCGCTTAAACCTATCATATTACATTACAAATACCAAATGCAACTTCCTTAGGAACATCAAAGTTCGGTCCAAAAAGGGTAATACGAGGGTCATTCAATATATTCGTAGACAACCGTTCTCATTTTATTATATTTATGTTTAAATAGTAATTTCTTATATCATTATAAGCATTTATCTATTACCTACCGTAGATTCAAATTTATCTATGATTATGTCACACAGTATCATGTCATCAGCCGTTGTATTACCATAGTAACGCGCTACCACCCCCGACATACGTGACGTGTCCTTTTCACTAGTTCAACTAGTCATAAATTAAGAATTAATTAAGTTACATTCCCATATTTTTGCCAGATTATTGCAGGATATTATCAAAATATTTGGTGAAACTATTAAATTGTTTGAACGTTTGAGTTTGAATTAAGAAGTATTTGATCTATGCTTGTCACGTTTTCATTTACGTCAAAATGCCCATGCATTTACGCTAGGAAATTCATGCAACTATTAAATCGCGCACTTGTCTTGGAAATACACAACAAAAGAACATACGCTGCTAATGAAAGCAAGCGGAGAACATACAGAATGCAGTGTCATGGTGTTTTAGTTATAAAATCAAATTTCTGAACAGCAGTATGGTATTAAAACTATTCAGGGATCGAACAAAATTTGCAAACGTAGGGGCGTAGGAAACGCCAGTCAAAAAGATCGAGGCATATCAATTTAGCATACAACCATTAAGTCTAGCTTAATCCTTTTACTTTGAATACATAAAATGTTGTGGTAGATCTATTTAATAATATACCTCTTAAATATTTATGTTTAATTCGATATGAATGACATAATTCCATTTCGGATTTACCATTTCAGAAATAGCAAAACGTCAATAACGTCGCTGACGTCAGAATATATTTGTGTTGTGTGGTGGTTGCGGTAAAGTGATAGTTTTATTTGAGCCATATTTTCTTTAAAAGTGCGTCGATTCATGCAATATTTTCTACACTTGTGTCAGAAAGGCTATAGTTTAGTGTGATATATTTAGTTGTTCTCTCTGTCAATGTGTATTAAAATGACGAGTCCAGTCCACGAATTTATTGAATGACCCTCGTATAAGCTAAAGGTATATAATAGTGATTAGAAGGTAATAGCAAACATCCTTTAGCACAACTAGTTTGTGTGTTTTATTTTAAAAAATCGCCCATTCCATTCCACATCATGTAAAGCATTTATTATCATAAATATCTATGTTTTAGTTTCGGAAAAATAATTGTAATTATGTCAATACTTGTAGTTATTTACAAATACAGTACTGCACATACAATCCCGAGCCTCAAAGCTACGGCGGTAGCGCCTAGCCAACCACCCAAGTATCAGACATTGATCGAACCATCCAAATCCCCAACATTCGATATTTCAAGCAAGGTAGATATACTCACTCCACAATGACTGACACACTGTAGACGTCAAATTTCGTGCATAACTTGTGATCAAGGGAGGTAATTATTGATGATAACTACACTGAATTTAATTACGGTGCGACTTTACATTTTGTATGGCATGTTGAATGGCAATATTGAGGTGAATGCATTTCGCAAAACAGGCCTTAATAAATGTTTCATTGTTTCAGATGGAACTTCTCAAAATTAGACGCATTTGTCACACTTCACTATGTGTCCTGCTCTACTGTTGTCTCTTGAGTAAGTTGCATACTTTTTAAATGTTTATTTTTACTTGTTTGATTCCGTCAACCAGTGTATCTGTACGCCATTGTAGAACAAATAATTCGGATTCATGGTCGAACCTACTATCAGAATGATAAAATGCATACAGATAACTTATAAAACATAAGACAGGGAAGGCAAAGTTCCACTTAATCAGCAGAGCTCAGAAAACTGTAACATCACAACACAA
Source organism: Spisula subtruncata (assembly GCA_963678985.1). Classification (NCBI taxonomy): domain Eukaryota; kingdom Metazoa; phylum Mollusca; class Bivalvia; order Venerida; family Mactridae; genus Spisula; species Spisula subtruncata. Next base: position 11,345,533 of record OY787677.1, on the reverse strand, counting down.
CTACACGGAGTAATGTCCAAGCCCAATTTAACAAGAAAAGATAACTGAATGAAATGCAGCTAAGATGCATTCTAGTACTCAAATAACCCGCTGCAGGACAACCTAGTTTCACAAATACATGTCAAAAAGGTGACCCAAGCGACATAACAAGGCATAACTGTGACTACAAACAACATGCACAGTGACTTAACTAAAATAGTCACTCCCCAATCACACTGACTGAGCTATATTGCAGTAAAAGGGGACGGAGATGGAAAATATAACATTTTTTCTAGCTATATGTTATTCTATATCCATACGATGACGAGACATAACGGAACAGTGACCTTACACATAAACGTTCACAAGGCTTTGGTTACTTTCAACTCATGCCTAGCTTGGTTTTTTAGAAACGATCATACGCATACATGTAATGTTAATGATCGATATGCATACAAATACATCTATATCTTCCCTTTGAGTAACTTGTACATTTTATTTATTAGCACGCGCAATTTGTTTGACGTCGTTCATTTATACTCCGATACGCCATGTGACTAAATTCATAAAGTGTACATTTTTTTGTAAGTGTACACATTTGGAGTTGTAAGAAAGTTGTTTGAACAAAACATTTACTCAGAAAATAATTGGTCAATCATGACAAATCCGCTTATAACTACATGAACAGTTAAATAAATGACATACTGTAAAATCAATAATATTCGAGGGGAATTTAATTTCGTTAATTTTGTGGATGATTTCAACCACAAAAATTCTTTAAATTATGTTGAACTATCCACAAAATTATCTTTTTCACCAAATTCACAAATTTTGTCGCATTGAAATTAAATTATTTTTACTCCGATGTCAAAAACATGCAGATTGAAAATTGTAAATCAACCCAACGCTAGTGTAATATCAGACTGTTCTACTGTAAAACCATCTAATTTGTGGCGTTTTACTCGAATCAATAGTGTAAATAACTAAATAATGAATTCTCATATTCTTGATTTATTTAGGCCAGAACAAATTTTAGAGAAATTGCTTATTGTTTTGTAAACCGCAAGATGGGGAGCAAAATTAACATTCTTGTAATGACCAAGAAAAGTAGAAATTAATTATAGCAATTGAAGCAAAGTTACAGAATATTCATAATAGTAACCAAGCAAAATTTATTTTTTTATTATTCACCAGAAAAGCAGTGCTTTTACGGTAGTTTTTAAAGTATTTGTAACAATTTAAGCGAATATAAGATTTAGCTGTAAAAATTCATTGTGCAATTAATTACATGTACAAGAAACCAGAATATATACAGAATACAAATAGTTACTATTATTGTCTATCAGGTGAACTTTATTCTATATATTAAGGATATCCGGGCCTAAAAAAGAATCTCCTCTTGAAGAGTTCTCAAGTTCAGTAATTTTATGACAAATTGACTGATTTCCTATAGGTCGTGGGTTCAACCCCCACTAGAGCCAAAATATTTTTATTCTTTTTTTATTTAATTTTTAGTTATAAGACAATGTTTTGGCTTCGCGACATCACTTTATAGTGTAATTTGGCGAAAAATATTTTTTCTTTCTTTTTTTTCTTTATTCTTATAGGAAATTATATGTGGTAAACAGATAAAAATCGGGTTACTATGGATTTCTGAAATGTATATTTTCAAAACCACTCGGTAAACCCTTTTAAAATTTTGTTAAAACATTACACACACATTGAAGTTATTTTTAAAAAAAATTCAATGGTGCCAATTGTTTAGATCATATTTTATTTCCATTTGTCTATAGGGTACTTATTGGCAATATGCAAAAAATGCCTTAATTTCAAGGAGGGTAGGGTTACATTTTTATTTTTATCTACTTCATTATTAGACCAAACATCATTTTTACACATTTGATTGAAGAAAGAATACTTATCATTAGTTTTAAACACACTTTTGTTTTTATTGTGCCATCTGTTGGAGATTTGTTTTATTTATCCATTTTTTGTGCAGTACGTTCTTACGCTGGGTGTAGGGAAATTAAAATAGCAATTACTTTCTTAAATGACAATAAAAGTGTTTTAGAATTCACATGCAGTTGTCTTAATGGGTATACAATATAATAAAAATGTTTAAAATGCATTCCTCAACATTTAAAAAAAAAACGTTTTTACACCCGGACATCGTTAATACGACTGTGAGCGTCAACATGGGTAGAATGAATATAACATTGTTATGTGTATTAGAAATAAAAAGTACGAATATTTCCATAGAAATATGACAATTGTGAAAATAAGATGCATAAATTTCTACCTTTCTGCACTAAGTCCTTTATCAATGAATGAAGAAAACTAGATGCCTGTGTATTATAAGCACTTATAAGGTGTATAAACTCATTGACACTTGTGAATTTTAATCACAAGCTAATTAAACCTATGAATGAACATTTAAGGACAGTTAACTTAATCCCTTTGGTACATTATAGGCCAAGAATATTTTTACATTATAACTATATTTTCTATGCTGCGAACGATGCTCTGTTAATGGATTGTGCAAGGAGCTATTGGATTACCATTGCCTCTCTGGAGATAATTTTGCTTTTTGTCGGAGTATAAGTCAGATACAGAACTTGTTATCGCTCAAAAGTGTCTTCTTACAAGTGTTATTGTACAGTTTCGGAAGGACGAACAACAAATTATCATCGGCTTCGTCTCGGACAATTATGTTGTTTATCCTTCCGAAACTGTACAATAACGCTTGTAAGAAGACACTTTTGAACGAAAACTAGTCCTGTATCTAATACATCATTGTTGGAACATAAGTAGCCTGCATTGCAATGTTAAGAATATCTATATTCATACTATTTTAGTTGTAACAGCAATAGAACCAGGTTGTGAGAACTGCGGATGTTGTATTGATAAGGTGTGTGCCCGAACGTATGTCAATGGTCGATTGTTGGATAATGTCTGTACACACGGATGCATTGATGGTATTGGTGGGAACAAATGTTACAACAAATGTCCCGGTGATTGTGTCACCTGTGAACAAACTATATACAGCAATTGTGAAACATGCGAGACCGCAATGTATCTAACTGCTGTCACCAGGAATACTAATAATGGTCCGAAGACGTATCAGGGTTGTGAGGATTGTCCAAACACTTGCAAATCATGTACAACAGAAACTAATTGCCAAGAGTGCGAACATCGATACTACAATACTGGACAATATGGCGACTGTTCCCAAGAATGCCCTACTAATTGTAAGACATGTACATCATCAACCAACTGTCAGAAATGTTACACTCCGTTCTACAATGAAGGAACCATTACAGACTGCTCCCTGTCATGTCCAGGAAATTGTGTTTGCTCATCTCCCGGTATTTGCTCATCATGTCAAGATGGTTTCTTCAACGCAAATCAACTGTGTTCCAGTCGTTGTCCAGATACATGCAAGCTCTGCATAGATCAGAACACTTGCCAGTCTTGCAAAGATGGATATTTCAACGGACGGGATTTGCTGTCCAATATCGACGTTAATGATTGTGCGCTGCAATGCAGAGACACTTGCTTCCAATGTACGTCGTATGACGTATGCACATCTTGTAAACATGGACATTACGGTTTGTACTGTCAGAACAATTGTTCCGTTGGGTGTACAAATGGTGAATGTGCTGCAACTGATGGGTCGTGTGAGTGCAAGGTTGGTTTTGCTGCCAATCTATGTGATGAATGTGTAATCGGTAGACATGGTGAACTGTGTGACCTTCAGTGTGATGGGGCATGTAAGGGCATGGTATGTGACAGAATAACAGGACATTGTGTTAGTTGTAAAGCGGTCAATATAATAGGCGATGCGTGTGAAAATTGCATACACGGTGTGTGGGGTACAAACTGTTCTTCAATATGTCCAACATATTGTGACGGACAATGTTTAAGAGGCTCAGGCCACTGTGAATCATGTGAAGGGAATTTTCAAGGCAATACATGCAACCAATGTTCAGCAGGTTATTATGGCGAAATGTGTGATCAGGTATGTCCAGTTCAGTGTTACGACACACTTTGTGATCGCTCTTCCGGCACATGTGGATCATGCAACAAGAATTATGCAGGTCCAACGTGCGAGGACTGCATTGCCGGATTACGTGGGCTGATCTGTGATGTTCCATGTTTATCCACGAAATGTTCTAACAACATATGTAATAGGCAAACTGGTAATTGCTTATCGTGTCCAAACGGATTCTATGGATTTCAGTGTACATTAAGCTGCTCACCGGGATGCAATGGTCATGTTTGTGATTATGCATCTGGCGCTTGCTTTGACTGTAGAAAGCCATATACTGGGGACAAATGCTGTCTTGCTGGTGGAAATTGCCGTGAATGTTCTTCACATTCAGTATGTGAAATGTGTGAAAATGGTTTGTATGGAGATATATGCGACACACCTTGCCCAACTTCATGTTATATCGACGATGAAGACACACAGTGTCAAAAAGACAGACATGCCCAAACGGTTTCCATGGCGATTATTGCAACATGACTAGCAGTGAAAGATGCGCAAATAATCGTTGTGATAAGGACGATGGACACTGTACTGATGGATGCACTGATGACTACGAGGGTCCGACATGCGCACAAGGTAATATAAAAGTGATTTATGTACGACTTATGTTTACACACAAACACTTGTAATGGTTGTTGACATCACGTAATAGTGCAGCCTTGAATGATGTATTGTTAGATACCCCTTAATGTATTAACAGCTTTCCGCATTTTTTTGTTAAACAATACAATTCGTGAATTGTGTAAAGTTTAACATCGTGTATGATATGGAAGTTGTCATTCGATATGTATCTTCCATGTCCAAAAGGTATTTCGATTTTGAAGGTCGTGGACTGTACTAGGATTTTCATGAAAACAAACTTTGTTTACTAGCGTATGATACACCCCTCGTATAAACACTGATCACGCATTTTATACATGTCAATAACATGAAAAGGTACAACACTGTATATCCTTGATCATATTTTAGTTGATGACACTGCACGTATTGTTGGCATTGCGGTTGAAGTTTCAGCTGCCGCCATTGTGGTTGTTATCATCATATTGCTAGCAATATTTTGTTTTATCCTTCGGAGATGGTAAGCTGACTCATTGTTATTATATATATTAATGTATTCATGTAATACAACTCTGATTATATAAAATGATGTGAAGAAATCGGACAGGGAAGACAGCATTCGACTTACCAGGCCAAGACAGAAAACAGTAACACTATAACACATCACAACTTGTACACGGAGCAAGGCATTAAAATGAATTTACGTTTTATGATAGGTAATGCTGCTTAACTTATTTTCTAGCATGATATTCAGTAATCTATAAGTGCTGCGGTTGATTGCGAATAAAGTCAATATATACACATGTATACACTAATGCACTTAAAGTCCTTACGTGTTGAAACAGTTGCACACACTTTCAGAAGCCTGCACGACGATACCGAGTGATACTATTTGTATGCATTAAAGTCGTCAGTAAATTTTCAGGAAACGAAGGAAAGAGCAAGGGAAAGTGGTGGAAGCAAGTTATGTTAACACAGAATTCCAACCAGAAATTTCTGATCAACAGGAGAACGTGCAAACGTCTAACGGTATGTACATTTAGTGTTACATGTATAGTACTCACTTAACTCTCTTTTATCCCCATGAACACCCGAAGAAAAATACTTTACGGCTGTGAAATATCAATGATTCGTAGTTAATGTTTGTGTCTGTTACAATAGCCTTTTCTGGTCCTTTTGGTTTCGTTTGTGCAATGTTGTGTTTGTTGAGAGACAATAACATGTCGTACCCAGTCTAACATGTATTTGTTTTTATCTTTTAACGTTTATCCTAACTTAATGTACCTTTGTTACAGTAGCTCAGTGGTTAGTGCGATTGCCGTCTAAACTGGCGACCTAGTATAAATCAGGGTATATGCCTGCTATATTTCAGTAGAAATAAAGCAAAGAAAGGCTAAGTCCTGTTGTTTTCATGTATGTATGTATAGTTAAAGGTATGGTTTGATTTTCGTTACTTTATTATTGAATGTATTATTGAATGTATTGTTACATGTATTGAACATTCAGTTACATCAAATGAAATACGTAATATTTATCTTTCAGAATATGAAGCATTGGACGAAACAGAATATGATGAGATCAAATAATTACAACAACAGATAACATACGTGCTTTATAACAACTACACATCCGATAACATACCTGCTTAATACTCAATGATGAAATCAAATAACTACCCATCCGATAAGATACGTGCTTCATGATAACTTAAGAGCCGATAAGATACGTGCTTTATACTCAATAAGTGACAAATAGATTAATTTATTATGTTGCAGTTGTAGCATTGAATAAATAAAACTTGCACATGAAGCCCTATAATGACTCTTCACAGTCCAGTTAGGGTATGAATAGAGTGACCAATTACAAATGCCGATACAAACATGAGTAATATAATTCCAATGCAAATCTAAACTCCTGTTCATGCTATGATTGTAATCTTATTGGTACAAATAATCGGCTACGTCACTCTCAAAATGTTCTTACTGGACTATACGTGGCTTATACATGTACCCAATTTGTGACAAATGAATAAGTGTTGTTGGTTGCAGTTTTAGCATTGAATAAGCTTGCACATAAAACACTATATTGATTTTAGGGTAAAGAACGTATATTTTGGGAACAATATGATGTAGTATTTACTTAATTAATATGTTTTGTATTTTATCATATCACATTTCCCATAAATGATTGTATTATATTGAGGACCGGAGGCTTTTCATATCATTTAATGAATCTTGAATCTAGAAACTTGAAAGTGGCGCGTACCACATTTTCTTCGAAGAACACGGTAATTATTTTTACATTGTATCTTATCAAGTGTCCTAAGATAGCAGGATTAGACAATTTCTGATACTTGATAACCAAGTCACTATTGTTATAGTGGGTGTAAATTATTTCACAATATACAGTGTTACTTGAAAGACTGACAGAAGTTATGCTTCAATACCAATTTGTTACGACAGTCATGTTTGCAAAACCTCAATATATATAATGATTACACAAAGGTGTATTATATAATGTTTCTGAATGATAGCAGTTGGACGGCGATACATTCAGCTCAATGTCTTACGTCACAATATCATTATTGTCTTTATCTACTGTGCTTGACATTGCATTCTTCTGTTCGTATTTTTGGTTTCGCATAACATTTCATTAAATACAAATAACCTGATTGTACATTGTTCCATTTTCACCTTGTATTTGTAACTTATGTGTAAATGTCTGCTGAAGATGATTATGTTGTGTTTTCTAATGTTGTAAATTTTGTCTTCAGTTGATGCATTTTACAACATGTACAAGAACGTCAGAGACGTGAATAATTGCTACATTGTAGATGCGTACTTGTTCATTGTATAGCGGGAAATGAAAGTAGAAAACCTTTTTTAGAAATTTATCCATGATGATTTTTTGTATGAATGTAACCATAATTATTTGATACATGTAAACAGATTGAGTAGTTTTTGTTCCATGTGTGGTTTTATGTTCTATCATGTATTTTTTCAGACAAATTGTATCCTGTACCTATAATTAGATGAAAACTGTATTTGATATTAATGTTTAGTGTAACATATAATTAAATCAGTGACACGTAGGTAAACAAAATATGAATGACACGGATCAGAACTGGATGACATCGGTTGAAAATATGAATCGATGTAGCAGTCCTGCATATCATTGCTTTGTATGATTGGTTATTTCCAAATATCACTGGCTAAGTATGATACATTTTCACATTCTGCTTGGCAATGAGCTTCGGGTGAGCCTATTTACATGAAAACCAGAACTTGTCATATTGACCAAAGTGAAGTTGAAAAATCTTGTTTTACCACAAGCAAAAGGCATTTTCACGCAGTTTGTGCTAGTTTTCTCACAATATCGATTTTATACTTACGATATTATCATTCTAAGGCAGCGATACGTATATCGATTTTGTTTCATGAGTACATCATGTATATTTTATTTGTATAATAATATTATCTTTAAATAAATATCTTTAAACATTCGGTTCCAAAAGAAAAATATTGACCTCCAATAATGTCAGTTTCGGAATAGTATGCCAATTTGGTCATGTTCGTATGTTACACAATTAATACAATCAGCCTTTGTTTTGTAAATTGTATTCCAGTTATATAGAATTTCTACACAAATTAAGTTACCAATATTCTAGGGCTCTTCTCAGCTCAAGCTCATTTTCACATGTTAACTTCCCCTGGTCATTTGGCAACCAATGGAAACCTACGTTCGTGTTTCCCTTGGGAGACTATTTCTCTCCAGTGGGTGTGATAGCCAACGTCGATCTGCACCCCCCCATTAATAGACACTGCACACATAGGTACCAATTTATACATTGGTCGAGTGGAGCATATGGGTCGTGTTTAGGGAAATTTACCAGTGGTCCAGACGTGTGTTAAACCCGTGACCCCTCGATCTGGAGCGCGTGCCACACCTCTATGCTACCCTACCGTATTTAGTGTTTAGTCACGACAGCAGGTTGTAGTCAGATCAACAAAATACATAATACATTACTGACACAACATTGATATTTTGCAACAGGTGTATATATTTCTTGTTGTGCATACAGAAACATTTTCTTCAATGCTAACATCTTGCCACACCTTGATTATTGCTGCACTATCTGGGGCTATTGCAGTGATGGGCTATTAAATAAGTTGCTCAAATTCCAGAAAAGAGCAGCTTGAATAATTCTAGACAAGCCTTATGATGCACCTACTCAAGCCTTATTTACTGATCTAAAATGGATGAAAATGCAAGACCGCATATCTTACAAATAAGCTATCTTTGTCTATAAACCCTTGAATAATTAATTTCCCGAGTACATGTCAAACCTATTTATTGACACTACTAATGCATCACTATGATCTCATTAAAACAATAATCTCTACATTCCTAAACCTAGACTTGAGTTCTCCAAAAAATCTCTTGCATATTCTGGTCCAAAAATCTTGAACAAAATACCCCTAAACATGCGTCAGTCAAGTTCACTAAATGCCTTCAAAACCACATGTCTCACATGGTTTTACTCTGGTGGATGTACTGATGATTCTTTGTGAATATTGTCACAATTAGTATTATTTTTGCCTGTGAATATTGTCACATACATTGTCATTCTGTTGTTTTGTAAATAATATTTCTTGTTTGTTACATTCAAATGTTTATTTTCATTTCAGGAGTATTATTACTATTGTTAGACTTTCTGCTTTGTTATACTACTGAAAACATGTACATATCATTTGTCATAGAGGCTCACAGGGAAGACTTGGCTCGCCCAACTGTGTTGCCTCTTTAAATAAAGTCGTGATTATTATTATTATTATACTATATTATTTCATGACTTTGTACTATCATGCATTGTGAGAATGAAAGTGAAGAAAGAGGCTGTAAAATCTCATCAAAAGCCCGACAATCATTATGTTCCTGAAGACACTCTGTATGGGATCATGTCGCTGTGAACTGACGTCATATATCAATACAATTATTTAACAAATCTGAAAGTGCGGCGACAGCTTGGTATATATGAATGTTGTCATATCTTTAATAACGTAAAGACATAGAGCAAATGTAAGGGTCTTTTATGAGATTGAGGATGACAGGTACACAAATATGCACACGACTTTGCCACTCATGTCTAAAAAGACCAACTGAAACAACAATCATTAGGTTTATTGTAGAAAACATACATCACGACGTGTTTCAACCAAGCTTTAATAGGCCGGTTCACGTATTATCAAGGTAATGTAATGGAACTCTTTGTTTGAGGCGGTAGGGACGTTTGTTTTTGGTAGGTTAGAAAAGCTTATTTGTTGTAATTAAACACAAGTGGCGTTGACTGAAAGTTGCAATTGTTTATACCATATACGTCCATGTGTTACAATTATGTCGTAATACCAGGGTTTAAAATATGCTGCAGTAATTGACTGCTCATATTGTCGCAAAAGTTTACTTTGTAACAAAGTATGTATACTTTAAATCAAGGAAGTTATTAAATTGCTCATCCGTTAAATGCTCGTGAATACATCCTAAATAAGACGTAGATATATTGCGTTTCAAGTTGTGGTATCCGATCATTATGTCCTGAATAGTCGTTGCTATTATATCGTTTTGTAGTATTTAAACTTAAAATGTACAATTAACTTCCATAGTTTTGAAGGCATTTCAAGGATCAAATATAAATTGATAACTACATGTAAATATTTGTAGAAGTTTGGAATAAGATTGCTGGATTGAGGTAAGAAATTTTAATGTATTAATTATATTCCATTGCAGTATTCGATGTACGTATTAGTGTTTGTTCATGTATTAAGTCGATAAGAAATAATTTTCCAACATATTTCGTCATTTTTAGGAACATAAACGCCAAAATGATTATGAACAGTATGAAACCAGTTGCGATTTTAATACCGATCACCGACAAAAGGACATACATGTTTGGTTTGTTATAATTATGCTTTTCAACTTGTAGACTGATGATACCTATTGTGATATATACAGGTATACGTCCGATCAATAGGAATACAATGCACATAGATATACTGATAACATTAATTTTAAAACACGCAGAGATACAAATCGGAATATTTGAAATATTAACATGTCAGAAAATTGACATTACAACTAAATCCTGTATTGGTTAGGCTTCCACAGGTGCTAAGTATGTAAATGTTACTAAATGCATATGTAAATTTCAAATTTTGCGTACGTTATAGGAACGTTATTATCTCTCTTTATGTAGGTACATTTGTAGGGCAGACCTCCATAAAACAAATGAAAACCATGATACTCATTCACGCTCAAGAAAGTTTAGAAAACTATAATAGTGGTTGTTATAGTGGGTATAAAATAAAACCTCCACAGTTGATATTTGATTGTATTAAGCGAGTTTATGAGCATTATACGACCCCAACACTAGATGGAATACTATACGTATACATATTGTCGAAAACATTATCTTGTATAAACACCAATGATACAGCTCTGGTGACAATTGACATGGAAACGCTTTTGTCAGCAAAGTCTGGATAAATGATTGACATACAAACGAGATATTGTAAATGTATGTAGATATTCTAAAACATGGTCATTCAATTTTTTAATACACTGTAATTATCGATGTTTTTTTCAGATGTAACCAATTACATGTAATATACTACTCAGAATGAATGCCCTAAGCCATTGCCTACTACTTGTATTAATGTGCCGTTGTCACTTCAGTAAGTAACGTATATTCTAGTATATTGTATTATTAGTACAACGGCTGAATGTTGGTTTGCTGATTACTCATGCAAGATTATCATTACATGTCCGAGAGGTGTTCAACTTACTTATGAACAGAAAATGAACATCGATATTTTGTTACTCTAACAATGAAAAAGAATAACAACATTTATTTTGTGTAAAGTAGTGTATAATGAAGTATATATGACATTTGTAAATTGCAAATATGCTACGTTAAAGGAGTAGACGGTGTTGTTATATGTGTTTTGAAGGTCTAAAACTCGAAAAAAAATGTTTACATTTTCCGTCTTTAATCGGTGTAAAAATATCAACCAGATAGTAAATTCTACTGTCAAAGCAAGAGAAGACTTCGACATCCACTGTTTTGTTATAATATATATCAAAGTTGTTTTCTGTGGCTTTGTATCTGGTGACTTGAAGCTGAATCGCCAAAGTGAAACAATGTTTCAACATAATGTTGTTTATTTCGCATTTCTAGACTCGAATACTTTTGGCAGCGATGCATTTTTTAATTTTTAGCGTATTATCCAATATTGCATAATCGGCGTTCGTGTTTTGTTTATAAATGAGTTGAACACCTCTCGTTGACACAGAACATGGCTGTGATTCATAGCCCAACATGTTGCAATTATTAGCAATAATCTGTATCGTTCATATTTAGAATAACATTCAAGTGCATTTACGTTGATATGAAACGATGACTACCAGTTTGATTGTTACTTATTGTGCCAAAATAAATCGAATCTTTTAACCATTACATACATTCAATAGAAAACATATATCAAGGAGATGAAAACATAAGAAGTTATATTATACGTACAGCGTACTTTTTCCGTCTTAATTCCATAGGTGGTTGTGATAATCAAAAGTGGATTAATTACAAGCATTGCTTCATTGAATTACCTAGTATGTTTATACGTTTATATTCTAGTTGTAACAGCACAACCAACAGAATGTTTAAACTGTGGATGTTGTGTAGATCAAGTGTGTGAAGATCAAACTGTTCAAAATTTTGGTTGGCGGGAGGATGTGTGTACAAACGGCTGTTATCCAGGTTATGGTGGTCTCAAATGTTACGCCAAGTGTCCTGATGATTGTGTCACCTGTCAACACGCAGTACCGAAAAATTGTGCAGCATGCAAGATCGGAAAGTATCTAAATGATGTAACTAGATATGTAAATAATAGAGCAAAGACATATAAGGGCTGTGTAGATTGTCCAGAAACTTGCACAACGTGTACATTAGAAACTAGTTGTCTGGAGTGCGCTGATCGATATTACAATACTGGAGAATATAACGACTGTTCCCAAGCATGCCCTAACAATTGTAAGATATGTACATCATCTACCAACTGTCAGGAATGTTACACTCCGTTCTACAATGAAGGAACCACCACAGACTGCTCTCTTTCGTGTCCAGGTAATTGCATTTGCTCATCGCCCGGTATGTGCTCATCATGTCAAGATGGTTTCTTCAACGTAAACCAACAGTGTATGAATTCTTGTCCGGATTCTTGCAATACCTGCACAGACCAGAACACTTGCCAATCATGCAAAGTCGGTTACTATAACAAAATGGAAATGTCGTCTATAAACGAATTCGCTGATTGCTCACTTTCGTGCAGAGAGACTTGTATTCAATGTACGTCATATGATGTATGCACTAAATGCAAACAGGGACACTATGGGTCATACTGTCAACATAATTGTTCTGTTGGATGTACAAATGGTGAATGTGTTACAACCGATGGGGCGTGTGATTGCAGGGAAGGATTTGCTGGTAGACTTTGTAATGTATGTGCGCCTGGTAGACATGGTGCACTGTGTGACCTACATTGCAATGGGGCATGTATGGGCATGGTATGCGAACAGAAAACAGGAAATTGTGTTAGTTGTAAAGCGGTTAACATTACAGGCGATTTGTGTGAAAAATGTATAAATGGTATGTGGAGAACAAACTGTTCATCAATATGTCCAGAGCATTGTGACGGACAGTGTTTGAGAAATTCTGGTAACTGTGAATCATGTGAAGGGAATTTTCAAGGCAATACATGTAACTAATGTTCAGCTGGGTATTACGGTGAGTTATGTGAAAGAGAATGTCCAGAACAGTGTTACAACTCGCTTTGTTATCGTTCCAATGGAACGTGTGGATCATGCAACCAGAATTATGCCGGTTCTACTTGTGACGACTGTGTTGTCGGCTTCTATGGAAAGACGTGTGGTGCTCCTTGTCTCTCAACGAAATGTGCAAACAACATATGCAATCGGGAAACTGGCGCTTGTATGTCGTGTCAAAATGGATTATATGGACTAAAATGCGAAGTTAACTGTTCGCGTGGTTGTAATGATAATGTTTGCGATTTTGGTTTAGGCGCGTGCGAGTGTAAGGGTCTTTATACCGGGGACAAATGTTGTGTGAATGGTGGACATTGTCGTAACTGTTCTTCAAATACAGATTGTGAAACATGTGAAAATGGTTACTTTGGGACTAATTGCGATAAAACGTGTACAAGTACTTGTGCTGCCGAAGGACAAGCCTCACAGTGTGAAAAGACAGAGGGTAAATGTTTCGCATGCTCGGATGGTTTCCATGGTGACCATTGCAATAACACGTGTAATGATAGATGTGCGAACAATCGCTGTGACCAGGCAAGCGGACACTGCGTCGATGGATGTGTTGGTAAATTTGAAGGTCCTACGTGTGCTCAAGGTAAGTGCTATATGTTTATATTTGATTTTAAATCGATCAACAAAGATTAAAACTATGCGAATTAAGCAATGATTGGAACTTTTTTATTAAACCACTTTATTATGATTAAAAAAGACAGAGCCTAGCAAATCACAGGTACTTGACATTTGTTTAACATTGTGAGTTATTTGAACACACTTTATAACAAATACACGTAATGTGATTGCTACAACATTTATCATTTGTGGCGGCACATACAATGTACGGAATAGTTAAAACTCAACTTTAGAACCGATTATTTGTCCTGTATCTATGTATAGCCAACATATTACTCGCATCGGTAGTTTTCAAACTTCCTGATACACTATCCTTCGGTTGTTGTTGTACTATTTATGGGAAGGTAAACACTACCATAGCTCGTTTACGACTGCAACAATATAAAAAATGTTTGAAATCCATACGAACGAACAAACACGTTTCATAATATAAAAATCTAGTCACGCTTAGATAGCATGCACCCATTGTGAAATTAATATGAAATGACAAAGCAATTGTTCAAAAGAATAATAGCTCCTAGTAACATAATATCATTATTCAGACAGATGAGTGTGTTAATTAAGGAAAATATTGGGTTATATTAGAAATTTGAGAATGCAAGCTTAAATTATGACAAATATTGCGTATGACAAGCCGACATAAAACGAGTATGCACTTTTACATTCAAGGTAACTATATATGTATTCTTGCAATTAACACCACCATTAATCTAACTTCAAGAGAATTATTTAATGTTTTGAGTGTTGGATAGGTTGTCAAATTATTTTCGAAATATTTAATGGTATTGTAAAGAATCAGAGCGCTGTAAGCGCTGAAGGCCTTGGTGTAAACTTTGTATGCTTGGGAAGAAGTTTAGTGACTAAACTGAAGTATATGTTAACGGATCCACGCTCTTTTGCTGTCAGCTGCAATGTACAGTTATGCTGACCGTACAAAGTTGAAGGTTTAATCTATTGGTCATGCTTAACTTGCCTATCTAGTTTAAGTACTAGTAAACAAGAGATGTTAGAATAACATTTATGCCTCCCACTACACACATACATGCACAGTCACATAGACTGTGACAATTGAACAACAAGTAGTAACGTTATAACCTTGTTAATGTTTTCGCGAACAATTTCTTAAAGATTTTGAAACTTATGGCTGAAGCCGACTTTCTAATACTGAAGTATGTTAAATTAAAAAAATTTAAAACAAAATTGATGGGTGCGACTTATACAGAGTATCGACTCATGTTTGGGCAATCGCGGTATTTTGGTAATTTGTTTCAAGAAGTGCGACTTATGTATGGGGCATTACGGTATCCAAAAAATAAAGTATTTTTTTAAAGAATATTCTCTACCGTCTTGTACTGTTCATACATATATACATATTATACAGTAGTTTTCAGGCTCGGTGGTGGTTTTGAAGGATAATAATTATAGAAAGCAGTTTATCACAAACAGTGAACAGAGTTTGTGTTTCTTAGCCACAGCAATATCTGTTTAAGTTAAACTATAGTTGAGTGCCATGGGACCACATTCCAGTATGCCAATTAAATGGATGCCATGCGGCCCCATGGCAGCTGCGTGACCACAAGGTTCAGATTCAGATCGTGATGACGTTTGTCTCAACTTTTCGCTCTCGATCTGCGCAGTGAAATACCATATCTGGTTACTTCGTCTGTTTCCGAGAATGATCGTGTACATTTTTTGTTTCATTTATTTAACGCAAAATGAAATAACAATATTTGAAATATGTACATATACGAGGGTTGTACCAGAATGACGTAGACTTTTGTCATATGTTCCATACCATTCATTTATACAAACAAATAATTTTGTGTGGAATGCAAATAATATTTACTGCGTAAGTATGTGAAATTTCAAAGCAGTATCTTATTTGGATCAAAATCTACAGCTTCCGGGGATATAAAGGGGTACGGTACGCGGGGCACGTCAACGGAACGTCACGACGTCGGCGGAACTTCAAGGATAAGGGAAGCTCCTAACTGTGTACATTGTAGCTATAAATATGGGCACAACCGTACACAAAACTTACGATGTTTATTTACTACCTTAAATGTGATAAAAGTTCCAATATATTACTACTTATGTCGCATATAACCCTTATAATAGAGCGTCGATCCAGGTCTATGTGGCCGTAGAAAACGCTAGGTGACGCCGCATTCGCCGTTGGTTTTCGCCGTCGGTTCATGTCGTTTTATTCGATTTCGATCACCATTGATGCGTTAGTATCGTTTGAAAATCATGTAACTCGATACAACATATTTATAGTTAGCAGGTTCCAACATTTAAAGCGTTTGTCCTGGCGTCTTCCCGAGGTTCACACAAAACTTCATGTTGATGCGATTTCCAGCGTATTTCGCTAACGTCATATTTTTACTGGTGACGCGCAGCAGCTGTTGCTTGTTTTGTACCATATATCAACAACGGTTACCTTTATACAGTCGAAATTTACGGCTTACGTTCTAATGATATTGTGTTTGTATGGCACGAAGTCGCGTTAAGATTAGACTATATATAAGTTAGGTATAACCAGTTGAATAATGCCAAAAATGTTTTTAAAATTCGCTGCCCCGCCTACCCAACTATTGGTTACTATGGCGACAGATTAAATGGCTTTCAAACATTCTGTTAGAAAATATTTTTACCAATACTCTTGAAAAGGGTTCGAAGTTTTTCTACGACAAATTTGATGATAATACATGCCTAAATAAAAAATGTTATGACAAAAGTCTACGTAATTCTGGTACACCCCTCGTAAATACCAAATAATTATAATGTCTTCAAAAATGTCTCAGAAAAAAGTTTCTTCTTACTGTCTCCGTAAACACGCGTATCTTTTCGGCATAAGACCGTCAAGTGAGGAACTTATTCTCGCATGAATATGTAAACGATAGAAACTATGTCCTGGTCAATGCTTAGCAATTTTGCTTCAATAATATTTATTTTACACTTTTTTTATGAAACTGTAATGTTAAATAGTGATGTTCTTCATTTTTAAAGGCGGGTTAGTGAGATCCGCGAAGAACTACTTTTATATTGCGCATGAAAGTGGTAATTGGGAGTTTTTGGATTTTGGACGGTCAATTCTAGTTGGCTGAGAAATTGGTATCATAACTTTGGCCTTGGGGCTTCGCCCCAGGCCAAAAACTATCAACTAAAAGCAGGATAACCTGACTTTGGAAAACATACATGATGTGTTAGTACAACAATGTTCAGGATTTTGTACTATCCTCCGTCAGAACGTGAACTGACACCTTTGAATCACGTTGTTGTGTACCCCACTGTAAGATAAGCCATTATGAATAGCCTGAAGAAAATATAACTCCATCTGAGGTTTCAATATCATATCACTTTATGTTCATAGTAAACATATGCAGCTTGTTCATCTATATTATGCATGGAGAAGAATAATCATGAATTGTCTTTAAAAATCTTCTGACAGAGGTAATAAAAATATAGATAATACACTATTTACACTTTCAGCTTTGATTGAGCCTGAACCAATTGTTCCTGCAGATGCTGGCGGTGTATCAGCCGCTGTTGTCATAATAGCAATAGTTGTCGTGGTGTTGATCGTCATACGTAGACGGTGAGTTACATGTTTATACATTAATTATCACTTGATTGGCCCAGTGTCTAAATATGTTTAATTTTAGCCTGATATACACACGTTTATACTTTTACCATGTGTTTTGGACATCATTTCTGAGGTATCTTGGTCTGTTGAATCGTGTAATGTGCCCCTTTCGGTTTTTTAACCGTCAATCCGTCCAGAAAATCTGGCCTCTGCCATAACGCAACCAGTCTTCAAGGTAGGTTTATGAAACTTCGTATGGAGATTGAGACAAATAAGGAGATTGTGCTCTTTTTTGAATGTTTTGATGAGGACTAAAATATGGATGCCATGGCAACAGGTACATTGACAAACTGGACACCATGTAGGGGACTTACGTTTTGCTTGCAATTCCTAATTACAACTGTACTTGTATTGCCACATGTTTTGTCTGTACTGTTTATCCGTAACCATTTGATGGATTTTATTAACAAGACTAGTTTCGAGTATCGTCGGTAATTTTTCTGTGATGTTTTCAATTACATGTATGACGTTGCACTGTTTTGAAGGTGGGTCTTTTGTGTAAAATGCATCGATTGGGACGTTTGAAGCCTAGTTACAGTCTCAACCTGATTATGAGTGACATTCAAAATGCAACCAGTCACTTATTTTGCCTCACATAATTGTATACTTACTAGGCCATATGCTATGTTTAATTATTATGTCTAACATTATTCGTTTTAACCTATTAATGATTTACATATTTGAACTTTGTACGGATGTCTTATTATTGTATTTATTAGTTTACCTATTTTTAATGTGTCGGTAAGCATATTGGGTTTCGTGATCAAGTGTGTTTTTATCAGTTTGGCTGATCTTGCTATTTGCTATTGTGTTGTATGTTTCATAAAAGACGAAGATATGCGGATAATCGTAAAGATGACTCAACAGATAAACAGAACAATGCGCCAAAACTTCCTGGTAAGTCAATGCATTATCATCCAGTCGGTATATTTATGATAAATATTGACACGCGATATTTCGCTGGCTTACAAGTATAAGGTCCTTACTGCTTATAATATCCAAGAAGCATACTTTTAATATGTCTTTATATCACCAAATCGGAAGAGTTCGTGTCGTCCATACTGAATTTGAAAACTATTTATACCAGTGTTCAGAAAGTAACTATTACGGACGCTTTCAACTTTTACCAAAAGCGTGTCTCTCCATAACGCGAATAACCACAACATGACCGCGATGTTTCTTCTCATGACGTAGGTCCTCTACATAATGATAACAAAGCAATGTATGCCAATGATTGACATGAAATAACTAAGCTCGAACAACACATATGTACTACTTTTGTATTTTTTTTTGGTAATGATAAAAGTCCTTCATAAAGGCTACATAATGACACCAAAGCAACTTCTGACCTTGAAATAGCCCACATGACTAGAATAAACACAATAAGCACACCAAACACAAGATGGTCAGTCTGACTTTTGTTATGATTAGGGTCCTCAAGTAGTGCTATGACGTGAACAAGCACACTTAGCACAACAAAGTAATCATCACTGTTGTAATATTTAAGGTCCTTCAAAGAGACGACACAATGACAGCAAATCAATATATGCAAATACTGAACCTGCAATAGCCGAGCTAGAACCTGACATTGTTGGTGTTGATGATGAAGAGATAGTAGTTGATATACCAGAACTACAGAATGCTGTGTATGAGAATGTTCCTACATCTCATGTAGCCGGACTTGATGCTTTTGTTAGAAGCAAGTCTGAAGATGACTATAAAGAGGAATTGGAGGTATGTACTCATACTACTGGCACTAATCTACAACTGAGTAGGTTTATTGATTACACTAATATGATGATGAAATAAGAAATCAAACTTGATTTTTTTGTACTTTCTTCATGCAATTAGGTCTCTTGCATTTTAGGCGGGGTCTTCGTCTTCAATCATATGTTGTGTGTGGGCATTGCTTCTTCGTGTTGTGTTTTGTTGACACTATTTCTGTACTGGACTGGTTACGTTGATGTATGCCGTCCCTGTCCGATTTCTTCATATCCGTTTTTATTCTTAACGAAATACTAGTATATGCTACTATTGTGATGAATCAAACACGGATAAGATAGTCATGGCTCAAACGGTTCCCTTTGCAATGCTCAATGCAATGCGATACAATTTTATTCGATAGTTTCCGAGTGACTTCCGATGAATATAAGGCAAGGTTTCCCGTATGTTTTCCTTTTGATATTTAGAGTAAACTCACTATGTCTTGACGCATTTAACACATACGCATTGTTTATACACCATTAATCTTTCCAGCAACTACCAAAGGGTCTAACACAGAGCCACAGTGATGCAAGGAAACCTGAAAATTTGGTTAAGAACAGATATAATGGCATATATCCTTGTAAGTCCGTAATAAATATGTTTTTATTTTCAAATTATTTACCTGAAGTTACAAACTGGCCTATTGTTTAATATTTGTTTATGTATTGCAAGGCTTCAATCGCTCTAGTGTGCTCTGTCTAAAGCCAATCTCTTTCCTCGTCAATTCTAAATTGTAAGTTAAACCGTCCATTTCTACATAAAAAGTAAAACAGTGCTTATACACTATGGATTTCTTGTTTTCTAGTTTTCTTGTTGGTATTACAAACTAACACACACAATATATACAGTATATGACATTATATTTTGTATTACAGATGATCACTCCAGGGTCAAAATAAAGGGTGATCCAAAGTTCTTCATCAATGCCTGTTTCATAGATGTAAGTGTTATATTTTGTTTACTACTGCTATACAAGTACTTTAACAATTGTATAATACATTTAAAACATTAACATCTACTAAAAATTTATTGTTTGTTTTTTATAGAATTTATTTAGATAGTCCTCTGTGGTATCATATAATAAGCATGTAATTTGTAACAGAAGAAAAGTAAACCAATATTAAACCAAAAACGTAACTCAAAGTCCTACAAGTACATGTATTTAAAACATTATGGACACACCAGCTTAAAACACTACGGAGGCATTGCTTTATCGTCAACATGCCGGAAATTATTGTAGAATATAAACCAAACCAAGCCCGAGCCGTAATAATGTTCTCTTATATAGTTGTTTGTGAATACCGGTCAGTAAAATAATACGATTAAAAGTTCGAATTTGAAATTTACTTTTGGCCAAAATTGTATGATTCGCTGGCTTAGAATGATAAGGTAGTGCTTATAAGACTAATACAGATTTGATACATTGTATATTGATGAAAAGCGGAACTTGTCGATTTGACCAAACTGAATTCGAAAACGAGTTTTACCGTAAGTAAAGATTAGTTATCAGAGTGTTCCTGTTTTCTCAAATATCGATGTTGTACTTACGCCCTTCTTATTCTAAGCCAGGAAACTGTCCTGTACTATTATATAAACAGATAATTGTGTGTATTTCGTTGTACATGCTTATATGTGTCATGATATTCATTGTAGGGCTATCAACAGAAGAATAAGTACATTGCATCACTAGGTAGGTTTTGCATTTGTTTGCTTTCTGAGAATCCATAACACGTAATTTACTATTTCACTGTCTAGTGAAAATAGCTCATGGCTTTTTGGAAACTTGAGTTGTGTTATTGCTTTGAATACGACGCCTTGTTTTCTTATGTAGGTGTTCATTTCATTACTTTTTCCGTTAATTAGTACAAACATATACATGTATTTCAAAACATCATACGCGAAGGAAAATATCATCATACATTAACAAATTGTGTAGGTGATAAATTATTGATTGAAAGGCTGTACATGTACGGAACATTAAAAATAATTCAGGTCCTACAGCAAAAGCTACTCTGCAGTTTCATACATTCTGGACAATGGTATGGCATATGGACACGGACGTGATAGTGATGCTAACCAATCTCATTGAACCGAGTGTAAGTAAGATTTAAATCAGACACTTATACTTTACTACTTTCCACTGATATAAGATCTGATTTAAATGTAATTGAATGCCATGGAACACCATATTACACTTTACCGTCAGCATTGATATATACGGACCAATTGATTTAGAACACTGCTCCCAATATTGCCGATACTTTACATATTTTAGGAACCCAAACAATTATGTTTCAGGGTAACAAATGTGAACAGTACTGGCCAGATCAAGACTGTACAAATGTACACCAAGATATAACAGTTTCATGTCAAAGCGAGGAGGTATTTGCCGAGTATACAGTCAGGACATTAACCGTTGAAAAGGTACTTATGGTTCCCGTTTATTGTATGGCATGGCTATGTGGATGCCAAATATAATTGCAGCCATTGTTCTTAGTGTCACCGTATGATGAGATGGAAGTGATTGTTTAAAACTCACCAACGTTATTTGTGTTCCTTGATATTTATCAAACTCGAACACAATGATTTCAGATCAATATCAGTTACAGGATAGTCTTGTTTCAGTGCCCGTATTCATAGTGTAACTGTATGAATGAGATGGAATTGATTGATATAACTCAGAATAGTTATTTATTGTCCTTGATAGTAATCGTACTCAAACACAATACATTTAGACGAATAGCAGTGAAAGGGTATCACTGGTACCATCTAATTTTTATTGTGTAAATGGTAAAAGGAATTTCACATCCCGATTATACCACTAAAAGCGTAACTGGTATTACTGAGGGAAGGGACGAAACTGACTTTTCTTCCTTGGTATTTATCGTACTCGAACGCATTGATGTTAGATGAATATCAGTTAAACCTCACAAACGATACTTACTTTCCTTGATATGATCTAACATGAGTACATTGATATCAGTTACAGGATATACTAAGAGTACATGGGAACGTCTCAATTGTTAGCGAACAGCATTGGATGCTTCCTCGTAAAAGAAGCAAATATGAAACGAACTTAATGTAGCAATTTCCTCAAAATATCACTTAGGGTATACTCTTCATTTAGATGGGTTCCGTCGTTTACCCGCTACATGTAGTATAGTTATCATAATATGTGATTGTATGTACCCAGCGTATCGGTGTTTACCAACATTTAAAAGTATAATTTTACCTTCCGGGTAAAGAACACAAAGAACGAATGGTATCAGGTTAAATACCAGTGTGTGCTAACTCTTGAATTCTATGTGTACGGTTATCCCATCAGATTCACTGTACCCAGGTGTTTGAATGGGAACATGCGCACACGCGCCTGAGATTACCAAAAGCTATTGCTTCGTTACTGCTGACGATGCATTCTGCAACAGCCGACTTATGACGTGGGGAGAATGTACAATAGGCCTAATGGACCCCTTCGATGTTGAATTTAAGGAAATAAATAAAGGATACTAAATATTGATCGATGGGATTTGATTACGTAGTTGAAGGTGAACCACGAAATCCACGACATTTAATCCACGATATTTATTCATTTTAGAGTAACTTTTAATATAGTCATGTACTAATTAGAGGATATTGCATCCATGAGTGCTCATTACATACAAAAATGTACGAGTTCTATTAAACGAGTGGACAACACAATATGACACGAGGCTTTGCCAAGTGTCATATTGCTTTTGTCCACGAGTTTAATAAAACCCGTATGTAGTTAGCACGAATGTAAGATTCTATTTATCCTATAACCTCAGAGAACGATCATTAACGTTCAAAACGCTGATGTACGCTACATATGTTACATTCAAAACTTATGACGACGTTTGTCTTATACTGACGTCACGGGTCGATTCAAGACACGGATTGGCTTACATGTACATTACGACACCTGAACCAACCAATTAACGTCAAGCTAATTAAAATGTTTAATGAATGGACAGGGAGTGCATTACGATATTTGCACTCCCACACCGCAGTTATGTGATAAATAATTGTTTACTTTGTGTAACCAGAAATCAAAGAAGAGAACAGTCGTACAATTTCATTACACAGCCTGGCCAGATAAAAGCATTCCGGATGAAATAACAAGTTTGGTAGAGTTCCGTCAGAGGGTTAGAAGTGCTCCACGTGTTCATCATGGTCCGGTTATCATACACTGCAGGTAAGTTTAAGTTTACCTTTAATATATTTTTCCATTTGCACTGTGACTAACATGCATGGTATAGAGCATCAGCTCAACGCAAAATTAAGTATAATCGGACATTGAAGGAAACATGAAATATATACATAATCTGTAGAAATAGCATTAACGTTTAAACGATTTAAAGACCTCATCAAAGCGAAAATCTATCGCAGGATGCGTAATTGTTTAACCTGAAATTTTACCCAATTACATTAAACTCCAGACAAATGTTTTGGCGTGTTTCTTTTCTAAACAATTATATGTGTCGTTAAGCACTGACATAATACTCTTTACCATTTTTAATATTGATGCAAAGTCCACAAAATATTTCAAATTACAAAAAAAAAACATTTATTTGTTATATTATATGAGTCACTGACCAGGAAAACCGGGCTTAGTGACATTCAATAATTACTATATATAAAAATCCAAATGTACTTATGTTCTGTCGGTGCTACGGTGACACTTTACTAAAATTACAAATATTGCGAAAAACGAGAAGTTGGTGGTTAAACGCATTTGCTACTTCTTCTCTCAAACAACGAATATAATTCTAACACGTGTAACAATTTTGAAAGGTTTATGTCAAAAATTCGTCCAATACAAAATTTGTGAAATCAGTTAACTTTACGTCTAATATCGTTTAAATGATGTTTCAGACGTCGCTCAAAAGTCGGTAGAGGTTTGTTTTAGAGGTCTGTACTCTGAAATTGAATGTTATATTTTTTCACAAATTGTTCATCAGAGATATGTCTTTCTAACGCTATTCATCATGATTTTCATATGTTTGTTACTTAGCCAGGCTTTCCTGGAGAACGTGCCTTATTAATGTCTATACACAGGCGTGCTCATTGCTTTTTCGCTTTCTCCAGTGCTGGGATTGGACGTACAGGAACTTACATTGCTTTGGACAGGTTGACAGAGGCGGGGGAAGCTGGGGAGAGAATCAATGTATATGATTGTGTGTATGACATGCGACAACAGCGTGTTAACATGGTACAGACACTGGTAAGTTAGTTGTTGTTTGAAAAAATAAGACAGTAGTAAATCGGACAGGGATGGCAGCACTCAAATAAACCAGTTGAGCACAAACAACAGTAATAACACAACATTAGAACAATACCCACACATAACACAACGAAATAATAAAGTGACCGAATGAATACTCGACATAGTTTCCCACGTCACCGATGCAAATACTAGTATTAAGTAGTTTCATACATACGAGCCCTATGTCGAAAAGGTGACCCCAAGTAACCAAATGAAGCGTATACCAGTAAATTACCTTAATTCTGTAAGGCTGTCGTTTTTTTATTCGAGAGGATTGTCGCCATTCTGTGAAATAATTACATAGTATATTGAAACACATATTACAAGTACAATCGACAATGGACATGGTGATGATTGCATAGTTTCTATAAAACTTTTTTTGCAATGTAGAAGTAGCTATCAAATCAGACATTGCCCTACCTAAACAACCTATTTCTGAAACAAACACACTCACAAAAAAAGGCAAAACGGATAGCTGAGCCCAACACAGCACACATATTCAATACAGCCTCGTCGAATTTAGCGAGGATGTTAAAATGTCTTATGTGTTTACATAATCCAATAATAGAAAATAGTTTATGTTAGCCTGTTAAAATATTCCCTTGGTGAAGTCACAAAATTATTGGATAGGTTAATTACTATTTTACCTTTTGTGTAGTAACAGCAGTTTTTTACTACATTACCTGATTAAGACGTATGATCGCATAACTATAACAGTGGTGAGCTTGGATATACATGCATCACTCGCTTATGATTTCAGGAACAATACAAATTTCTACATAAAGCTCTAGTACACACACTGACCTTCCATAGCGCTGCAATTCGATCAGAGGAGTTTGGGTCGTACATACGAGCTACAAGTGATTCGCAGTTCAACTCCAATTTCGAAGTAAGTTATACAATAGGTTAAATTTACATTCTGTATGTTCTAATAATATATGTACAGTGTAATCCAGAGTCATACCGATGTATTAAATTAACATGTGTCATTCACAAATGATTAATGTACGTAAATATGCCTTGTCTCTTAATAAGAAAGTATATAACAGTTAACATAACTCTTTTTTAAATTTTCGAGCTCTTGCTCTTATCCAGGAATCCCTTGAAAATAATTTACTGATTCATATACCGTTATACACATGTCCGAATATCAAATAGAGTATGTTATTTAAGTTGTATGTTTATACCATGTATCACTCAATAGTTTGATGTGTCTAGTTGTATTTTTACCAAACTTGTATCACTGTTCCAGTTACTGAAGACTGTTATTGAAGATGAAAGTATTGAAGAAACGCAGGCAAGGAATAAAAACGGTCGTCATAGTGACAAGAACAGAAAACATAGCGACATACCAGGTACATCTTTTACAAACTTTAAGCTGTTTCGCCTTCAGTTTCAGAAAATTACTCTGTGCTTTAGGAAAAAGAGCTTTTCAAACACCGGTTTGGTCCACATGTCAAGTTCAGAATTTCATGATCCAACTGTAATAGGCTCATAAAAAGGGCATTTTGATGTTTATCTCTAAGATGTATTAGTCTGATAAATAGTTAGGACCTCCCCATTATAAGTGAGCGATAGTTGTGGACCATATTGCAAATATGCTATCCATTATAAATAAAGTCGTTACCATCAGTATGATATGTTAAAAAGTCACATTATATATTAAACGGTTTATGCACTTGCACAAAATTATCCGTCATACAAGCCTTTCTGGATATTTCACAAATACGAAAACTTGCAAAGGCATTCTTCATGTACCTCCGATTAATGTATATATATATATATATATATATATATATATATATAAATCGAAAACATTTATAATAATAGTTAACTATATGCAAATTCAATATTATTAATTTGGCAATATGTAAGTGCGATAAGCTTTGATGTTATTGAAAATCTAAATGTTTTTCGAATTCAAAATTAACGAATTCATTAAATCCTCATATCTTATACACTGGTCGATTAAGCAATACTCTAAAAATATATATGGACAAAATAACAAGTCAAAGCTCATGAAATAATGCAATTATGAAAACTAAGTCTATCTTGACCAGTTATGTAATGTACAACAATTGGATTTTGTATATTCTAATCAGTGTATGTAAGACTTATATCACTTCATACAGGTGACAGACATAGACCAAGGATTCACATTTGTCGAACATTCAACTCGTCTGACTACATCAATGCCATCTATGTCAATGTAAGTACCATACGTACCTTCAATAAGTAAACGTTCAAATCAGCGTCCTGTCAATTGGTTAATTTGTTAACTAGATGCATATCGTTCCTTTCTAATGTCATTGTTAGTTGACCTAAATTCCTATCCTGATATTATATGTGAACTGGTACACATCACTTGGACACAAACCCGAAACCAGTCAGCATTAAATATAAGAAAATGTGTATCAAATGATCACTTAATAGGAAGGTATTATCAACATTTTTCTATAAGGCTTCTGGCACGATTGACCGTAAGTAAATGGTATCTCAAAGATGGACCGGGTGTCGATGATATTATCCAAAAGGGGAAATACCAATGTTGCTAAGAATGACTAACTCTTACGAAAAATGGTTCGAAAGTATTGCATGTTCATTTTTCAGGGCTTTTATAAAAAGAATCAGTACATCATTGCTCAATCTCCACTTCCAGACACCGTCGTGGACTTTCTGTGTTTAATCTTCCAAGCGAATTGTTACTGCGTCGTATCAATGGAAGATGCCGAGTTAATTGGGACGGTAAGGTATTTTTAATGGGAATGATATAGTAACTATAGTATATCATATACATCGCTTGTCTAGAATGAGAATGTCTTAAGTTCAAAGTCAATATTTTGAGCAAACAATAAACGAATGTCCGATAATTACTCTTTTCTGTATCATGGTAAAACAAGCTGTTGTCAACATGACAAGTTCTGACTTTTATTGAAACAAGTTTTTTAGACGCGCATTGTGATGCAGAACGTAAGAATAAATAAACCAGTCTTATAAGGTCGTAACTACTATCCCTATGCTTATAAGAGACAACTCTTATAATGTATTTCTTTATGAGTAATTTGCCTTTGACCGTGGACCATCAACCATAATAATGCCAAAATAAGATCTAGCTAAGATTGGAAAATAATTAAGATGAACATATATCAAGTCGGTAACAAGACTAGTCTACACCCTGTACAAAATATGTATCAATATAAGATATGAACACATACACTTAGCAGCATTTCTAACTTATATATTTCAGTTTTCTTTAAAAGTCCTCGATGAATTGTAATGGAATTTGGCATATGTCAATATTTGACACAGTTTCTTGCGAATTTTCTGCTCGATTCGACAATAGACTATTGTACGATGCGTCTTCAACTGACTGAATACTTATATTGAAAGTCGCATTTTTATCACTCAATATCGGCCATCTGATTGTTATGTATGCGTGTAGATGTCCCTATTTCCTATAATGGTTGTGAATATCAACATTTTATTCGCTCATGGTTTTTAATAGTTATTAAAAATATTTACCAAAATGCTAGAAAACGAAAATTGTTGGCTTTGCTGCAACATATAGTGTCTTCCGTACCAATAGATGGTCTGTTGAGAAAATACGATTCTTGCTAGTAACGCAGGTTGCGCTCAACTTGAAATTTAAATTCAGGGTGAATTATTATTATATCAACCTGAATAAATTCAACTCTACTGCGTACTATTAACATTCGTTATTCAGAAGAAATGTGAATTTTACCATTTAAGTAGCATTATTTGAGGTTAAACGTTTATTTTAAGCGCATCGGTTTATATTCAGATTATGAGCTGATTTTGAGGCGGTCTAAGCTTACCAACTGCTATTTGGCTACCTAGGAAATTGTAACGTAGATAAAATTTATGAATACTTTCATTGTGTACACTCATTACATAACACTTGAAGCTACGATGAAATAAAATATTGAAAATACTCAATTTAACCCTAATACATACGCGGTTAAATTTTGTGACTTTGTAATTCCGGGTGACGTAAATTACGCTTTTATCACGCATTTTCATACACATCGATTTCTGAATAAACACGTGCAGCAATATGCACATACCTTAAACTACATCTGGTGAAAATTTGATAAAGTTATCTCAAACGGTTTTCGAGATATCAAGAATAATCAAGTGGCAGCGTTAGAAGTGCCGCCAAGTGTATAGTTGCCAACAGTTATGTACATAGACAACAAGATTACACAGGCAAAACAGAGGGTTCATCGTTTAGTTTCTGTGGGGATTGGCTGCAATCACCACTGAGTCGACATCCACGTACATTCGGACGGACGTACACACCACAACTATACAAATAACCAACATAAACAAAACCGAATGTACAATACATCGACCATAAATCCACAATCAGTAACAATCAATCTTGGAATTACTTTAGGAAATAAGTGGGTGTGTTCGTAGCGTCTGTTCTGATACAATCGGAACAGTGTTCCTGCAGTTCCTGTTCCAACCACTTATGTAATTTTGAATATAATCTGGAAGTATTGATTTCACCTCAAATTTTATACAACAGATGACCAGTTGGTACACATATACCATAGTATGAACTAATTAATACATGTACCTAACAAGATAGGGAATTGAAAAGAGTTTTCTTGTATTATGTTAAAGTACATCTAGTCATTTTGGAGTTTAATTCACTCACAGGAGATTTGAACATTTTAAACATGTTTTTTACATCAGGTGTTTCTCTTGACATCTGGTGATAAAACAAAATGTAATGTTAATTATTGGTGTCAATATATTACTTGGTATTACATGTTTTTGATAAGAGACACGGGTTCAAATATGAATAGTTATTTAAGTTAATTTGTATTTCCATGTTCAGGAAATTGGTGATTATTTAGGAGCCGATAATCAAGTGTTACAGTCAAGAACCTATACAGTAAAGACGTCAAGAGGTGAAACAGAACCAAACTATATAATGAGAAAACTGACAGTCTCTAACAGTGATAAGGTAACCACAATTGTAATAAGCTCAGAAATATCCAAATAATTACAGGTATAAACACAATTAATAATACAATTCTATTGAATGAAAAAATAATGCTTTAATACTAGAAGTTATAACGGCAGGTGTAAAAAATCGGAAAGGTGCAACAATAATTTCACTTGGTATAGCGCTACGAATGCAAAACTGTAACTAATTAAAGTTTTAGGTGACTTGGTCGGCGGGTATGTATGCTGCATTGCATTTGGAAAACCATTTTCACTGCTAAATGTTTTTAGTTACAGCTTTACCAACAATATCACGTTCTACAACTGTTGCAAAGAAAACTGTATGAACATAAAGGTATAGTTCGGTGATGTAAACACCATGAACTCTATTCAACATATTTCTTTTTAGCACTCTAAAGGTGAAAAGGTAGTTTACCATTATCAATTAACAAATTGGAGAAGAGACGAGCAGGTTCCTTCAGATGTAGGGGAGTTTACGCAATTTGTGAAAGAAGTTAGTAACAAAGCTCGTGAAATGAAAGATGCCAATGCACCCGTTCTTGTACATTGTTTGTAAGTTGAGATATTTGTTACATATTTACAAATGTGCAAAAGTGAGGAGGGAAATACACATGTGACAGACTTTGCGTGGTTTTGGGTAGTAAGTGAAATAATGTAGAACGAACTGATTGATAATTCAAATCGCTAAAGCTAGTTATGACCGCCGTATATAACTACCTAAATTATGTAAAAAAAAACACTGTATAAGTTTCTATTCTACAACCAATGGTATACATCAGGTGACCCTTACCTAAGCAAAGCGCTACCGATCACCTCCATTGAGCTACCCCATGTTAAATGAAATTTAGAAGGCATGTTTTACCTCCCATGGAATGCGCTACGTAGCACTTTGTCTTGGTAACAGACACCACTTGTTATACAAAAGTGCATTATGGGCGTACTGGATAATAGCGATACATTCATTCAACGCATGCCTGACTTTCAGAATATTTTGATATAAGACTGACTTATGGTCATGTATGTACAATGTGTTATTCGGCCAAACACTTACAGTAAAGTAATTATGGGACGTGTACATTTCATTTTTTCTTCAGTTATGTGTGGATATTGAGCCGCGTATTTGTATTATGTGATATTGTTCATGTTTTCTGTTCTTGATTAATTAAGTTGTGTGCTGCCTTTCTTGCCCGATGAATTTATGGTGTAAACTAACTATATTAGTTAACCAAATCATTTCAGAGACGGAGCTAAGCGTAGTGGTCTGTTCTGTGCTGTTGGTGTACTGTTGGAGAAAATTAAAGCTGAAGGTCAAGTAAGCGTGCCCAACACATTGAGACAACTTCGTTGTCGTAGGAAAATGGCTGTTCCAAATAAGGTTGTATTTCATATAAGTCAATCATGTCTATACTATATTTTGAACCCTGTTCAAAATTGGTCTAGAATCAAACATGTTAACAACGATAAATAAGTCATTATTATTATAATTATTATTAAAGTCCGAAGAGGACTACCTGGTATCGTATTCTAGAATCTTTTTTTATTCACTTACTTATGAAGGCTAACACGAGTGCAAAATAAATGTAAATCTATACTCTACCTGTCCAGGCAATGTTTGCAATTTTTTCGGTACACATAATCGGCAGTGTCACTCTCACCATATCCTCACTAGGCTGTACACATAACACACGTTACGATTGTGATTATTTTAGTGAATTCCTGATTTCGACTACAAATCCAGTAAACATGTAGTTCTTGAGTTTGATGAATCAGTTGATGTGTAGGTATTTCCGTTCATTATATAGAGGATATTTGTATTTTTCCGTGTATGATCGGCTGATAATTCACCGAGTGAGCAGCTTATGTAATATTTTCACGACTCGTGAAAATATAAGTCAGCTGCTCAAGAGGTGAATTATCAAACGATCATACACGGTAAAATACTAATATTCTATTTATTTCATGCTTCAAATTGCTTGAATGATGGAAATACTCCACTATATACCTCGAATGTTTTGCGTGACGTCGTTTTCCCGCCATGCACGCGTCGAGTTAAAATCAAATAGTTCTTCTGCAATGGCTTCAATTTCGTCCATTTGTTTTACATAATATGTATATATAATACTGTGTTATTTGTTAAAGATTAAGAGAGCAAGTGAAAATGCTTATTTATTTTTTTTTGACGGCGAGGAAATTTGATTTTTAAAAGTAGTCCGTTTGCCGTGAAATTATAAACTGTGAAGTTATGAACAGTGAAATTATCGGGGAATAATCCACCGTTATTCCGCCGTAAACCACCGGTAAGCATGAAATAAATGTACCCTAATATTATTTTTCTCGTTTTTAGGAACAGTTTGAATTTTGCTTCCGCTGTGTGGATGCTCATGTTAACTCTAACAACGTCTACTCCAATTTTGCACGCTAGAGACTCTACAGCATGTTTCTTCCGAACTTGCATACATGTATGTGTCTTAGTATATCATTGGTTAGTGCGCTTGCAGTCTTACCTGACGACCACCTGGGTTCAAATACAGTTGTAGGTCGGCACTCGCATTGTTATTTCAACTGACAGCTAAAGGCTATGATTTAATTTAAAAAGAACATGTGACGTGCTTGTTTTTTAAGCTATTGATGCAATGATGATGTGTTTATAACTTGGTGTACAATATTATCTTTGATTTTGATTTGTGATTACTATATTATACAATGTACTCTTGTTGACAGTATTTCGATAGTCATGCTTTAGTTTTATATTTTGTTGTTTTGATCCATATGGACATCTTGTCCGTCATGACTATTAGACGATGCTTCCTCTCTAAGCATTACAAAGCAAATCGGAAGGCATATGATTTTATTTTGTATATCATTTTGTATAAATTTGTTCGGCTACCTTCTTAATCAAACACCCAAAAGGTAACTCAGTCGCCATTTTCTCAAGCAATGGAAGTGAAACATTCACTGTTGACAGTGGTTTCGATAACTACGCGTGCCGATACGCATACGCGCTGGGGAACCAAAGTATTTCTGTTGCTTGAGAAAATGAGAAAATGTCTGTTGAACTATCGTTGGGTGTATAATAAGGAAGTCGAAATGCTCAATCAAGATGATAACATTTACGAAACTGTGTGTCTGTGAGCCAGCCAACTAGTAATAGTACATGGTTACTGGTGGTATACAAACATATTGTTTATGACATGTAGGTTATTGGTGACATATTTTTATAATTTCTACTTTTTATAATCAGATTTTTGTTTATTATCATACCAATGTGTTATTCAGATCTGAGCTGTCATTTTGTATTATTTTCGTTTGTGCGCCTTTCGTGTTCTGTTGTTAATGTTAATGGTTATCATTTCTGTCTTCATGTTTAAATTATAAATGTAAACTTACGTATAACGGAGAAATGTATAATACTAATTCTTGCACTGAACGATTCATAATACTTTCATTGATTATATCTGGAACGTTCAGACTTAGACATTACGGCAGGCAAAATGTAACGCCTACTATACAGTAGGGGTGTAACGGTACGCTCACCTCACGATATGATACGTACCGTCAATTTTTCTAACGGTTCGGTATATTTCGGTATGATACAATATTCTCTAACAAATGCTTAAATACTTTAATTTTTAAGTAATAATGATTTTGTTGCTTCTATAACAGCAAGTATTAGGCGCCTACCAACTATTTTAAGTGAATTAAGACAATATAAAGCATATCTCAATACAATTAAAACGAGTGATACATGGTAATTATATATAATCAGTAGGCTGTCAGATGTTTTCGTTGTCTGTATATTATTTTGTTCATAAAAAGGCATATACCGAACCGTACCGAAATTTAGAAGTCTTGTATCGTGAACCGTGTAGGACTGTAGTCCGCGGTATTTCGTATACCGCGGTATACCGTTACAGCCCTACTATACAGCATATCGTGTAGTATTTTATAGATATACTATAAGACATAATAATAATATCATTTATAAATTTTAATGTGAAACTATGTACAACTGTAAAGCTGTATAATACATTGAACAATAAAAAATAACTCCATTTCTTCTATCACCTGGGAAAGCTCATACTTAGACATCACATCTGGTGTACTTATAACATTTTACAAGGTTAATTAAAATTTAGATTTTTTTTATATCATACCAATGTATTATTCAGATCTGAGATATCATTTCGCATGATTTTCCTTTGTGTGCCATTCGCGTTCTATTGTTTATGTTAATGCTTATCATTTCTTCTAGATTTATAACTTTTTATGTGAAACTATGTACAAATGCATGTGTAATGTAAAATACATTGAACCATTCATAATAACTACATTTCTATCTGGAAATTGTTCAGACTTAGACATCACGACAGGCACATATTGAACGACCAATATATAGCACACTGTATAGTATTTTGTAGATATACTATAATACTATAAGATGTACTAAAAGACACATTAATACTATCGCATTAATGAAAAGCAAAGCCATAATGTCGAATATCAGAACATTGTATCAAACCTGTTCGTCTATACATTTCAAATTACTAAACACCATCATGGTTCTTTAACTTTTCAAATATTAGATCAACAAGTTTTAATATGAAGGCTCTGCTCCAAAATCAATTATCCTGTCTTGTCTATCGTTCTCATTCTATTATCATTGTGTTTTAAATAAAATTTAAGTCCCCGTTTAACGTGAAATCAAGTTTAAATTCAGAGACAGGTTGTACTAATGTAATATACGACGATATGAACATGAGAAATCAGCGAAACTTTCATAAGAGAAAATACCATATATAGACATACACGGTATAGTAATTTAAGTATTGCATTGAATTTCACAAATGTATGTATTCAAAGGTGTTTCCTTGTTGGTGCATATCGTGCTTTGTAGTGCTGTCGTCATTATTTGATTTGTTCTTCTATTTTATTAGAAGTCTAAGCATATTGGTGAATATGTATATTACAATTATTTCACTGACATCTTACATGACGGTTTATCTTTATTAACGTCAAATGATGATCGTAAGAAAAAAATTGAAAATAATATTCATAATATTTCAGTTTTTACTTAAGATGCTTCATAAATACCGACCTATTAAAGCACTTCTGATCATATGGGAAATATATTTCAATTTCGTTACATCAATTTAAACTGATTGTTCAAGTCTTACTCATTCGACAAACTGTGAAATGGAACAATACGTATTACAATAGTTTGTAATAAAAGAGATGTTTTGTAGTCCAGTTTTAAACCAAGCTAAGCCGGAATACATTTGTACATGTAACTGTAATAACTTTGTCAATAATTTCTACATGTATGATAAAAACTGTTATTTTAAAGCTAATAAGCCCACGATTTTATTGAATATGACTACAAAATGCATGTTATATGAAGGTGTTATCAAACACTTCCTCGGTGATGTTTTGATTCTTCTAATTTAAAAGAATGCTGTGAAATGTATGCTTGTTCATTAATGTTAGTTGATTTTCACTTTGGTATATGATGCCTTGGTACTACAGGTAACTAGTACAAGTTATACCCGTATATATTAGATCGCCTTTTTGCTCCTCTTTGCAAATGCAGCTGTGTGCACTTTTTGTAATTTAGGCAAAATGATGCTTTAAGCTTATTGTTTCAATAAATACCACCTTTGATACAAGTCATGATGTACAAGGAATTCTAAGAATGGTCAAACTCTTTACTGTGCTTTTTGACCGTATATTTACAGTCTTTGAAACAAAAATTCCCAGGACATTGAAAGACAAGAATAGTTTTGCTTGTTAGAAAGTACACAATAAAAGCATGACATGGGTTTAGTTGAAACATAGGTCGGTGCCTTGCGTTGAAGCAATGACATGATTACATAACTTTATCACCAAAATCCGTCAGTTTATATTGCTTTTATTTACCATGGTAGAGGATATAAAACATACAATATGACTATTTAGATAGACGACGAAATGCCATTCTAGTTTCCTTCAGCGATTGGCCATAAATAAAACTGTTGTACCTAATTCCTTCATAACTATTGGTCGTACCCGGAGTCAAATACCGTCCATTCAGATTTGTTTCATAGCAATTATTATACCACCATGCGCCATGGGATTCGATGGCACAATTCAAGCTGGAACTATCGACATCATGATCGTTTGTTGAGAATGCGTGGTTAGTGTGGTATGGACCAAACTGGAAATCGTTGTCAACTGAAATTTAACATTGCGATCAATCAATTAACACGATTGTCGCTTAGACCTCACCAAAGAAAGTCGTACAATAATAAGAAAAGTATTGGTTATTTTTGAAACTGTATGTTAAAGTGACTGCTGTTTACATAAAATCAATATTGTTACAAAGTTTAGCTATTCAAAATGCCGGAAATTGAGTCATGACACCATGTACCTTCTTGAATTAGATTGTTCATGCATTAACTTGTTTTCAATTGAAATAAAATCTTATATTGAATTCTTTCTTTGCTTATGTCATTTTGTAGATACATTGAGTGCAAGTAAATTGTTTGTACATTGTATACTTACTACTCTTGGAAAATGTCGTGTTGCCGACATGAAGAGTGTATTCGGGCAACGACAGGGAGAATGAGTTGAATATTTCAGTCGCTTTTGTACCATTATATGCCGTAATATCTATACGCAATTCATTTTCTGTCTGCGATGCAATTTCCTGTATATAGTCCAGTCCTATAGGAAACATAAACAAAATAAACTTGTGAAATCAACTGAAGACATTTAATCCACTAAATTACAAATATTTAAAGTTCAGGCGTTGAAGATAGAATTTCGAACATACAAATTTGTAAAAAAGCGATCTCGTCAATTTTTCGAAAATAAATAGTTTTCCAAGTGATGCCTACATATCAATGGTCAGTTGTAGAATTGTGACGTTCTTGTCATTATACAGAGGGAGATGCAATCATGTTGCAACAAGAGCAAGCACGTGTGAAAAGCAGTATAAAATATGGTATGTTGATGATTGTTTATTCGTCAACATTGAAACTAACTATTTGGAACGTTTTTGACCAATGTCAGATAGTCATAGTCCAATATTTATTTAACCCTTTCATTAGCGTTGGTAAAATTGGCTGTTACACATTAACAGCGCGTCGTAATTTACCATAATTATATATCATTGTTTCTCATATTTCCGGCCTTTCTCATATTTCCGATTAACATAAAAGATTTACTAATGATTTATTGTTTTGGAGTGATTTGATAGATTTAATCGATATAAGTTGAATTCGACCAAAAATGCACAAGATTTGGGCAAAAAGCGAAAATTGTCCAAGGCAAACAAAATTAGCGAGTTTTTAAAAAGGGAAACAACTCCTCTTCTCCTTGCTCAAACTCTTACTTAGGCCAGTTTGCAACCAATAATCAGAATTTCAAAATGTGACGGAATGATAAAACTACAAATTGGGCCCCATGTGAAGTTTGTAAGAATACCAGCCAATGAAGAATACAAAAAGACCGGAAATAAGAGAAAGTGCTTGTAAATTCAGGTAATTAGGTTATGTAGGTCACATGATATGATGCTAAGAAAATAGACCATGAAAGTTAGATGTTTGTGTTTCGTTGAGTGCATGTTTTGAATAAATGGTAAACTCATAGTCTCGATTGCTACGCTCTTTGTTATAATCAATCAACAATTGATTACTGTTATAATACCTACCTAGCCAGTATTCTGTACGTAGATCACCAAATCCATACACATATTGCGTATGATTCCTATAGAACTCAACTGATCCGTCATATCTGTTCTGGAACACCTTAAAATGACCACAATCAAATACATGTATTGCTAGTCCGAACAAGGAAAGTCAAGCACGACACAGATTCAAAGCTTTTTTTAATTGCTCTAACGTATAACAATAATGTTTTAGATTACTCGTTCAAGCGCTAAATAAGTTGAAAAATGCATGATACCATTCAATCTTCGCTATCTATAACCAAGCCATTTGGGAACTAAACAAGTATAAGGTAACTGGAACCGCCGAAGCTCAGTTAGCCAAAACCAATTTATTTGTAAATTAAACAAGCTGGACAAAATTGTTACCGTCCAGCCACCTCCAGACGTTGTCATGTCACAGTAGACCTGAACAGCACGATTGGTTTTCCACAATTTGATATCATAAACACCATCTGGAGCATCGACTTTTTCCTGTTTAATCTCCCAACAATCCGAAAATGCTGTAATTAGGATGTTTTAGCGGGTTAATTGCGCGATTTATGTCCAGATATTGTAGATGTACATGTATCATTTAATCGTACAATAAGTTCTGTTTTGAATTACTTTTACATTGGTGTAACTGTTATAATACTATAGAAAAATGCCAATCCCTTTATTATACGTTGTCGTCTGTGAATCAGAATGATGTATTTTTACAATATTGTTTTCATAATGTAGCTCACTCATATATCAGCGTAGTATGTTACAGTCGTCATTACATCTCCTCAACTTATTTATAGTTACGATAGTTAACACAGATCGAACAGACGAATCGCTCAAATATATAGAACACACTTTCAAATACTGAACATTGACAGCTTTATGCAGTGTGCCAAGGATAATGTGATATTTAACAAACATAGATAACTCCTGCTACCTTGATCTATTTTTTTCTACAACTAAATGTTCCCACCTTTCTCATTATCCTGAGCGCATTATATGATGTATCGACTTACTGCAATGTTGATTAGAAACACACGTTTCTACGAGCGTCGGATCACCCATACAATATTGTCCGTTACGTGATGGTTCTGGATTGTTGCATGACCTTGACTTGGATTTTATTCCTACACCACAGGTCAAACTGCATGGACTCCAAGATGACCACAGGGACCAACCATCATCTGTAAAGTATATTAAGTAAACTCTAAATTACAAGTACTAAGTAGAATAGGCAGCACCCAACATTAACCATCTCCACTTACTTAATCACAGCTTATTCTAAAACAGGTAAACGAGGTCGTCGTTGTATATCCGGAATGGCCCGATAGCACCGATATAAGTAATTAAATGCAAATTCCATTGTGAAATTGGGTCTTCTTGCATTTTTTCGGCTATGCGGGGTATAGGATTTTTTAATTGTTTCTTTGGCTTATGTGTGGGCATTGTTCAGTGTAGTTGTGTTGTGTTGTTTCTATTTCTGTGGTCGGCTGGGAAGTTGAGTGCTGCCTTCTTTGTCTGATTTCCTCATACCGTTTTTGCTACTTGACCTAAGACAATGTATGTTAAAGCATATAATAAGCTCCTTCCAACATTTGGAACAAATTATATTATAGTAGTATATGTAATTAGAAAATCTAAGTTACAAAGTAACATGTTTGACACGTTTCTTATCAAGTTATATTACTGTTCGGAACGGAATCATATACATATATATATAATATTAATGTACAAATTATCACATCAAAGTGTAATTACTTGCTGATGAACCATCAAAGTGTAATTACTTGCTGATAAACCAATTTACAACTTATTTCTGCGGCTTCCATGCTTTGCGTCGTCGATGATAGCGGATAAAAACCTGTCATCTTCGTTTGATTCGTTCAACGGCCATTACTCGGATAAGTCCGTATCTGATAGGAAATTCACCGATTTGCATATACGTGACGTCATTGAGCGCTTTTTTAGCCTACTATGTTCGGCTCATCCGCCATATTAATAATTATGTCACATGTGATGCTTTAAATGTCTGATATAAGTTTTTCGACTAGTTTATGATGATTTTGAACTGTAACAGAACTGGAAGAACATAGCGACTTTGATCATTGAAGACTAATAAATAGAGTATTGCATTTTTCTAACATGTTTTTATCGGACACAACTAATAGCAATGTAAACATACACTAATCGATCCTTCAATACGAGCAGCGTTGTTGACAACAACGGTATACAAGTTAAACATAATAATGAAAACGATTTTAGTTGAGTCCTATTAGACAACTGGTATTTACAGATTGGTGTGGGTTGGTATTGGTTTTTGTGTAACTACAAAGTTTGTTACGTTCTGTCGTCGAACGTCGAAACCGAATACATATACCAAATGTAGTACAGTGCATCCTCCAGGAATTAATCAAATTAATATCGTTTGCAGTAAAAGGTGAAAAATCACAACAATTCGTGGATAAAGAAATATAATTAAGTGATAAAAGAAACGGTACCGGCGCAAGGAGCTTCAGAACATAACAACGCCTCGACATTTTTACCAAAACAGTGGTCACCGTAAAACGCTGGTTTTGGATTTGTACAAGATCTTTCCCGTTCTCGTATACCCGTGTCACATGACACAGAACACGTGCCCCAGTTATTCCAAGTTGCCCAGGTAAAGTGCTTTATATAAACCATGTGTTCGTAATCCTGATGCTCAACATGAAGGTGCAAATTCGACGTGACTTAAACATTTGCTCGATATAGACCAAGTGTTCGTATTATCGATGCTCGTCATAACGAAGTATTACTGTATATATTTATAGATCTGGATGCACCAAAAAGACCTTTGATAACCAAAAACATGTTTATATCTTCAATGTTAAGTACTGCATTCTTATCGCATAAAACAATACGTATACATATACACTCTGTATTTACGGAATCCCGTTAGGGCCATGGCGACATATATGTAAACCCAAACACGAAAGTCGATAGCACGGTAGTGAAAAGTCGATAATGCGATTATGAAAACTCTAAAAGTCTAATTTTATCGAAATAGCAAGGTGGTCTGTGTTTTGAATAATCGCCGGTCTAATATCTGTTGAAAGGACTAGGGGTGTGATATTTTGATCGATGAGGCAATAATCGACGCGGCTTTTTTCAATACAATTTTTTCTTTGCCATGTATACTGCATTGGTTTAGTGACAAAAAGATTTGTTAAGACCTTACATTATTATATGTGGAAAAAAATTAAGGATGGAATTAAAGATAAAAAAAGATATCCGATCTATAAGGATACATTTTGGAAGTGGTAGGAAAAGAACTGTATTGAAGAGACATAAATAGTTTGGATATAGTTTGGATATAGCTTATCACTTTTGTCTTTATAAAAGTGTAGTGAAAAAATAAGTAAGAATCGGCAAAAAAATATGAAGAAAAATACAGGTGATATAAAGATAGCACCGTTGGTCTTGACGTAAAGATATTTATTTTTCTATCAGTGTTACACTTACCTGGTTTGCATGTAGGTAAACTACTCCATTTCCTATCAGTGTTACACTTACCTGGTTTGCATGCAGTAAGCTACTCCATTTTCTATCAGTTTTACACTTACTTGGTTTGCATGTAGGTAAACTACTCCGTTCTATCCGTATTACACTTACCTGGTTTGCATGTAGTAAGCTTCTCCATTTTCTATCAGCGTTACACGTACCTTGATTGCATATAGGTAAACTACTCCATTTTCTATCAGTGTTACAAGTGATTTCCTGATATCCGCTTCGACTATAACCCTCGTCGCACACTGCTTGTAGGACATCACGATAAAATGTTGATTTGCCTTCAAAATGTCCATGAAGTAATTCTGGCCATCCACAATCTGTAGACAAAATAGCAGATATATAATTATGTAGTAACACGTATCACTATGTATAGTAACAAAATCTATCTATAGTAATAAATATCTAAATATAGTTGTAGCTATATATATTAACATATCTTATTATTTATAAATCATCTATTTTGATAAAAGCAGCCACGTGAGGTGACGTCATATTATTAGTGACACCTTTTATCCCGAAGGTAAAGACCTACGAGGGGTGATCAATATATTCGAGGACTTTCCTTCTTAATTTTGAAATATTGGAACTACAGTAATAAAATAAAATAAAAAGCTGATGTAGATCAATCAATTATCTCGCGATTTTTCTAATTTACTTTATAACAACGTCATTATTTACTTGATGACGTCAGATTTTGTAACCATGGTGAAGCACGCAATGTCGAGCATCTCGGACGTAACGTTATTTCTGAGAAACGACATGCTATGACAATTAACGCGAAAGTTGTAAAATCTTCGCGATATTATCAAAATAACTTAACTAATTTGTGCTCGAATTATGTGCGCTCCCAATTGGCCATTTTCATATGGTTCCGTTGTTTATGTGATTTTAGAGTCTCTGTCAAACGTTTGAGTTGATAAAATAAGGATAAACAACAAAAATAACACCCCGTTAGTGACACTTTCCGTTAAATTCTACGAAATAAGACGCACAGATCTTAACCAAATGTAACTGGCGATAGTCTGGCAGATAAACAGCATATTTGGGGGTAACCGTGCAATGTCTTCTATACAAAATGTTTTTGCATTTTCTTGTTCTCTGGACCATACCATAACAGAATCCGAGTGATGCCACTTTGTCATCATTGAGCAATTCTCAGAATGAGGCCCCAAAGGGGGTATATGAATTTTCATGATTAATTAATCAGTATTTATTCATTATTATTTTATCAAATGTACAGAGAAACACACTGACTGTTGTTTATAGTATGCCAAATAATGTGTTTATTCAGTTTATAAACATTTGTAATAGTAATTTGTGAAAATGAGGCCCCACTTGTGGTTTACGAGGGTTGTTCATTTAATTCCCGGACGAGCGCCATAGCACTTGATTGGAACATACGAGTGTAGTAAAATTTCGTTTCATAAGACGTAGCCACCAACTGGATTATTTGACCAAACATGAAATGATTTTATCCAACCGAACACAAACTATGGTTACTAAAGTAACCCCACAAACGACTACCCGGCCCAACCCAATTCTGTAGTGGTATGTAGAGTGTGAATTGGGAAGGAGTTGTGGTATAATCGCATATTTTAAGCAGAAAACGTCAGAAAACAATATGTCTGCATCTAGGTCGTGTAATTTAACATTTGATGTCAATTCCATATAGCTTTTTACGTTCTCATAACGAAGAGCGTTCTTCTGTGAAAATCGCAATAACCTCGGATTTGTTTAGAGAAAACGGGTAATGAATCAATTTTATGAAATGTTTGGCCGTACACATTTAAAAGGCAAGACTCTCTTTAGAAAAACCCTTTAGATGAGTACCGTCAATGCGGACCGTTGTTAATACAAACCATTTTACGATGACATGGCATCACCACGTGATGATCAAAGGCCGGACAAACCTAACGTCATCAACAGAAAATGACGTACATTTAAGGTCTGTTGGGTGGTAAACACTAATAGAATAATAACTGCTGCATAATTTGCAGCTACATGCGATTTTACAGTTGTTATGGCATATTACATCACTACTGAACTCTTAACACGGCAAACATATTTGTTCGGGCATTTTCTTGACCCCTAAATAATGATTAAATTATGCCAAAGAGTAGCGTTTCAGATCCGAAAACGGCGTAACGTCGCCATTTTCTATGTCGACTTGGGACGGCTAACGTTACATGAACTTACTAAAACGCTGATATTCTGAAAACCCTTCATTGTACC
The DNA here is from genome assembly GCA_963678985.1 of Spisula subtruncata. NCBI lineage: Eukaryota > Metazoa > Mollusca > Bivalvia > Venerida > Mactridae > Spisula > Spisula subtruncata. The sequence goes on along the minus strand of OY787677.1, from coordinate 11,302,290 downwards.
AAATTGAAATTTTGTATGTGAAACAAGGAATGATGTTGATGTATAGTGCGTAAGCGACTAAGCTGGACCCCCATAAACCTTAAATATCTTAAAAAAATACAATGCCGATTAAAACGAAAATGGGTATGTCTTCGTAAAACACTCTTACCAACTCTCATAAAATAAAACAGAATTTTTAGTCCACATAAAAGTGTACTTTGCATAGACGCCTAATGCAAAATTTTAAGTCTAAAACAGGGTAAATACGTATGGGTGATAGAAGTGACCGGAACAGCAAAGGTCGACAATTTGATCCAGTATAACTCTACATTAAGTCACACACCAGTGACTGTTGAAAATATATAATGAGGCCCATACATGAACGTTTATCTTAGCTTGTATAACTGAAGCAACTTTGTAGAAATATTTTCAAGAAAAACATTGTATTTTTTGTTTGTACAAATGATCACTACAATCAGAAGATGGGCCTCAACTATATACACATTGATGACCAGACAAATGTTGGTCAAATTTATACAATTATCCCGTTATAGTTGTTACATAGTACAATAGCATTATTGTAACTAGCTGATCGTAATAGCTTCTTTGACTCCCTGTCTATTTGTTGATTAAAATACCCAAAATAATACATTATACCCATTTGGGAAAAGATTAATTAGACAGTAAAAAAATCCGCAATTTAAACACAGAGTTGGTAAAGGTAATTTAGTGAACTGTGCCAAATTTCAATAAAATTGCATAATTACTTTTTAAAATATGTAAGGTTTATGGGGGTCCAGCTTAGTCGTTAACGCACTATACTAGTGTGGGTTTTCAGTAATATCCATCCAATGGGTTTTCAGCAATATCGATCGTCCGGGAATTAAATGAACAACCCACGTACACTTACAACGAGGCCCGTTATTAGACAAACACATGGCTTATATTTATTATTAGTAAATGATGCATGTTGAACAAATGATTCATTATATCTATTATTCAAACTGAATCCAGTGACATTGGTTAGTACAAAAACATTGAACTAATTTACTTGAGGTCCTGTCATTGTTTTGCAAACGAGGCCCCAAATGTGGTATATGAATACAGGTACATTAGGTTTTTATCGCAATAATCAGCTTAAGCACATATAATTTATTATATTCAATCAAATGTAACGCAAAACACCTGAAATGTAGTTGTGTTAAGTATGACGTAACATAAATTATAGCCTAACCATAGTATTTTTTTGAATTGAGGCCCCGCTTGTGATCGACACCTAATATGTGTCCCGGCAGTAGACCTACACAGAATATTAATTAGATAAGTATACGTGTACGTGTAAAACTCATATTTCATTTGCATTTCATTAAGGCCCTAATAAGGGAAAATGATAATTTGAAAAGATATATTATAATTTAAAAACCAATTGGTCATGAACCACTTTAGTACATGAGATAGCTTGAAGTTATGAACGGGTGAATGAAATATAGAGGTATTAATTTTTTAAATACCGGTAATAAATTGAGGCCCTGCTAGAGTGAAAAATCAGACTGTGCATCATCAATTCACGCAATGCCAAGCCAGATGGCATGCCAACCGCCCACAAATGAATCTTTTTAAAACACATAGGTTACTCCCCACCCTATGTACTGCCGTTCCAGGCTCTAAGAGGCACACACTTCAATCAACCATTCAATGTCATAAAATTATAGCTTACTCTCTTACTCCCCGAAATATAAACCTGTAAAGTACTGATCACCAGTGAGAAACAGGCTATTGTTTCTTGCGTCATTGAGTACACAACACCTCCATGAACTGTTCACCACCACCATGTATGTATTGCAATTGCATGCCCTTTGGGTATTCGAGAATTACAATACTATGTGGTGGTGGGTATCAAATAGGGATGGTGTAGATTTATTTGGCTACTGGTAAAATGAGTACGTCATAATCATAGTGGACATGCCATAAATCGCTGATGGATGATCTAAATGACCAAGCACCTATTCAGCTTCGAATTACAGTTACTATAAACTGTGGTAGTGAGTACACATTTGGGCGTTGTGTAGTTTTGCTCTTTAATGAAAAGTTTCCCATTGCTCTACTACATGTACGTAGTCACTTGTACCCAAAAGGGACCGGGGTGATCACAGTCGATCCTGATATGTAACCAATAGATCTTGACTATACCATACCGGGTTACCGCTATTAATATTGAGTTGAAATGGCTAAACCTGGTGGCGGCGAATACTTCATTGTGATGTTCTACATTTTGGCGAGAACTCAATCGGTTTGAAATGTCCGTTCTTGATAGCGGTACAGAATGGCCGTACTCTATTGTTATTAGGATAATACAGGGTGCGTCATAGAGTCACTGACGCTGATGCACCTTTCAATATTTTGACCAAGACCAAGGGGTATTTATTTTCTCCTTTTAGGTCTAATTCCACACCCTTAAGCCAAACATTTGGTCTGATTCCTCACATGGCAAATGGTCTAGGGTGCATGTTGGTCATCGTTAGTGGTTTAATTTGAAAATTAGGCTGAATTCTATTTCCGGGGAACCAGGATAATTCTGCATCATTTCCCATTCGGAAACCCTCTTAAACATAATGATAGGTGCATTACGAGTATCTCATAGTGCCTAGTTCTAAGTGGTTATATCAAGTTACAATGTATAACATCTTATGTAAAAGAAAAATATAAGATTTGAACGATACAATACGGGCCTCAATTCCTCATTTCATTTCCAATCTATAATTTAGTTGTTGATATGAATATAGATAATTTACTGACATTTGATTATTAAGCAAGTCTCAAATTTCATATAATAAAATGTTGAATTGAACCTGGTCTATGTATCATTTTCTCGTTTTCATTGTTTAACACGGATGCACACCCTCGTTGCATCATTTGTCTTTTTTTTCAAAATGTAGTGCATGACTATTTAAGTAACACTTTTCTAACAATAATTGTTATGGATAAAGTTGTATTCGTAAGGTTTAGTGAAATAACTTGACATAATTACGAATAGTCTGGTCGAATTTCATAAATTTCATAATTTAAACTTACCCTTAGCAGAGCCTCAATTCAATTAATTTAATTGTTAATTGATGTTTGCGCTTTTCAATGGCACTAAATTCAATATGAAATATATTCAAATATAAAAATGTGTGTGCAGAAACCATTTACTAGTTTAACTCATTTGTTTGGCTAATAAAAGTTCTCGTTTTAGGTGTAAACCACGAATGGGGCCTCATATTTACAAAAAGATGTTGATACATTGAATAAACACATTATTTGGCAAAATATAAACATCATTTAGGTCGTTTCGCAACGCAATATTTAACACAACATGAACTACATTTCAGGTGTTCTGCGTTACATATCATTGATTATTATACTTGTTTAAACCCTACTATACCACAATGGGGCCACATTTGCTAAATGGTGACAGGGCCTCAAGTAAATTAATTCAATGTTTTGCTATGTTTATACTTTCCAATGTCACTGAATTCAATTCGTATAATAGATATAATGAAACATTTGTTAAACATGCATCATTTACTAATTTAAACCATTTGTTTGTCTAATAACGGGCCTCGTTTTAGGTGTAAACGACGAGTGGGGCCTCATTTTCACAATTTACTATTATAAATGTTTATAAACTGACTAATGACATTATTTGGCTTACTATAAACAACATTCGGTGTGTTCTTCTGTACATTTGATAAAATAATAATGTATTTATACTGATTAATTCATGCACATTCATATACCCCCTTTGGGGCCTCATTCTGAGAATTGCTCAATGATGACAAAGTGGCATCACTCGGATTCTGTTATGGTATGGTCCAGAGAACAAGAAAATGCAAAAACATTTTGTATAGAAGATATTGCACGGTACCTTGCAAGTTCTGCCGGACTACGAAAACGAAGACTAGCATAGGCTACAAAATATGAAATCGTTGACTCCAAATCAAAAGGGTTATTTAGATATTGCGTCCCAAATCTGAGAGATCGTGCTTTATTCTTAATTGGAATAATCTAATTTTGTAACGCCAACCGTCCTTCCTATGCTAGATGAAAAGTCCTCGAATATATTGATCACCCCTCGTATGAGGCTTGATATTGACTACAATGTTAGTAATAGTTGTAGTTGTTATTGTACACTATTTCATTTGTTGTAAACAATCATTAAAAATGTTCAAGGACTGTTGTGATATGTTCCCCTAAACACCATCCTCGTTTGGTAGGAACATTCCGTTTGAAGCTTCATTTTAGCATTCGCGATATCCTTAATCACTATCAGTGTTGTATACCAAAAATTCGTTAATACAGAAACAACCAACTCGTACATTCAAATTATCACTGTTGATTCATGACGCGAAATTTGAAAACGTAACAATCTATGCTCTACCCCTTTGATAAAGTATGATTCAATACACTGCGATACCCATTCTCCAACGCATTCTTCAACTGCGATTGTCTGCAATATTTAATGCGATTTTGTATAATATTATAGTTTGCTGACAATCAACGTCTGGATAAATGTAAAAGTAAATACTTACCGTACACACTTTCAAGTCTACCTATACTTTCCACCAACTTGTCCAATTTTTCTGAAATAAAACATATAGTGTATAGTGTACATTTCAGTATGACGAAACCACTCGTATGTTAATTGCCATCTATGTTCCCTCAGAAATTTATTGGCTGAATAAACAATACAAACATTCGTTATCTCGAGAACTCAACGGGACAAGCTGAATGCTCGAGATAACCATGGTGCTGGACTTATCCGAATCTCATAATGTGTAGTGTAAGTGTGTTAACAATGAACAGGTGTCTGATATTACGTTGTTATTACGTTGTTTATCGTTTTCAGATACATATGAGCCGTTTCCCAGGAAAACCGGGCTTAGTGACAAAATTGTGAAAATGTGGATAATATATGGTTAGAACGAGGAGACTCTTGTGATCAGTTTCTGAAAAATTGAACAAATTATTTCATACACTAACAAAGTTATAGACGTTTTAAACCAACCACTACCGCCTACTTTTTAAGTGACGTCGCGAGAACGTCATTCTCTTCGTTTTTGACTTAACATCAACTGGCATTTCAAAGTTCCAGTATCTGATAAATTTTTGACGTAAACTTTAAAATCGTGTCACATTTTAGAATAATATTCTTATTTTAATAAAATGTGTCCAATTTGTGAGTGTTCGCTTACAGTGAAAAATAGCGGGTGCTTTCAGCCACTTATCCCTTGTTTTCCTTAATCGGAGTACTTCTTAGAAACCGATTACCATAGCAACGACAGAAGTTATTTTAACACAATTTGCATGAAAACTTGAAGCTAATGGATAATAATAATTATAATATTTAATTACTTAAATTTGAAATCATAGGACATGATTTTTTTCTCGTTTTAGACATTTTTCCAAATCTTACTGCATATTTGATAATAAATATCATTAAGCCAGGTTTTCTGGAGAACCGGAAACCCCCAGTTTGACATCGCCCCCCCCCCGCCCGCCAAATAGTCACAATCTAAAAACCGGGATATTTTGATTGAAAACCTGATTACAAAGACACGTAGTAATATACCCAGGGATAAGGAACCCAATGCAAACGTACCAAGACGATAACAAATCATCGTCCGAGGGAAAGGCGAATTCACCGGACAGATACTGGAATTGTCGGGTTCATCCAACAGCTATTGAGAAGTCTGGCTGTCCTAAGTACCTTTTAATACAGCAAAATATGCCCTCTGAAACATGTGTCACATGTGTGCGGTGAACATGTATCATATACGAAATGAATATACGGTGAATACAGTCTTAACGCATCCATATCATTTTAATATGTTCACTTTTTGAATGCAAGTTAGGTCTGCAACAAACAAGTGTGACAAATAGGCGGCGTACACTCGGTAAAAGATGGCTTTGAGTCTTTCTTTGCTTCCAAGTACTTTCATTGTGAAATCAGTTGTATACTTGTTGTTTGACGGCTATTGTGTCCGCTTCTTTATGCCTATCTTTTTAAGGAGATTTTCAGAAAAGAGTACAAGAGCGAGGAGTTAGATTGTTTTCCTACTTTGCAACTGGCTTACAAATTTATAATCAACCAATCAAGACATGTCCTACAAAAAACACGCGGTCATGTACGATGGAAAAAAGCGTATCATGACGGTTACGAGTCATCGGACAGGCGGTCCGGACGGAAAGGTTGGGTTCAACCAGATGGAGACCGAAATTTCCGAATTTGTCTGACGACTTTTGTGAAGTCTAATCGTGTAATGTCATTTAATTTATTGCTAATTGTCAACAATATGTAGCATTTATAAGGGATGTATTTACAAAAACATAGCCTGGTGACATTGCAACATATACAGTGGTCAAATGTGAGACAACTGCTTGAGCACCATTAATTATGAGTTCAAGTGACAGATTTGATTAGATTATATAGTAGTTACATTGCCAAGCTAAAATTTAAAATATTTATGATTTTTGGACTTAAATACAGTACAGATTTTGCGACTTTTGCCAAAATCGCGATGCATCTGATAGACAAGTTTCCACTTGCGTGGACAATCGCCGCGATTTCAGCGCGATTGACCACTGTAAAACCACCGGCGAATCGCTGCAATCGCATTTTCTCATTTCACAGGTAAATCTATTGTAATGTATGTATAGCACTCAACTTCTCTGTATTATTATTAATATTCGCATATTACGAATATGTATGTGTCCACTTTGAGGTAATAACATTTTAGACGAAATTACCTTGTTTTTACCGGGATCGGTAATCTATGTAGAAGTGCTATAATTCCGTTCCCAACATCCTCGCTAATATTTGTCAGCACACAAATAAAATAAGACTGCTTGTTGTCCACTGTATTTTATTTTCTATACACGAAACTCTAACTTATTCACATATTTATTATATATAAAATATACGTCTATATGCTAAAACGTCCAGAATAACAATGCCTCGGACTTCGGAACGCGCCCCCGAAATCCAGGATACCACGTGATTCAACAGACTAATCAGAATGACCATCACCTAATATGGGAGACCATGTGATCCACGTGCTGATTATCATCGAAACCACGTGATTTTATCGATCATCATGTGACGCTATAACATATCGATTACAACCTCGATCGCCAAATACCACAGATAAGGTCATATATAATTACGATAACTGCGGCCTTCTGGGTAATCACTCAGGCCATCTATTAATAATAAATATGTATATACTATCTTACACACAATACACATGTGTCATAATCAAGCAAAATACTATGCTTACATCTGCCCCCCCCCCCCGATTATATTTTAAAAGCCCTCTTTTAACATTTAAAAAAAAACATGTGGATTTTTTTTTTTAATTTCATTCCGAACAAAAACCATTATGAATAACACTCTTATAATATCAATCCTAATATATACTATACTGATGAATACATAATTATTAATAAACATGCTAACAACATGATAACATTTTAATGATATAGAGGATATTTGTTGATTTTGGTGTAAGATCGAATTTTATTTCACCGAGTGATCACAGAAATCAATATTTTCACAAGTGGCGTAGCCACGAGTGAAAATATAGTTTTATGTGATCACGAGTGAAATAAAATTAAATCTTACACCAAAAAATCAACACATTTTCTGTTTATTATATGCGTAATTAATCATATTATTAATATTTGACCATTCCCTCTTGGAACCTCACCCCGTGGGGAGCCCCAAATTCATTTCAACCTATTCACATTTTTTAACAGAAGTTCCGCTGAAAGTAGTGCAATTACTTGCTGTAGTATTTTTCGGCAAAAAGTAGAACGAGATATGTGTGACGTTTACAAATAAAACAAATATAATATTTGACAACCACAAAACTGTTTTAATGTTTTATTGCAATCGAAATAACTGGCATTTATTTAATTTTATAGCGGAGTAATTTCATTGTCATCAAACAATTTTGCCATCCACCATTTTGAATTCATGTTACGATGCCGGGAATTTTTAATCATAATCACGTAATAGATTTATTTTTTCTTTGAAGCCAGACTGATTAGTAAAGGGAAATACTCGTACTGACAGTTAAAAACGGGAATCGACGTACAGAGTGACTTTATCATGTGTTTTGACGTCATCACAACATCGGATTTCTAGGACACGTTGATTTTTTTGACGAGATGCGATTTTGAATCTCAAAATGCATTAACTGTACAGACAGTAGATTCTATATGCTTCGATAAATTGTAAGTTTGTGTTTATTGCTTATATTTGAATTGTTCAAAGCTCGTTCAGATTTTCAGATTAGCCTTTTAAATACGGCACAATAGATTTCATTCTGAGACCTTGACGACATCATTTTTTCAGAACAGAAGAAGCCTTCTTCCAACTCATCCAATAAATTGAAGGATCTATTCTCTTTCTAAAGGCCCTTCCAAGAATTTAAAGAAAGCACCTACATAAATAGTGGTTCTTTCACCTGTCTCATTTTGAGGTTCTTGATTTGCAGTAGATTCTATGTTCATTTTATTCCTCACCATGATGAGGCCACAGGTAACTGTACAGTATCATTAGAACAAAAAAAACAAGCATTTCGGAAAAAAAATTTGAAAAAAAAATATTTTTTTACCGTAGATCTAGATCTACGTATAAAAAAATACAAATTAAAAAAAAAAAAAAATTTTCGAGTTTTTTTCGTTTTCAACGATACAGTTACCTGTGAATGAGGCTCGAATACATGCCAAAAATGCTTCAAATTCAAAGCTATTGATATTAGATTCAAAAAAATACTCCCATTTTTGACAGCTGTCAAGTAGCAGACATAATCAAGGAGGTAAATATGTAATAAAACAAACAATACAGGGAGGTATTTTATTTTTTCATTGAAGAAAGTAGTTCCGTCAAAAACAGTGAATTGTCAAAAATGTTATTTTCACTGTTATTTGTCATTGTTATTTTCACTGAAAAACGCCATAATCCATTGAAAGCATATAATAAATAATGATAATACAAGTCAAACCACACATAAGATCACTTCTAAATAATCTATCTACAAAAAACAGCCGCTGAATATTGAAGCCTCCTAAACAATTTTTATAAATTTGAATTAATGTAATATTTCCTAAAATCGACGTTTGTCTTTTAATTATGTTTTTTTCTAATAATATTCCCTTTGTTTTCTATTCCATTTACATCGAATGTTGGTTCAGAATGTTGACCACAAATACTACATTTATTTATCTTTTTAATTTTAGACCTGAAACAACTCTCATGTATTGTAGAATGACAACACTTAGTAATTTTAAAAATAGATCCAAAACTATAATATGGGAATTTGATGGTGTTCTTGCATGTCATGCATTGATCTTTAATTAATTCACTTTTGTATTGTTCTGTCCTTTTTGCACTTTTGATAATTCTTTTTAATTTACGATTTGATATATCAATAAAAATCTCAATTGATTTTGAATACATGGATTGTGGTAGTTCAAAACATTCTATAAATGCTTTAAAGAAAGGCTTTATCAATTCAGTGTTTTTGTAATAAAAATAGATATTTTTCAAAATGCTTAATTTTTTTTGGATTAATTTTGATCAAGTAAATTAATTGTTCTTCCAAAATAGGCACTTCATAGAATATAATAATATCCACTAAAAAATCAATAGGTATCTTTTCTAATAAGTCCTGAATGAAATAATCCTCACAATCCATAAATTCTTCATCAAAATTGGTCAATTTGACAAAAAATTGTTCCAAATAATTGTTTGCCAAAGAAACTGAATAATTTCCCCTATACACGAAAGAAGTTGTCAGGTCTTCATTTAAATTTATATTGTCACATTTTTCTGGTTCATATAATCTTTTAAAAGCAGTAGTTAAATCATCATTACATTCTATATTGTTACACCATTCTGAACCAAATACTCGTTTAAAATACTTCCAATATTCAGCTAACCGCCTGGCTTCAATAATAATATCTTTTCCCATTGTATTTATTTCCAATAATATCAATATTCAATGGTTTTGATAAAACTCTATTTTAATAATATTTACAGCCAGTATGCATGCTAGACCAATATCACACATAATTAAGTAAATAAAGCATAATATCATACATAACTAACTACATAAAACACATCAAGACTATAATTTTATATACAAACCATGACTGAATATTTAAATGACGAAACCTCTATTTCTAACGTCATCATAATGTATGACAGAATTTTGTAAATTGAAATTTCCATATGTCAATCGCCTGTGCAATGCATTATTTGTAAACGTAGTAGCTCTTTCAATTATTTGTTTTGGATCACTTTGATAAACACTGTCTTTACAAATATTACAATAAAAACTGTGATTTATACTATAACTAAAACAACTTTCGTGAACAGTGGAATTACAACAATATGTTATTTTAAAATAGCTATCAAATTCATCATAAAGGAATTCTTTTGATATATTGCATAAAAGGCATTTATCTATTACGCAATCGTTTGCCATTACATTTAATTGTTCTAATTTTTCTAAAAAATCTTCCATGACCGGTTCATGAAAATACTCTACCGGTCTACATTATTCAACTGGAAGTGCGTTTAAAAATACTTTGATGTATTTATCCATGAATGTTGAAGTTCCATAGAAAAAATGAATGTTTTTAAACACCATTAATTGCTTTTCTTGATCATGTTTTATTAAATGTATTAACTCATTTTCTAACAAACTAATTTGGTAGAACATGGTTATATCGACCACAAAATCCAGCGGAATTGTTTTTAAAAGATTCTTTATTAAATAACCCTCAACATTCAAGGATTCATCAGTTGCACTATTAAACGTTTTAAAGAAACATTTTAAAAACTTTTCAGCCGTTTTCTTGTTGTAATCACCCCTGTAAACAACTGAAGTTGTTAGTTCTTCAAAAACAAAATACTGTTTATCACAATTTTGTAATAATAGGTTAAAATATTCTGAATATTCAGCCAATCGCCCGGCATCAATATATACTTTATTGTATCCCATTATGATAATAGTAATAAAGTATATTGTATTTTATAATAGAAATAGCGATCGCACTCTAGCACAGATACTACGATCTAATATTCTAATCACTAAATAATAATAATTATAATAATAATATATACAGCCGGGATGCGTTATAATCTGGGATATTATATCACATCCATATTATATTTCAATAATATTATAACTTATAATCAATAAATGAATAACACATGTGACATAAACAATAATCAATGTTATAAAACAACGACTTAAGACAATAATAATTGACAAATCAGTCAGTATTACATGTATTACAATAATATATTACACAATTAATGTCAATTTTTAATTTGTAACCCAATATATATTACACAATGTAGCAAAAGTTTTTATTAGCAATTAACAACATACTATTAACAATAATTCATGTTAAAAAACAACAACATTTAACACAGTAACAATTGACAAATCCATCAATATAATCACAATAATTTATTATAGAGTTAAATGTCAATTAACATTTGCAACGCAATATATGATACACGATGTATCAAATGTTTTCTAAAAATAATTTATGAAACAATATTCATTTAAATGCAAATGTGAATAATATTTGCAATAAACAACAATTTAAATGCCTTGTACTGTATAACATGAACTCGTAGTTTTGTTCTTCCCGTCGTACAATGGAATTTACCAATACATGTTTTATATTATAATGTTATGCCTTGACATTTAAATTTATTTATTGTTTTATTCCATTATGTTCTACTTCTATTTGCGTAAAATATGTAGTATTCAATATCTTTTTCACATGAAAATAATTCATTACGTTTAACCTCACTAGGTTTGGAATTGGCAGTTTTACTTTAGTTACATGGTTGGTTACCGACATTTGTGAAGAATCCAACTTCAATTTAGGTAACCAACGTCCTTCTATTCCTTCAATTATCCTAGTTTTACTAGTTACCATGTCCCATTCAATTGGACATGATGGCAATGAAATCCATGGAATATTCAAACATTGTGTTCCATTGGATAAATGCACATTGATGTAAGTATGTGAACTGTGTCTATAACTATATACTCGTCTTAGGATCCAAATTCCAATTCCTAAATGCAATATAACTATTACCAGAATAATTTGTTCGTATTGCATATTGGTTTTTATATCGTCAATTCTAACACGATTCGCGGATTAATCCAATACACAAAGAACGAACCGAACCATGTTTTATTGCCCCCATAAAACATACCTATCAAATTGGCTATTTCTATTTACGCCCAGTATCACTTGACATATTTATGAATGAATGAACGTAAACTTTATAGTAAAATTTACTACGAGTCACGATGACAAGGCGAGTTGCACGAGAATCCAGTGTTACATCTATGACGCATCTATTTTTAGAAACTCCAATGTACTCTAGAAACCAAGTTTTATTAAAGCTTCTGATAACCAATCAATTTTTATTTTTCATTTTATGAAATAGATACCATATACTCGTGTTATTAAAATTGTTTCAATGTTTAAATTGTGGTATTTCCTTCAGAAAATAACGAAGGTCGTTTTCATTAACGAGGAAGGTAAATGTACCAGCTAATAAGCCACTCAATTTCATCGTGGAATTATGTTCAATGTCAAATGGGTGAAAATGGAATGTCCGCAGTTAAATAGTGCGGGATATTATCGTATTTAGAATCGAAATAAAAACTCTGTTCTTGTATATTGTCGGTGAATAAAACACGGGCACTCGTTCGGATGCGGAAAATTAAATCACTCGTGCTACGCACTCGTGATTTATTTTTTCCGCAACCGAACTCCTGCCCATGTTTTATTCACCGACAATAAACGCGAACAGATTTTTATTTCTTAAATAATGAATCATATGGATTTGGTGTAGTAGTGGTGACATATTTCAATTCCATGCCATTTACCTGTCTTAACATAGTAGCTGTTAGAATTATTAAGTTTAATTTTCTATACATCAAAATTACATATATTGAGTTAATTATTGATATTATTATACTTCCTATCGTAAGCGCATTATAAAACGTAGTATCCGAAGTTCCTATATTCTCGTCCCATAACGATTCTGCTAAACTTGAATATGCAAGCTTATTTGTCTTAGCTTGCGTCGCAAAGTGTTTTTACGAAATTTCAACACGTTTCGTCTTTTTCATTATTTCTTTTGATTGGTGTTCGAATAATTTGTATTGAGGCAACTCAATATTACTTGGATGCATTTGGCTGGCATTCCTAATCAAATCATTCAAAATTGAGTCATTGAAAAAATATTTCAAATATTGCATATTAATAGGATGCTCAACCTCAATTGACCCGTTAAAATCTAACTCACATTTCGAAAATACATGTTTGTACTATGGTATTGAGTAACAATTTTACACCCACACGGTACATTAAGAACGCAAAACTTACAATCTTTTATGATTGTACTATTTTGTCCTTTACATTCCTAGTTAATATCTCTTTGTTGAATAGCCAGAATTTTGTCTTTACTTAACCGTCTAAATTCTGGTTTAAGCTCATTTTTTATCATTTTATGAGTACACAACTCATTTACCCTTGTAATATTATCATATTTAAACAACTCATTTAAACAACTGTCCTTATCCGCCTTACTAAATATCACATCACTGTAGCATAACATAACACTTGCATATTGTACGCATTCCCTGAAAAAATGATTGTTTACTTTCGAAAACGATAGATCTTCATCGTTTATTATAAAATACCATGGATTTTCTATAAGCATGCTTGCATCTGAATTATTAAAATCATTGTTTAAAGGAATGGGAAACAATTGTACCTTATACATTCTTAGTTCCCTTTTCTGTACAATAGGCAGACTTATGCTAATATAGATAACATTTTCTTGGCGCCCGCATATGAATTTAGCATTTTGAAAATAAAATGCAGCATCATTCGAAATAAGCTGATACGAATCGAAATCTTTGGCTAAAATATTGGTAATATTGTCCAAAGCTAATTGTAGACGTTCAGCTGGTATAATATACGATGACATTTTCCCTGCATTCAACATTTGCACCCCTCTTATTAAATTATTGAAATGAGCCCTTATTTTCGCAAATTTGTCTGTATATTCTAAAATTACAGCTTCTGCTATCTCATGTTCGTTATCTTTTGATACGAACTTTTGTAATATATTCTGAATCATATCTTTTTCGTTTGCTACGAATTTATGAAACAACTCTAGTTCCTCATTTACATGATGTACGAAACTTGATAAACCATCCTCAGATTTACTAAAACTATGTGTTGCAGTGTTAACAACCTTTGTTAACTTATTTATATGACTGCGTAAGGCATTAAGCTGACTAGTAGTAGCTATTCCGAAAGTGATGATGAAAGACTTCCAATAAAAGGAAGTAGACCATCCCGTTTGACATGTTTGTCAAACTTTATCGTGGGAATAATTCCCTCCAGTGTCTTAAATATCATGCTAGTCTCAGCCTGTAAGTGTTTAATAAGTACATTTATCTCAATTGATAAAGGACATCCTTTCCTGGAATAAAGTCCTGATCCACACAACGTTACACCTCCACTGAAACTTATTTGTTCTGGTAACTTAAATCTGACTGTATGTTCCCATTCGTTGTTAACTAAATATAAGTCTTTAGTTTTACCAAATTGTATGCCTTGGTTTAATCTCAGTATGTCTTGCGATGCATCACATTCACCTATTAACAGGATACTTAGAATGCGTAAGGTCGTTGCCGTCTTTTTTAAAATGTAAAATTAAAATTAAAAAGTTAAATTACATTTTTTTTTTAATTGAAAAATTAAATTAAAGTTAAAATTAAAATTAAAAAGTTAAATTAAAATTGAAGTTAACACTTTATTATCGTTTTGCATTTTAACTTTCTTATTGTTTTTTTCTTTTTCACGGATTTATTAATATAGAATTGCCTAATTAAAGCTTCGCTTACATCATCTTGCGGAGTCCATGAATTTCGATAACGTTTATTTGACCATTTTATTAAATACATCTTCATTTTATTTTCTGTTTTTGCTTTAAGTATCTTTACTGCTCTGTACCAATTCTTTTTCTTGGTATCGCCTACTATCTGAGGTGATTGATTATCACTCACTGATTTGTTGTTATTTCCTAATTGATTAGTACACTCCGTGTTACCCTTTTGCCTTACCGTAACTGGCTTTGGTACAATATTCTCATTTTTACCTGTACTCTGAGTATACGATGACCTATAGTCAATTGGATCGTAATACTTTCTCAACCTATTGTAATTCACGGGTGATTTGATCTCTTTATTCGTTTTTATATCTCTCAATACGTAAGTATTATTAGAGAGAATTTTTGTAATGTAATATTGATTGTCTGAAAAATTTCTATATAACTTGCGGTAAGCATTGGGTGGTATGAGATCTTGTTTAACTAAAACAATATCTCCCAACTAAAATTGTTTATCTTCTGTCTTTTTATCATATTGTTTTTTCATTATTTTCTTTTTTTTTTAAATTCTGTTTAGTTATATCCCATATAATTTTTAACCTGTCCGTTAATTCCTGCGCATAAAACTCTGGCTTAGTTTTGGGTTGGTTTTCTGTAATTAACTTATCTGTGGGCGGATTCACTTGTCTACCAAATAATATGTAATATGGCGCATACTGTGTTGAATCCGGACAGACCATTGAATTATAAGCTAAATGGACTGAGGATACTTTGGTTGGCCACTCATCCTCATTATTCAATATTGTATGCAAAACAGTAAATAGGGTACTGTAAATTCGCTCAATTTGCCCGTTTGAAATCGGGTGATAACTCGAGGTTCTGCAGCGGGTGATATTAAATGCCTCATATAATTTGTCCATTATTCCACTAAGAAAATTCATACCTCTGTCTGACATTAAAACCTTTGGTGGTCCAAAAATACTTATAACAGAATGATACAATTTTTCCGCTATTTCTTCCGCATTTTGAGTTTTTAATGGGAAAAATAATACAAATTTTGAAAAAGCGTATATGACACTTAAAACATATTTGTAACCTTGACTTTCTTTTCCACACGTTACTATATCAATGTGTACTGTTTCAAACGGTTTCGATGGTATATCCATGGATTGTAGTGGATATGGCTTATGTGAATAATTTATTTTATTGATTTGGCATGTATCACATGAAATGACATAATCCTTAATTTCTTGAAACATTTTTGGAAAATAATAAAATTGTCTGATTGTCCAGAATAATTTTTCTGCTCCAAAATGTCCTGATTGATCATGATAAGTATGCAATACGTTATTCCTAAGAAGTTGTGGTTACGCAATCTGTTTTAATTGTCTCTCTTCTTTAGTTACATTTTTGTCCCTAGATTCGTAAAAATGGTATAACATACCATCAATTATTTCATACTGTAAACTTGTGTATGGTATACTTCTTCGTTTATTTATGTCTGGCTGTAAAATACCATTCTCTGGATATTCAAATATGTGTTTAAAATCATTACATTCTCTTTGTAATTTTCCTATGTTTACTTCATCCTTTGCAGTTTCGTTTTCAGGTTCTACTGCATCTTGTTTTGAACTACTTTCGTTAGTTGTAATTGAATTATCCTTATCTGGTACGTCGCTTTCAACTTTTGGAATACTATTTTGTCTCGCTTGTGCTCTTGTCATAGCATTAATATTTTCATGTTCCTTATTTGTATACATGTATAAAGATTGGCATTCTTCAAAAATATCTTCAATTTATTCACTTTGGTTATCTGAACTATTGTGTTTAATTCTGCTTAAATAGTCACTCGGATTTAAACTTCCTTTTCTATATTCAATTTCATAATCAAATTGTCCAGTTCAATCGCCCATTTGTATAATATATTATTATTATGTTTTGCTGTGTGCAAGAATATTAAAGCTTTGTTATCAGTATATATTTTAATAGGAACATTTATTACATAATTCTTACATTGTCTTAATGCATAAATTATTGATAATAATTCAAGTTCACAACTTGAATATCTGGATTCATTGGGCCTCAATGTCCGTCCCCCAAATTCAATGATGGAAACTAATTGTCCTTCCTCATTGGGTTGACCCAAAATATATTCTACCGATACAGAACTAGCATCTGTGTACAAATTAAACGGTTTGTTAAATTAAGGTAGCTTCAAAATGGGTTGTGCAATAAGAGCTTGTTTAATTTGATAAAAACTATTTAGATGTTCATTTGTCCACTTTTATAATGTATCTTTTTTCAACAGCGGAAATGCTATCTTAGAATAGTCCTCAAAAAATTTGCGCAAAAACGAAATCATGCCTAAAAATCTCTTTAATGATCTTTGGTTATTTGGTCTCGGAAAATTCCTGATTACTTCTAACTTTTTAGGTTCTATTTGCAATGTGTCTTTCTCAAATACCATACCCAGAAATGATATTTTATTTTGCGCGAACTCACATTTCGGTAATTGTAACTTTAAATTTGCTTTTAATATCTAGCTTAGAAAATAATGTTGGTTGTTTGTCAGCGATAACATTGTTAATATCAACTAACGTTGGCAGTTGGAAAAACATCCGCTTTGCTATGTTATTTAAATGTCTGTAATCAACCACTAGTCTAAACTGAGGTTTGTCATTTACATTTACGCTTTTCTTTTTAACAAATAATATAGGGCTACTAAATATGGATGTAGACGGTTTTATAATACCTGCGTGTAATAATTTATTTATTTCCTCTTCTTGAATTGTACGCATACTAGGTTGTAAGTGATATGGCCGACTTCTAATTGGAAGTGCGTTTTGCATTAATTCAATATTTCATTCGAAATCCGTTACTTTACCTATATCTGAACTTTTTTTACTTAACACCTCTGTGTATTGATTCAACATATTTAATAACCCTGGATGATGTTTAAATTCGTCATTCACATTAAATGCCAATGGTTCTTTTGCACTTGATAATTCATATAATTTTTCCTTGTTTAATTCATAAGGTACCGATGTTTCATTTTTATCTATTTTTTCTATACCGGCTATCACTTCATTTTTCTGAATAATTTTTATATCGGTCGTAAAATTATGAAACGGAATTAAAATTGTGTTTTTATACTGATTTTTACGACACACTATATCACAAATCAATTCACATTTTGACTCTAAAATAAAGCCGTTGGACCATTTTCCACTATTAATAACTACAGGTATTTTCTTCATTGAATGCGGCGGTAGTTTAATTGATTTACAAGTTATAATTTCAGTTTTTCCATATGATTCAATATTAGCTAAAATATGTTGATTTATTTTTAACGTATTATTTTTAAAATTTAAAAATACACTATACTTTTTGAAGAAATCCATTCCTATAATTACGGATCTAAACAAATTATCTATTACATAAAAATCATGCTTGAATGATTGACCCCCAATTTGAATTATACAAATGTACATTCACGGTGGTTTTGAATTTTTACCGATGTCGGTATAATATTATGTTTTTCAATGCACTAGATTAAAAAAAATCGTATTGAATGCAACTTATGGTACTACCTGTATCCAGTAATGCTTTAGACTCACAATGTCCTATTTTCACGGGAATGAAATTTTCTGTAATTTCGCTTATACAATTGATAGATTTTACTTTTTGCTTTTTCCTACTTGACAGTATACGCGGACTACATGTATCGGTAAACCCACGTCACCTCTTAGCATTTTTACACATTAATCTATAATGACCGGTGCGTGAACATATGTGACACTTCCGGTTATACGCCAGACACGCTTTTCCTGATAAACAATTATTACCACCACATCTATTACAATATCTTGGCCTAACAGTTCTCGGATTGACTGAATACTGATTAATCTGCTTGGGTTTTTGATATGCAAATCTGTCATACTGCGATTGATAATTATCTGACATATGTTCATTTGGATGTTGTGGATATGAATAATTACCGCGATTATAATCATAATTTTGGTTATTTTGATAATAATTTCTATCCATATGCCTGCTTTCAAGAGAATTAATTACATTGCTTGACGCCATGCTTGATTTAATTTCTTTTAACTCCCCCATCAAATGATCAAATTTGGTTTCCAATGCATTTATTGTTAAAGACTGTGAAACTTCACAAAGCTTAATAAACCTACTTAATTCAGGAATTGACTTTGGTTGTTTCAATAAAACCTGTTTTTTAATTTCGCTGTTCAGTCCGTTAACTATTAACGATATCAAAATGGATTCATCTAATTTGAGATCTGTAGCAATTTTTAAAGCTCTGGACATATAATCCTCCGTATTCTCATTATTTTTCTGCTTAATTGATATCAAATTATAATCTAGCTCTTTACTCTGAAATCTATTTTCTAATGCCCTTTTTAATGCATCAAAATCTGATTTAACATTTGCCGACAAATTATCATAATAAACGCTAGCGTTTCCCTCAAGATAAAAATTAATAACATCAAATTTTTGATCATATGCAACACTTTTTAAGAAGCAAATTTATCAAATTTGGTCAAAAATGCAGAAAAACTCTCAAAATCTTTACCAGTAAATGGAGACAATTTTATAATGGGTAAATTTGACATTTTACCCTGAAATGTAGAATCTGGTCTAAACGCCTTCTTTGATGTCTGTTGAAAATCACAAATGTTAGTGTTTTTGGATAATTCTCTCTCCTCTTCTGATAACAAATCGTTGATTAACTTAGAGTTTTTATTGTCAATTATCCTTTCTCTTGAAGGTTCTTCGTCGGGATTTGTTTCTTGACACGTTAAAGTTGGATATAACGTTGGTTTTCCTGGTGATGATGGAGCGAGCCGTCCTAATGGTTCGATATCGTTGTCCCTTTCTTCTGATCTTCTAATGGTAAAACATTGGGTTTCATCGTAATTAGGGGGTTAACTGCCATTATTTGAAACTTCATCGTCATTCCGTCCCAATGAACTGTAAAACTGTTTACGGGCTAATTTGTTTCTTTCGGTCGTAGATTTTAGAAATTCTTTTAAATTGTATTCTGACATTTCCCATTTCGCCACAATTTCTCCAAATTATAACTAGTCCATTATATTTTAATCAATCGATTAAAATTCGGATTCTCCACTAGCTATAGCACTCAACTTCTCTGTTTTATTATTAATATTCGCATATTACGAATATGTATGTGTCCACTTTGAGGTAATAACATTTTAGACGAAATTACCTTGTTTTTACCGGGATCGTTAATTTATGTAGAAGTGCTATATTTCCATTCCCAACATCCTCGCTAATATTTGTCAGAACACAAATAAAATAAGACTGCTTGTTGTCCACTGTATTTTATTTTCTATACATGAAACTCTAACTTATCCACATATTTATTATATATAAAATATACGTCTATATGCTAAAACGTCCAGAATAACAATGCCTCGGACTTCGGAACGCGCCCCCGAAATCAAGGATACCACGTGATTCAACAGACTAATCAGAATGACCATCACCTAATATGAGAGACCATGTGATCCACGTGCTGATTATCATCGAAACCACGTGATTTTATCGATCATCATGTGACGCTATAACATATCGATTACAACCTCGATCGCCAAATACCACAGATCAAAGGTCATATATAATTACGATAACTGCGGCCTTCTGGTTAATCACTCAGGCCATCTATTAATAATAAATATGTATATACTATCTTACACACAATACACATGTGTCATAATCAAGCAAAATACTATGCTTACATATGTATTTACAATAAACAACAATAAATTGGTTGTAAAATTCGCAAACTTTTATTAAAAGGTAATTAAGACCCTTTTCGCTTTGTTGGTTTTCTGATTTCCGACGGTTTTCACCGTTTTTTTGGTTAATTCACTGTAATAACATATTCCGTAAGTTTTATTTAAAACGTGTCCGTTTTATTGTCGATGTTAATGCTTTGTCGCATTTAACGAAAACAGAAACGAAAGTATAACATTGCTGATTGTGAGAAAAATATATTCAGGTCTTTATCATAAATAGCGCAATGCTTTTATACTTTATACGTCAGAGACTCGTAGGGAAGATTGGACAAATGCCTAACTACGTTGCCTCTATAAAAAAGTCTTTATTATTATTATTATTATTATTATTATTATACTTTATGCTCAGTACATCTAGAAACGAAACGTCTTCACCCCTGTGTTTTTCTTACTTTCGTTGTTAATACATCTTTAAATTTTGTGTAATAATATTGTATAACCGTGTAGAAACTTGATTATTGTACAACTTTTATTGATCGGGTTACGTAACTCCCGTGCGTCAAGAAAATCACAAAACGCACGTACACCACGTGCACCATTAACGCATGATAACTTTTGGTGTAAATTGCTTTCAATAACAAAAGAAAAGTTCTAGTCTTTGGAATAAATATTGTAGAATATTCCGAACATGAGTGAAATAAGGCGATTCGGATACCTATGACGGGGGCGTCAAATGGGAGGTTTCACTTCGGCTCAATTATCATCAACCGACAATGTTTCATCGGGAGACACTCTACTGGCAATTTAGCACCGTTTACAACTACCCGTGTTCAGGTCATCAATGTGATACAACTCTCCGACAGGACCAGTATCTCCACATGTACCATATCTATGCAAACTTCACAACTGATTTAATAAATGCACTTGTAAACATATTGTTGGACATAATGAATATGCAATCAATCAATAATTAATCAATATTCAAATTTATCACTTAGAACATCGATTCTGAAAAAAAACCGGATTTTACCATTTTGTGTGTCGTTACTTTTTAGCCGCACCTAATACACAAGCACTGTTCACTCGCACTGATTGCACTTTATGAAAACAATATTACAGTTGAATTGTTCATGAAATAAGATATCATCAAGTAAAAACAGTTTGGTTGTTTATCAATCATACAAACTGGTAAAAGTGTTGACAGTAACACCAGTGTTGCGTTTCTAGATGTTCTCAGTATATATTGTACAATTAAAAAACGCGATTAGCGGCTTCAGTTTGCACTGAAAACATGGAGAAGGAATAAAGCGTAATAAAAGTTTATATATTACCTTCATTGTTTAAGGTCCGCCTTGAAATTAGTTCCAACGTTCCAAAAACATTTGCACAAACTGTCTCGTTAGCTGAATAGGTTCCAACTGAGTAACAATGTAACACCGCGAATAAAAGGTAACTTAAAATATACTTCATTCTAATGTTGCTTATGTACGAATATAAAAAATGCTATGAAACGGAAAATATATAATGCCCTGCGATTCCACGTTTGTGCTTATTCAACACTAAACATTTGTTAACGATGGCAAATTTTTAAAGCAAATTTTGAATGCTTCCGGCGGTTCCACATGGCTGCTCTTAGATAAATGAACTACATTAAAGCAAATCTTTTATTTCAAACTGTTGTAATACTTATGGTAACATATTCATAATTGGTCTAACGAGTAAGACGCCGAGTATATTTATAAACAATACTAAAACCTTAAGTTTATCAAATTAGCTTAAGTATGGCACTTCATCCTCTCTTGAATAACCTGATTAAATTGACGTTACAATTATAGTTGCCCTTTTAAGTAGTTTTAAGTGTTTTGCAGAGCTTGACGTAAAGTGCTCTTAAGATTAATTACTTTTGCGTCCTGTGTCAAACTCTAGTTGAGTTTATGAACACTACTGTAACGCACTTATGTACTCATTAAATGGTAGAAAACTACATGCGGTCACATAAAAAATCCTTATATCCAAAAGTCACAACACTAACTGAGATAATAAAATAATTATGGTACTCGCTTATTAAACGGTTGACTCATACGAAATTATATAATGTGTGGTTGTACCATTCTATGAAAGTGTTTACATGTTTTACCGATGAATTCGTGCGATAACTTCCAACAGTGAGCATTCGACGAATAGAACAATTTAATAGCTATGCATGTAACAGGACCGATTTAACATGAATAATATGAATTCGTATTCACTTCGGTATTACGTAAACCGAGTATTGCTAGTAGAGTGAGTAATGTTATCAATTTGTACACATGAAATTGAGAGACGATATTTTCCAAATTATTGACTACTTATGCATATCTCATAGTTTATCAGATGTGCATAGGAAGATACATGTGATCTAGTATAATGCCGCTACTCACTCGCAAATATTGACAGCAGTATAGTACAAGTACAGATCTACATAATATAAATTATTTTTACCAAATAAAACGTAACACTGATTATACCTTGATTTGGTCAATTTTTGTGACAAATTATCACTGCACTTACAAGCAATACTCAGAACAATATACAACAATACTCCATACACCAGTGGGCAACTATATAGCAATACTCTATACGCTATCACTTGCATTTATTCTTACATTGCACCGTACTTTGCAAATAGTACCGGATACTACATTTACAATATCATCTTTTTAGCAGGAATAACAATTCGCTCGATTCAAGTTGTGTATTTTACGAAGAAAATAAACAAAAACATCTTATTTCGACAGACCGAGCTTCCTTTTTGCGTGAGTAACAGTACGAGTTTGGTCTTTTAATCAACCTTTTATGAATTTCCTGGCAATTTACCGATTGTACTGACTAGGAAATATTATGAAGGAGATACTTTTGTATAAAAAATACATTAAACACACTCATCAAAGCTAAAAATCGTCTTTAAACTTACCCTTGTCAACACTAAAATGTTGCGAAAATTGATAATTATACTAATCTTGATAGCAAAATCCGGTGTACGTTATACAGTACCGCAGTCGTATTGCCAAATTATATACACTGTACCTATTCACTGGCTGAAAACAAATTTGCACCGGATGAACAATCACATGCAAAAAGAAGTATGAGGTTGGAATAGCCTGTTTATATATTGTGTTAGTTTTGAAATTACGAGGGGTGATCAATATATTCGAGGACTTTCCTTCTCAATTTTGAAATATTGGAACTAGAGTAATGAAATTACTAGCTGGTGTAGATCAATCAATTATCTCGCGATTTGTTTAATTTACTTAATGATAACGTCATTATTCATTTGATGACGTCACTTTTCGTAACCATAGTGAAGTACGAACGGTCGAGCATCTGGGATGTAACGTTACTTCTGTGTAACGACATGCTATGAAAATTAACGCGAAACTTGTCAAATCCTCGCAATATCTCCAAAATAACTTGACTAAATTGTGCACGGATTCTGTGCGCTCCCAATTCGCCATTTTCATATAATAAAATGCAAAAATAATACCGCATTAGGGACATTTTCCGTTTAATTCTGCGAAATAGGACGCACAGATCTCAACCAAATATAACGGTCAAAAGCGAAGCCTAGAATAGGCTACAAAATATTGAATTGTTGACTCCAAGTCAAAAGGGTTGTTTCGATATTGCGTCCTAAATCTGATAGGTCGTGCTTCATTCTTAATTGGTATAATCTAATTTTGTACAACAAACGCCGTTTTCCGAGTTTTGTTCCCAATAACGCATCGATACTCTTTTTATTTCACCTCACATTCCAGAATTGACTATTAACTACTTATTTCAGTTGTAAAATAAAACCAGTCTCATACATGTGACCTGGTATCGGTCCAGAAAGGAGCTATGTGCTACTCCGACGGTGACGCTTGGAATGACGTCGCGTGACGACTAACGTCACGCGCCACTTTTATGAATCAAATAATTTTATTAGTGCTTTCAGTCGGAGACATCTTACTCCGAATGAATTTAAATGGCTTTGAGCATTGCTGCAAATATGAAATTGCTAGATGAAAAGTCCTCGAATATATTGATCACCCCTCGTATTTGCAAGCTATGCAAAGCAAATAACCTCACCTTCTTAAATAACCTCTATTTGTATTGTATGAAAAGGTATACGCAAATTATGCGATGATATCTATCTTGTCAAACCGGGATAGGAAGTTAATGTATCGACACGCATGACATTTGTCTTGCGGTTCAGTTTGAACAGAACCATGATCGTAATGATGTGTTTTAACAGCGCTTAGTTCTAATAAACATAAAAACGTATTTGGATAAGCCCGAAGATGAGCCGTTTGAATTTTGTAAGATTATTTGTATACCTTAGTTGCGGTGGATTAAGTAAGTGATAGTGTTTCATATATTTCTATATAAAATGAATGTAGCATTTACATGCATTATAAAGGCAAAATGAATTTTCAAGCAGTTTTTGCTAGGTTTCTCAAAATTTTCTATTTTGTACGTACGACCAACCCATTCTATGACAGCGTTATGTATTTTTATTTTGTTACATGCTTGCATTATGAATGGTATTTTTCAAGATTATTATTTGTATATTAATACTATCAATAAATAAATAAAAGTAAATTATATATTCTTGTTCATTACACTTGGCGTGTGTTTTCTTGTCTTATATGTTCATAATAAATGTTCATACTTACATGTTTTTCAATATTAGATCACAGTGTCTTTGTTAATATTCGGATCCAAAAGAAACTTACATATTGGCCCCTAAGAATATCAGTTTCGGAATTGTATGCCACTTTGATCACGTTCGTATATTTACACATTCAATTACTATAAGCAGCTAAGTATACTTAAACGAAATTCTAATTGACCACCCTAAAAATATTATATCATCTGATAAATTATATCAATAAATCTTAGGCTGTGTTATTTGCTCATTCCACGCACTTACTTATCTATTTCTGGAAAGAAAAGGCGTATTTATATGCAAAATCATCCATGCGTAACGGTTGGTGCGAAATTGCTATTTTGCACGTTGGCCTCGTGCACAGCTTGGAATAGTATCGTATTTGGTATAAATTTGTTCCCTGTAGATCGACTTTTCTTTAAACACTATTATTTGTGAAAATGAGCCATGTGGAACGCGCTCATGACGTCAGATACATGCATACATTGAACGATTTTTTTATTGGCCACGTGTTTTTATCAATTAGTTTTTAAAAAAATGCTTTTAGAAGAATATAAATAATCGAAACCCCGATACTGTCCAATTTTATTGATGGACAATATGTTTCTCGCAGTAATTCGAACTAAACTCCACGTTATTATAAATATCGCTTTTTACAAAAAGACGTTTTGACGTACATGTCTGGATTTTGGTGCTGGTACTTGTCATTCTAACGGCCTCAGCGCGCCGCGTATTACTTATTCTCGTCAGTAATAATACCTTTCATTAAGCCAATCGACAGAAAATACATTTTGACAGATTTCAAAAATCTAACATGTCGGGTACGTGAGTCACGTACACGTAAGCCATTTTGCACTAACTGTTCCGCATGGATGATTTTATACATGCATGCGTAATTTATTTCTTGAAATCGATAGATAAGTGCATGGAATGATAATAACCACAATTTTAGAAACATTGACTGAATATATCGCATAATATAATATTTCATTGGGTGGCCAATTAGAAATTCGTTTAAGTGTATATAAACCTACGAAATGTGTATTTCTATTTAAATAAGTGTGTGTAAATGGCGACATCATCATAACGTCACAGTGCGACCCGCGTCCGTGGTACTTAGTATATTCAATGCATTATTTATTTTTTTATTTTTCAACCAAATGCTTTGATATTACGCGTAATAATCAGTGAAAGATGGAAAATCATTTATAACAAACTTTTTAAACCTCTAAATTTCTGATTTTCCGTACTGCTATGAAAAAGTCCTATTAATTGTGGAACACCCCACGTATTTCATGTAGTCCTGTTTAGTTGATACACTTTAGGAATCAAAGTACTGAAAGTACTGGTGGAAGGCGATACTCCAGTGCATGACCTGGTGGGGTTGTGTAGGGCTGACAGCCTGTCTATTTCTGCCTTTTAGCTGTTCCATGATGCGTTTTGAGTCAGTTTTGGCCGAGTTGGCATAAAAGTCACCATGCAAACACCTTCATATTACTTTTGAAACCAGCCCAATCAGCCTTGTTCATGGATATCACCCCAAATCTGTCCTTATAATCGAGTTTTGGCACAAAAATCAGTATTCACTTCTTTGATTAGTTCATAAATGACAAATGAATCTAACATGAATCTAATCTGGTTTCATGAATCTAACTTTTAAATGGGAAAATTAAGGTGTGGAGGTGTTATGCATAATGGTAAATTATAATATGTTATTATTTTTTTCAAGTCCGAAAATCGTATATACTCGTAGATGTTATTTAGTAGAAATAAATGCTTCATGCATCTAACAAATGGAGACTATCTGTATATGCCAAAGAGTTGTTTCCCTTTTTAAAGTATGCTGATAATTTAAACATTTACACTCGTTACAACGTCACAAACACGTCAATTCATTAACATTACAAATTAACCATCAATACATTATCCATATATTCAATACTAAGTTAGATTTATGAAAATTGACTCAAGCTAACATTAAACGCAGTTTACGTTGGTTTTTTTTTCTTCGTACGGATACTAAATGCCGTTACAAAATCAATGCGTGGTAAATAGTCGTAGCGAAAATAGACTCCGCCTTCAAAAGAAGTGCGCCGATAGTTAGCAGCGGAATTTACCTGAACTGAACTAAACTATAGTATTGGGGGCGGAGCTAATAGACAGGATTGATAATACACGCACTGCAAACATTGTGATTCAGTGATTCTAATGTTAATTAGCGCGTGCTTGAAAACGTAAACAAATAAACTATGCTACTCAAATGCGTTGCACAACGAGTCCGTTGGAATGATTCGTACAATCAAAATTACCTTTAAAAAGCTGTATACTAAAGTGAATTTTACTCAGTAACTCTTCTCAAACAAAACGGAGTTACTTCCCTTTTGGGTTCATACGCTTCGTCCTGAATTGTGACAGCTCAAAATGTACCGCAGACTCGTAGTGCTTTAAAGTTGTTTTCGTAACGAATACGCTTGTTAATATACGTATGTAGTTTATCAAATATTTAAATTACTGAAATATATAATATTTTGGACATTTCATGTTCCGAGTTGCACAAATATCATCGAACTATTTTCGATAGGTGTAAGGGTGTGTTTATGTGCGTTTAGGTCCAAACCACTTCCGGGAAGCCATATATAGAAAACGATTCAATGAATCGTCTTCCAAGTATTGTTTTCAAGCTGTTTTCGTAAAGAGTAAGCTTGTAAACATACTTATGTATTTTATCAAATATTTAAATTACTGAAATATATAATATCTTGGACATTTCATGTTCCAAGTTGCGGGAATATCGGCGAACTATTTTCGATAGGTGTAAGGATGTGTATATGTGTGTTTAGGTGCGAACCACTTTGGGATGTGCTGACTTTAGAAGACGATTCAATGAATCGCCTTCCAAAAATTGAGACTTGAAGAAAATTCAGAGAAAGAAAGTTTTCACTTAAGATGCTTTATAGATACTGGTCCTGGTGACAATTGACATGGATACATGTGTGGTAGCAAAGTCTGGATAAATGATTGACATACAAACGTGGTATGGTAAACGTATGTATATATTCCAAAACATGGTTAATCAATATAAAAAAAATTGCTGATTTTTTTTTCAGATGTGATATACTACTCAGAATGAGTTCACTAAGCCAATGTATACTACTTGTATTGCTTTGTCGTTGTGATTTCAGTAAGTAACTTGTATACTGGTATTATACATGTACAACTGCTAAATGTTGGTTTGTTTATCATTCATGCAAGATTATCGTTACATGAAGTTTCAGAAGGACACCCATTATACATAGCCCAACACGTTGCCAATCATAAGAAATAATCTATATCGTTCATATTATAAATAACATTCAAGTGCATTAAATTTAACATAAACGATGGCTATGTGTATAATTATTACGTTTTGCGACAAAATGAATTACAGATTTTAACCATAATATAAATTCAAAACAAAAATATATAATCGACATAATTACCTAAAAAGCTAGACTGTAAGTACAACGTACTTATTTACGTCTTAATTCCCTCGGTGGATGTTGTATTAAATAGTGCACTTATTACAAGCATTACTTCATTAAATTACCTGCTATGTTTATAAGTTATGTATTCAAATTCTAGTTGTAACAGCACCACCAACAGAATGTTTAAACTGTGGATGTTGTGTAGATCAAGTGTGTGAAAATAAAACTGTTCCAAATTTTGGTTGGCGGGAGAATGTGTGTACACACGGCTGTAATCCTGGTTATGGCGGTTTCAAATGTTACGCCAAGTGTCCTGATGATTGTGTCACCTGTCAACACAAAGTACCGAAACATTGTGCAACATGCAAGATCGGGAAGTATCTTTCCAGTGTAAATAGATATGTTAATAATTTGCCAAAGGCATATCAAGGTTGTGTAGATTGTCCAGAAACTTGCACAACGTGTACTTCAGCAACTAGTTGCCAGGAGTGCGGACATCGATATTACAATATTGGACAATATAACGACTGTTCCAAAGAATGCCCTAGTAATTGTAAGACATGTACATCACCCACCAACTGTCAGGAATGTTACACTCCGTACTACAATGAAGGTTCTACCACAGACTGCTCTCTGTCATGCGTAGGTAATTGCATGTGCTCATCGCCCGATATGTGTTCAGCGTGTCAAGATGGTTTCTTCAACGTAAACGAAAAATGTCTGAGTGCTTGTCAAGAAACATGTAAGACATGTTCTGACCAGAGGCTTTGTCACTCGTGCAAAGATGGATATTACAACGGAAAGGACATGTCAACCAATAACGACGTGAATGATTGCTCGCTTTCTTGCAGAGACGCATGTTCCATGTGCACGTCGTATGACATATGCACATCTTGTAAACATGGACATTACGGCTCATACTGTCAGAACGATTGTTCCGTCGGGTGTACAAACGGTGAATGCAATATAATCGATGGATCATGTGGATGCAATGATGGATTTGCTGGAAGTCTTTGTGATGAATGTGTAATCGGTAGACATGGTGATCTGTGTGACCTTCAGTGTATTGGAACATGTAAGGATATGGTATGTGAGAGAATAACAGGACATTGTGTTAGTTGTATAGCGGTGAATATAACAGGAGATTTGTGTGAAAAATGCATAAATGGTATGTGGGGTACATCCTGTTCTTCAATATGTCCAAACCATTATGACGGACAGTGTTTGAGAATCTCTGGACACTGCAAGTCATGCGAAGGTAATTTTGAAGGCAATGTATGTAACGAATGTTCAGTTGGGTTTTATAGTGAATTTTGTGATCAGAAATGCCCAGCACAGTGTTACAACTCGCTTTGTTATCGTTATAATGGAACATGTGGATCATGTAACGAGAATTTTGCCGGTTCTACTTGTGCAGACTGTGTTGTCGGCTTCTATGGAGAGACATGTGATGCTCCTTGTCTCTCAACGAAATGTGCAAGCAACATATGCAATCGGGAAACTGGAACTTGCCTTTCGTGTAGAAACGGATTCTATGGACTAGAATGCGAAGTTAAATGTTCGCAATGGTAATGTATGCGATTTTGGATCAGGTGCGTGCGAGTGTCAGGGTCTTTATACTGGGGACAAATGTTGTGTGGATGGTGGACATTGTCATGAATGTTCTTCAAATACACATTGTGAAACATGTGAAAATGGTTACTTTGGGGCAAACTGTAGCTTACCGTGTCCAAATACATGTGCTGCCGATGGACAAAACTCTCAGTGTGAAAAGACCAATGGAAACTGTCTGAAATGCTTGGTTGGTTTTTACGGTGCTCAATGCAATAACACTTGCAATGATAAATGTACAAATAACCGTTGTGCTAAGGACGATGGACATTGCACCGATGGTTGTACTGGTCACTTCGAGGGTCCTACATGCACACGAGGTAATACAATACTTATTTATTTACTACTGATGTACATACATTTTAACACACATAACATAGTAATACTTAAAACATAACGTTATAGTGCAGACTTGTTTCAATATTTTAAATGATGTATTGTTAGCTATCCACCAATGTATTTCACTGAACAAAAAGCTAACCATTCATTGTTTGTCAAATAATGCACTTCGTCAATTGTGTAAAGTTAAGACATCTTGCAAGTCATTGTTGCTGTCATTCGATCGATCTGTATCTTCCTTGTCCAAAAGGTATTTGGGTTTCGAAGGTTATCGAATATATGAGAATTACATGCAAACTTGCTTACTGGCGTATAATTTATAAACACTGATCACGCAACTTGCACAAGTCAAAATAATGCAAATGTACAAGCATGGACATGTATATTCATTATCATATTTCAGTTGATGACACTGCACGCATTGTTGGTATTTCAGTTGGAGTTTCAGCTGTCACCATTGTTGTTGTGATCATTATAGTGACATCAGCAGTTTGCTTCATTCTTCGAAGATGGTAAGCTGACTCAATATTATTATAATAATGCATTCATGTAAAAAAAACTCTGCTTATATAATATATATGAAGAAATCGGACAGGGAAGGCAGTATTCGACTTACCAGCTCAACACCAAAATCAGTAACAACACGTCACAGCTACAGAGAGCAATGAATTAAAAGTAATCAATTCACTTTTAAAAAGTTATGTTTAATATGTTCTATCATGGCATTCAGTACTCGATAACGAGCTGCGGTCGATTGTGAATAAAATGAATATATACCCATGTATATACTAATGTAATGGGCTTAAAGTTCTTACGCGTTGAAACAGTTGGACAAATAACATTTTGTTCAGAATTCAGAGCTTTCGGAAGCTTGCACGGCGATACCGAGTGATAAGATTTGTTATGTATTAAAGCCGTCAGTAAAATTTCAGGAAACAAAGGAACGAGCATGGGAAGATGGTGGAAGCAAGTTATGTTAACACAGAATTCCAACGCGAAATTTCTGATCAACAGGAGAACGTGCAAACGCCTAACGGTATGTACATATAAAACAAGACTACTTATATGCACAATATTGATTTAGTGTTACATTTCTAGTACTCAACTTTATTTTATCCCCATGAACACCCGAGGGAAAATACTATAATGCTGTGAAATATCAATGATTCGTAGTTAATGTTTGTGCCGGTTACAATAACCTTTTCTTGTCCTTTTGGTATCGTTTGTGCAATGTTGTGTCTGTTGAGAGACAATTACATGTTGTACACTGTCTTACATGTATTTGTTTTTATCTTTTAACGTTTATCCTAACTTAATGTACCTTTGTTACAGTAGCTCAGTGGTTAGTGCGATTGCCGTCTAAACTGGCGACCTAGTATAAATCAGGGTATATGCCTGCTATATTTCAGTAGAAATAAAGCAAAGAAAGGCTAAGTCCTGTTGTTTTCATGTATATATGTATAGTTAAAGGTATGGTTTGATTTTTGTTACTTTATTATTGAATGTATTGTTATTGAACATTCAGTTACATCAAATGAAATACGTAATATTTATCTTTCAGAATATGAAGCATTGGACGAAACAGAATATGATGAGATCAAATAATTACAACAACCGATAACATACGTGCTTGATAACAACTACACATCCGATAACATTCCTGCTTAATACTCAATGATGAAATAAAAAACTACCCATCTGATAAGATACGTGCTTTATACTCAATAAGTGACAAATGGATGAGTTTATTATGTCGCAGTTGTAGCATTGAATAAAAAAAAACTTGCACATGAAACACTATAGTGACTCCTCACAGTCGATAACATACAGTCCAGTTAGGGTATGAATAGAGTGACCAATTACAAGTGCCGATACAAACATGAGTAATATAATTCCAATGGAAATCTAAACTCATGTTCATTGCAATCTCATTGGTACAAATAATCGGCAGCTTTCAAAATATTCTTACTGGACTATACGTGGCTTATTTTCAATATGTGACAAATGAATACGTGTATTTGGTTGCAGTTTTAGCATTGAATAAGCTTGTATATAAAACACTATAATGATTTTCGGGTAAAGTACATATATTTTGGAAACAATATTATGTAGTATTTACTTAATTAATATGTTTTGTATTTTATCATATCACATTTCCCATAAATGATTTTATTATATTGTTGACCGGAGGCCTTTCATATCATTTAATAAATCTTGAATCTTGAAACTTGAATGTGGTGCGTACCACATTTTCTTCAAAGAACACAGTAATTACATGTACATTGTATCCTATCATGTGTCCTAAGATAGCATGATTAGACAATTGCTGATACTTTATAACCAAGTCACTATTGTTATAGTGAGTGTAAAATATTTCACAATATACAGTGGTACTTAAAAGACGGAAGTTATGCTTTAATACCAATTAGTTGCGACAGTAATAATGATTATACAAAGGTGTATTATATAATGTTTCTGAATGATAGCAGTTGGACGGCTATACATTCAGCTCCATGTCTTACGTCACAATATCATTATTGTCTTTATCTACTGTGCTTGACATTGCATTCTTCTGTTCGTATTTTTGGTTTCACATAACATTTCATTAAATACAAATAACCTGATTGTACATTGTTCCATTTTCACCTTGTAGTTGTAACTTATGTGTAGATGTCTGCTGAAGATGATTATGTTGTGTTTTCTAATGTTGTAAATTTTGTCTTCAGTTGATGCATTTTACAACATGTACAAGAACGTCAGAGACGTACATAATTGCTACATTGTAGATGCGTACTTGTTTATTGTATAGCGGGAAATGAAAGTAGAAAACTTTTTTTAGAAGTGCATCCATGATGAATTTTTGTATGAATGTAACCATAATTATTTGATACATGTAAACAGATTGAGTAGTTTTTGTTCCCTTTGTGGTTTTATGTTCTATCATGTATTTTTCCAGACAAATTGTTTCCTGTTCCTATATTTGTTGAAACAGTATTTAATCATAATTATTAGTAGAACATTTAAACAGATCATTGTCTCGTCGGAACCATCTTATGAATAACACGGATCAGAATAGAATGCCATCGGATGAAAATATCATATGTGTACATTGTGTAGCAGTACAGCATATCAGTGCTTTGTTTGAATGAAAATTTCAACATATCGCTTGCTTAGAATGATTATGATACATTTTCATATTCTGCTGATGAGCCTATTTTCATAAAAACAAGAACTTGTCATATTGCCCAAAGTGAGGTTGAAACATCTTGTTTTGCCGTAAGCAAAAATACATTTCCAAGCTGTTTTTGCTAGATTTCTCAAAATATTGATTTTGTACTTAGAATACGACCTTCTCATTCTACATGTTTGCCAGCGATATGTATATTTATTTTATCACATATTTACATTATGTATATTATTATTCTTATTTGTATATTAATATTATCAATAAATAAATATAAACACATGTAAGATTCTTGTTTATTACACTTGGTGTGTGTTTTTCCCTGTCTTCAACGTATATAACTAATTAACATAATAATTTAATCGTATGTAATCGGCCGTGTGCTTAGATATTCGGTTTGAAACGAAACTGACATGTTGGCCTGCAAAAATACCAGTTTCGGAATTGTATACCACTTTTGTCACTTACGCGCGTTTAGAATTGAGGGAATCAACTTTTGTTATGAAAAAAAGGTTTCAAGAAATCGGACAGGGAAGGCAGCACTCTACTTTACCAGCCGAGTACAGTAAAACCATAACACAACATCAGTGAGCAATGCCTGCACAAAAGAAACGACCTAAACGTCCCCGCCCCCGCAAAAACGCAAAACGACAAATCCCACAAAAAATAACTGTGATCCAAAGAGACCGAATGAAACACAGCCAAGACCCTTTCAAGCTTTTGTGTTTCTGTTGTTAGTGTTATTACTCTTGTTACAAAAATGTAGTACGAGATGCAAATAAAATATACTTAAACGCAAAGTTGTTAAGTTGCTACAGCAGGTGACAGTCTTTCAATTCCTTCAACCGATTGCAGTTACTGACGCAACAAGCATAATCTGCTACACGTACGCCTTGATGTTTCCGTCACATCAGTAACGCTTTATGTGTCCAAAGGAATAGTAGCTAGAGTTGCAGGTACATGGCAAAGTGAGGCGAAACTATCGTTGGTGTAAGTTCAGTCTATCAATTTACATTTACGATTTCAATACATGTATTGTGATGGTGCATAAATACCACTTAGTATTCAGAAGCAGCAGCGAGTGGCATCAACACTTCGTGTATCCAGGTTGTGTTTTAGATACGCGGTAAAACGAGACAAAATGTCATAGGCGCTTGTTCAGCATGATCAATATGCACAACGGTCAGTTTTTCCAACTTATATTAATTATGCATCATTCCTGATGTAGAGATATGAGAGAAGATAAGTCAGTTTTCCTTATATGCTGAGCGTCTAGCAAGAGAATTTCTGATACTATTTTTATTCTATCTTTTGTATGATTCTGCCTTTGGTCGAGCCCGTGACCCCGCAAAAGATTTCGATGAATGCCTCCAATCAAATCAATGTAAGTTAGGACGGTCCTCCATAAAACAAATTAAAATCAGTACATTATACTCATTCACGATCAATGAAGTTTAGAAAACTTTCACCTATACTAGTGGTCGTTATAGTGGGTGTGAAAGGAAACCTTCAGAGTTGATATTGGATTTAATTCCGCAAGTTTGTCATTAGCATTATACGAACTCAACACTTGATGGAATACTATACATATTGCCGAAAAAATGCCGAACATAGCCTTTATATGCCAGCCAACTTCCTGCTGAAATATGGCAGGCATATGTATATGTCTTCAACCGAATAGCCAAAAATATTATATCTTGTAAATACCAATGGTACAGCACTAGTGACAATCGTCCCGGGTACATGTTCATTAGCAAAGTCAGGAGACTGGTATAGATACAAACGTGTTATGGTAAATGTATTTAGAAATTCTTAAACATAGTTATTCAATTTTTCAGTACACTATAATTTTAGTTGTTTGATCTTTTCAGATGTTACCAGATACTCGTAAGATATTACTCAGAATGAATGCTCTTAGCCATTGTCTACTACTTGTATTGATGTGCCGTTGTTTCCTCCGTAAGTAATATAGGATCCATCATGAGTTGTCTTTGGAGGTCAACGTTCATTAAACGAGTCTAGAAAACAATAAATATTTAGCGATCCTTTGGTGAGCTTAATAATTTGTTTTCGCGACGAGTTCAAGAAATGTTGATACCAACGGCAACGAATGATGAGCCCTTTTTAACATATTGCCATAGTTTTCGAGTAAAAACGTCAGAAATAACAATTTTAAGCCGGTGGCGTTACGTTTTCCGACCAGAAAGCTGTTGGCGTCAAGCATTTGTTATCACCCACATTGGAGAAGGTTGTTCCATAATTTGGTCTCACATAGAATATCGCGTTATTTATGTGATAAAAATGTATACTTGTATTAAATACGTTATAATACGTAAAGTTTCGACATGTTGGTTTATTGTCTATTTATGTAAGGCCGTCATTGCATGTAGTTGCAGAAGAATAAATCCGTTGCGTCTCAATGCGCTGCCAGTCATAAAGCATTAATCATTATTCGCTCCTGTACAGCAATAACAAAATTACATTTTATGTTGACGTGAAACAAAGACTATTAGTTATTCCAAAATGTAGTACGTGTATTAACTATTATGTAAATCCACTATGTAAATGCGCGCTATATACAAGCATTGTTTCATGAGACTCAGTTATATTAAGAAGGGTTTTGTTAATATTTTAGTTGTAACAGCAATAGAACTGGGATGTGAAAATTGTGGATGTTGTGTAGATAAAGTGTGTGCCGATACGGGAGTTTGTACAAACGGATGCATTGATGGTATTGGGGGGAATAAATGCTACATCAAATGTCCGGATGATTGTGTAACATGTGAACAAGTAAAACCCAAAAATTGTGCAACATGCGAGACCGGAAAGTATCTTACTACTGTCACTAGGAGTACTAATTCGGTTACAAAGACATTTAAGGGATGTGTAGATTGTCCAAACAATTGCAAGACATGTGATTCAGAAACTAATTGTCAAGAATGCGAAAATCGATATTACAATACAGGACAATATAGCAACTGTTCCGAAGAATGTCCTAACAATTGTAAGACATGTACATCATCTACCAACTGTCAGGAATGTTACACTCCATACTACAACCAAGGAACCACCACAGACTGCTCCCTGTCATGTCCAGGTAATTGCGTCTGCTCATCGCCTGGTATTTGTTCATCATGCAAAGACGGTTTCTTCAACGTAAATCAACAGTGCGTCAGTTCTTGTCCATATTCATGCCAGTCTTGCTTAGATCAAAACACGTGTCAGTCTTGCAAAGACGGTTACTTTAACAGAATAGAAATGTCGACTAATAACGAATTTGCTGATCAGAAATATGCCGGATCTACATGTGAAGACTGTGTTGTCGGCTTCTATGGAGAGACGTGCGACGTTCCTTGTCTCTCAACGAAATATGCAAACAACATATGCAATCGAAAAACTGGCGCTTGCACGTCGTGTCAAAACGGATTCTATGGACAAGAATGTGAATTTAACTGTTCACAGGGTTGCAAAAGTAATGTATGCGATTTTGGTTCAGGCACATGTGTGTGTAGGGAACTTTATTCTGGGGACAAATGTTGTGTCGATGATGGACATTGCCGAGACTGTGCTTCAAGTACAGCTTGTGAAACATGTGAACATGGTTACTTTGGGACAAATTGCGAGAAACCGTGCCCATGTACGTGTGCTGCCGATGGACAAAACTCACAGTGTGAAAAGACCGAGGGGAAATGTCTAAAATGTTGGGTTGGTTTTTATGGTGATCATTGCAACAACACTTGTAATGATAGATGTGCAAACAATCTTTGCGACCAGGATAACGGGCACTGTATCGATGGATATGTTGGTGATATCGAGGGTCCTACAGGCGCACAAGGTAATTCAATAATTATTTATTTACTTCTAATGACCATTCTTGTTTACACCACATAGCATTGTAATATACTTAAAACATAACATTATACTAGTAGTTCAGACTCGTCAGAATCTTTTAATTAATGTAGTGTTATATATCCCTCAATTTTTTTCACTTAACAAACAACTTACCGTTCATGGTTTGTACAAATACAATACAAATATTAAATTGTATAAAGTTAAAACATCGTCTATATCATGGTGGTTGTCATTCAATCTGTATCTTCCTGGTCCAAAAGTTATTTCGATTTTGAAGGCTGTGGAATGTACTCACAAACTTAGACTACTAGCGTTTAATATAACATATAAAAATACCTATAATGCATCTAACACATGCCAATAACATGCATTGGTACAACACTCTATATCAATGATCATATTTCAGTTGATGACACTGCACGTATTGTTGGTATTGCGGTTGGAGTTTCAGCTGCCACCATTGTGGTTGTGATCGTTATAGTGATATCAGCTGTCTATTTCATCCTTCGAAGATGGTAAGCGGACTCATTGTTATTATATATAATAATGTATTCATGTAAAAACAACACTGCCTATATAAAATGATATGAAGAAATCGGACAGGGAAGACAGCATTCGACTTACCTGGCCAAGATAGAAGCTATAACACTATTACACATTACAACTAAACGGAGCAAGGCATTGAAAGAAATCAATTTACGTTTTATGATAGGTAATGTTACTAAACTTATTTTCTAGCATGATATTCAGTAATCAATAACGTTGATTGCCAATAAAGTGAATGTATACACATGTATACACTAACGCGCTAAAAGTTCTTACTCGTTGCAACAGTTGGACACACATAACCTTTTATCCAGAACTCAAAACTTTCAGAAGTTTGCACGACGATACCGAGTGATACGATTTTTATGCATTAAATTCGTCAGTAAAATTTCAGGAAACGAAAGAATAAGCTGGATAAGGTGGTGGAAACAAGTTATGTTAACACAGAATTCCAACCAGAAACTCCTGATCTACAAGAGGATGCACAGACGCCTAACGGTATGTATATATAAAACACAACTAAATGTATAAAAAATAATCATGAAGTGGTGTACTCATTTCTAAACTTTAACTGATCAAAATGCGATGAGTGAAACACAGTGTATATTGATTTATTGTTAATGTTTGTGTCTGTTATAATACACTTTACTGGTTCTTCGAGTGTCTTCATTTTTGTACTGTTTGTGACATGTTGTGTTTGTTGAGTGTTATTTACATTTTGTACCAAAAAAGGTATGAGCAAATCAGACAAGGAAGTTAGTACTTAACCTAACCAGCTGAGCACAGAAATCAGAAACACCACAACACAGCTAATTTATATAATACCGGTTATGGCATGAGATCAAATGAAAGGCAGCCACGACCCGACCAAGTTTCCTAAGGCCAGCTGCACCGCGACACGAGTCTAACAAATATACATGTATTTATTTTTTTATTTGTTACCGTTTTTCCTAACTCAATGTAACTGTGTAACAGAAGCTCAGTACAAAAGCTGTCTAAACTGAGGAACATGTTCAAATCCGGGTGGAGGCACATATATGACTGCTATATTTCAGTATAAATAAAGCAAATAAAGGCCAGGCCTCGTTGTTGTCATGTACAGTTGCATAATTAAAGGTATGTTTTTACTACTGCATTATTGTATTTGAGTGAACATTCAGTTAAATAAAATGAAATCCGGATTTTTATATGCCAGAATATGAAGTATTGGGTGCAAGAATTTAAATGGACGAAACAGAGTATGATGCGATCAAATAACAACACAACCGATAACATAATAATAACTACACAGCTGATAGTGCCTTATACCCAATAAGTGACAAATGAATTTATAGTAAACATGTATTTTGTTGTCGTTAAATAAAACACTACGTTTGTATTTTGATTTTAGGGTAAGGTATATTTTGGAAACAATAGTATGTGGCATTGACTTAAGTAATATGTTACATATTTTATCATATCACATTTCCCATTTATGATTGTATTGTATTGTGGACCGGAGACATTTCATGAAATTGAATATATCTTTAATCTTGAAACTTGCGCCAGGTACATTGCACATTTTCTTCAAAGAACACACTAATTACATTCCATATATCCTATCTAGTGTCCTAAGATAGCAGGAGTTGACGATTGATAACCTAGTCACTTTTGCTATAGTGCGTGTAAATTAATTTACAATATACACATATTTGCATATCAAGTGTTGCATGCATGACTAACGCATGTCTTTCTTTAATATCAAGCAGTTACGACAGTCTTGTGTGCAAAACGTCAATTCATATAACGATTACACAATGTGCATTATATTCTGATTTATAGCAGTTGGACGGCGATACATTCAGCTAAGTTTCTTACGTAACTGTAGTATTATCGTCTTGATCTACTATGCTTGACATTGTATTCATTTGTTCGATTTTTTGTTTCGCATAAAATATCAGACATTATTAAACTAAAACTAACCTGGTTTTTACATTGTACAACTTTCACTGTGTATTTGTTATTTTTGTTTACATGTCTGCTTGATTATGTTTGTTTTCTAATGTTGCGTATTTAGTCTTAGGTTTAATGCATTTTATTTTACAACATGTACGAATACGACAGTGTCATGCGTAATTGCTACATAATATATGTGTACTCGTTTATGTATCGGGGCATGAAATCAGAAAAACATTTTTGAGAAGTTTATTATTGTTCAGTTACGCATATAGATATATCAATTATTATAATTTGAGAAGCGGTTTCAGCAGCTTTTGTTCCGTTTGTGGTATTTAAAGATAAATGTTACTAGTTTTATATAGCTCTTTTCTGTCGTCTGTGAAATTGTATGAGTTGAAAATATTATTCGATAATAATTATAAGTCTAGCATTTAAATACATCAGTGACACGACAAAATATGTATAACACTGTTCAGAACAGAATGTATTTTGTGGAACATACAATTTATTATATGTGTAGCAGTACTACATATCATTGCTTTCAATAAATGGATATTTTCTGATATGCATATGTCTTTTGTGACATATGTATTTTCCTCGAGTTGCTTGTTAAACCTTTTATTTGTATACTAGTGTCAGCAATAAATATACATAAATTATGATATGTTCTTGTTCATTACACTTGATGTCTGTTGTTTTCTTGTCTTCTTCGTTCTGTATTGTTCATCGAAGTGAATTATGTATAATTAAAATGTTGCTTTTGTTTTTCCGAATCCAAGAGTAATGAAATCTGGTTGTCGCTGAAGCATAAGTGGTCCCACTAGGCATGTATTGCCTTGACAAAATAATCCCGATTTAGATAAATTAGCTGCAGGAGGCATCGAGAGCACTGTTTTCTTGTTATTTCAAAATATCGATTTTTCACTTTCGATCTTCTTATTCTAACAAAGCAATATGGACGTGAGAGTAAAGATTCATCTTGGAATACTTATTGCATTAGTTATATGGGAAACAGGTAAGTTTCTTATCGTCAGGTACATTTATGTTTTAGATAATTGTTTTATTAAGTTAAACACTTAAATATTAACTGTATGCTCATGAGAAATGTCTACTATATTTGGGTGTAATTGTGATTGCTTCACAATAAATTGTATCATTATAGTCATACATGTATTAGCACAATATTTCAACAGAGTATAGCTTTGTCTTTAACGATATGCTGATTAATTATACATCGGTAATGCTACGAGGGTCATTCAATAAATTCGTTCACTGGACACATCATTTTAATACATATTGACATAGAGAAAATTAAGCATATTGCACTAAACTACAGCTTTCTGACACGAGTGCAACACATTTTGCTCGAAATGATGCGACACATTTATAAAGAAAATTAAATTATGTAATTCAAATGGAATTAAGCATGAATATTTCACTTGACTCAATGAGTGTATGTTAAATCAAAACGCCTCGTATATTTTGACTGACGTTTCCTACAACTTCGCCACGTTTGCAAGTTTCCTTCAATTCCTGTTTCGTTTTTAATACCATGCTGCTCTTCAGAAATTTGATTTTGCCGCTAAATCACTAAATACTGTATGTTAACCGTCTGCTCTCATTAGCAGTCTATGTGTGTTTGTTTTGTATTTCCAAGTGCACACTTTTAAAATAGTTGCTCGAATTTCCTTGCATACTTTCATTGGAATATTGACATTGATGAAAATGTGACAGGCATAGGTCAAATACTTCTCAATCCAAACTCAAACGTCCAAATATGTTTATAATTTAAGGAAATATTATGATACTGTTTTGCGATAATCTGGCAAACATATGGGACTGTAAACTCGGAATTGTAATTCAACGGCTGATGACATGCTACTGTGTTGTATAATCAAATATAAATTTGTGGTATAATAACTCATTATTTAAAAAGATGTACTAAAA
The DNA here is from genome assembly GCA_963678985.1 of Spisula subtruncata. Lineage (NCBI taxonomy): Eukaryota > Metazoa > Mollusca > Bivalvia > Venerida > Mactridae > Spisula > Spisula subtruncata. The sequence goes on along the minus strand of OY787677.1, from coordinate 11,259,971 downwards.
TCAGAACGCCTGTTTTCGCAAATATTGAATGACACTCAATATTTATTCAAATTAATCTCTAAAAAAACCGATGTGATTGTTTTAAAGCTATTAAAATTCAAATACATTTTCCACGTCATGTCATAGGGATATATGCTTGCATTCTGTTAAGAAGACAGACAACATTACTTTTTTTTGGCCATGGGGAAATTAATTAATATTTGCCTATTAATACGAATGAGACATTATGTTCTACAGGTAAAGCAGCACCATACCCAGGATGTGAAGATTGTGGGTGTTGTGTAAGTAAGGTGTGTGCCCGTGCATATGTCCAAGGTGGATGGAGGGATGATTTCTGTACACACGGATGCATTGAAGGTATAGGCGGTAACAAGTGCTACAACAAATGTTCTTATGACTGTGTGACATGTGAACAAGTAGAAAGAAACAATTGCGATACATGCGAGACCAGGAAGTATCTTTCAACTGTCACTAGGAATACTAATCAGGGTCCAAAGACATTAAAGGGTTGTGTAGATTGCCCAGGAACTTGCACAACGTGTACATCAGAAACTAGTTGCGAAGAGTGCCAGAATCGATACTACAATACTGGACAAGATGGCGACTGTTCCCAAAAATGTCCTACGAATTGTTAAGCATGTATATCATCAACCAGCTGTCAGGAATGTTACACTCCGTTCTACAATGAAGGTTCTACAACAGACTGCTCCCTGTCATGCCTAGGGAATTGTGTTTGCTTATCGCCCGGTATTTGTTCATCATGTCAAGATGGTTTCTTCAACGTAATTCAACTGTATTCCAGTCCTTGTCCAGATACGTGCAAGCTCTGCATAGATCAGAACACCTGTCAGTCTTGCAAAGATGGATATTTCAACGGACGGGGTTTGCTGACCAATAACGACGTTAATGATTGTGCACTGCAATGCAGAGAGACTTGCTTCCAATGTACTTCGTATGACGTATGCACATTTTGTAAACATGGATATTACGGCTCTTACTGTCAGCACGATTGTTCCATTGGGTGTAAAAATGGTGAATGTGCTACAACCGATGGTTCGTGTGCGTGCAAGGAGGGATTTGCTGGCAGTCTTTGTGATGAATGTGTAATCGGTAAACATGGTGAACTGTGTGACCTTAATTGCCATGTGGCATGTAAGGACATAGTATGTAACAGAAAAACAGGACATTGTGTTAGTTGTAAAGCGGTTAATATAACAGGCGATTTATGTAATAAATGCATAAATGGTATGTGGGGTACAAACTGTTCTTCAATATGTCCAACATATTGTGACGGACATTGTTGGAGAAGCTCTGGCCACTGTGAATCATGTGAAGGGAATTTTCAAGGCAATACATGCAACCAATGTTCAGCTGGGTATTATAGCGAAATGTGTGATCTAGTATGTCCAGTACAGTGTTACAACACACTTTGTGATCGCTCTACCGGCACATGCGGATCATGCAACAAGAATTATGCCGGTCAAACGTGTGAGGACTGTATTGCCGGATTCCATGGACTTACCTGTGATGTTCAATGTTTATCCACAAAATGTTCTAACAATATATGTAATAGGCAAACTGGTAATTGCTTATCGTGTCCAAACGGTTTCTATGGATTGCAGTGTAACTTAAGCTGCTCCCAGGGATGCAAAGGTAATGTTTGCGATTATGCATCGGGCGCTTGCTTTGACTGTAGAAAGCCATATACTGGGGACAAATGTTGTCTTGCTAGTGGAAATTGCCGTTACTGTTCTTCACATTCAGTATGTGAAATGTGTGAAAATGGTTTTTATGGAGATATATGCGACACACCTTGCCCAACTTCATGTTATATCGACGATGAAGACACACAGTGTCAAAAAAATAATGGAATATGTTAAACATGCCCAAACGGTTTTCATGGCGATTACTGCAACTTGACTTGCAGTGAAAGATGCGCAAATAATCGTTGTGATAGGGACGGTGGACACTGTACTGATGGTTGCACTGGTGACTACGAGGGTCCTACATGCGCACAAGGTAATATAAAAGTGATTTATTTACGACTTATGTACATACATATTTACACATATACAATTGTAATAATTGTAGACATAACGTAATAGTGCAGGCTTAATATATATATCCCTTAATGTATTAACTTAACAGGCAGCTTTCCGTTCATTGTTAGATAAACAATGCAAATCGTGAATTATGTAAAGGTAAAACACCGTCATGGCTGTTGTCATTCGATCTTTATCTTCCTTGTCCCAAAGGTATTTCGGTTTTGAAGGCTATCGAATGTATGAAAACGACACACGTAAACAAACTGTGTATATATACAGTATAAACACTGGTCACGCAACTTACACATGTCAATAACATGCAATGGTACAACACTCTATAGCCATGATCATATTTCAGTTGATGACACTGCACGTATTGTTGGTATTGCTGTTGGAGTTTCATCTGCCACCATTGTGGTTGTTATCATCATATTGCTAGCAGTATTTTGTTTCATCTTCCGGAGATGGTAAGCTGACTCATTGTTATTATATATAATAATGTATTCATGTGAAAACAAGTCTGCCTATATGAAATGATATGAAGAAATCGGACAGCATTCGACTTACGTGGCCAAGATAGAAACTATAACACTATAACACATCACAACTACACGGAGCAAGGCATTTAAAGTAATCAATCTTCATTTATGATAGGTAATGTTACTTAACTTATTTTCTAGCATGATATTCAGTAATCAATAACCTTGATTGCGAATAAAGTGAATATATACACATGTATACACCAACGCGCTCAAAGTTCTTACGCGTTTCAACAGTTGGACACACATAACATTTTGTCCAGAACCCAACAGTTTTCAGAAGTTTGCACGACGATACCGAGTGAAACGATCTATATTTCATTAAAGTTTTCAGTAAAATTTCAGGAAACGAAAGAACAAGCGGGGAAAAGTGGTGGAATCAAGTTATGTTAATACAGAATTCCAACCAGAAACTCCTGATCAACAGGAGGACGCACAGACGCCTAACGGTATGTATATATAAAACAAAACTAAATGTATAAACAATAATCATGAAGTGGTGTACATATTTCTGAACTTTAACTGATCACAATGCAATGAGTGAAAAACATAGTGTATATTGATTTATTGTTAATGTTTGTGTCTGTTATAATAGACTTTACTGATTCTCCGAGTGTGTTCATTTTTGTACCGTATGTGTCATATTGTGTGTGTTGAGTGTTATCTACATTTTGTACCAACAAAGGTATGAGCAAATCAGACAGGGAAGTTAGCACTCAACCTAACCAGCTGAGCACAGAAATAAGAAACACCACATAACTACCATAACTACACTGAGCATTGCCCGCACATAAGCAAAAGAAACAATTAAAAGTCCAAGTCCCCTCCGAAAAATACAGGATGACCCAATTTTACAAGAAAGTATATAATAACGGTTATTGCATGAGATTAAATGAAACGCAGCCACGACCCGACCAAGTTCTCCAAGGCCCCGCTGCACGGCCACACGTGTCTTACAAATATACATTATCTGTTACCGTTTTTCCTAACTCAATGTAACTGTGTAAAAGAAGCTCAGTGGTTAGTACAAATATAAAGGATAGGCCTCTTTGTTTTCATGTTCAGTTGCATAATTAAAGATATGTTTTTTGCATGTGTTGCATTATTGTATTTTAGTAAACTTTCAGTTAAATCAAATGAAATACGGATTTTTACATTCCAGAATATGAAGTATTGGGTGCAAGAAATCAAATGGACGAAACAGAGTATGATGCGATCAAATAACAACACAACTGATAACATAATAATAACTACACAGCGGATAGTACCTTACACCCATTAAGTGACATATGAATTTATAGTATAAAGGTATTTTGTTGTCGTTAAATAAAACTGTAAATGAAACACTACATTTGTATATTGATATTAGGGTAAGGTGTATTTTGGAAACAACAGTATGTAGCATTGACTTAATAAATATGTGATATATTTTATCATATCACATTACCCATTGATGATTGTATTGTATTGTGGACCGGAGAACTTTCTTGAAATTGAATATATCTTGAATCTTTAAACTTGAACGTGGTACATACCACATTTTCTTCAAATAACACACTAATTACATTCCATGTATCCTATCTAGTATCCTAAGATAGCAGGATTAGACAATTGATAACCTAGATCACTATTGCAATAGTGTGTGTAAATTAATTTTCTATATACAAATTTGCATATCGAGTGTTGTCTACAAGACCAGCGTGCATGTCCTTCTTTGATAGCAGGCAGTTACGACAGTCTTATTTGCAAAACTTCAATATACTCGTATATCATGATAAGTATGCGTTATATAATGTTTCTGATCGATAGTAGTTGGACGGCGATACATTCAGCTAAGTTTCTTCCGTCAATATAGCATTATTGTCTTTATCTCATGTGCTTGTAATTGTGTACTTCTGTGTACTTCGCATAAAATATCAAATTTCATCAAATACAATTTTTACATTGTTCCATTTTCACTGTGCATTTATAACATTTGTGTACATGTCTGATGAAGATAACTATTTTTGTTTTCTGAATTTGTAATTTCGTCTTTGGTTTGATGCATTTTACAGCATGTACGAGTAAGTCAGGGACGTGTGTTATTGTTACATTGTAGATGTGTACTCGTTTATTTCATAGCAAGAAATGAAAATTGTAAGTGGTTTATTTATGAAGAATTTGGCCTGTGAATGTAACCATAATTAATTCAGTAGTTTTTGTTCCGTTTTTGATATTTGGTTTTGAAACGTCTTGTACCAATAATATCATATCCCGTTTCATTAATCAAGTCAAATATTATTCGATAATAATAATTGGTGTAGCATGAATAAACCAAACACGATGGTAAACAAAATAATTATGAATAACACAGATCAGAAGAGAATGACATCGGTTGAAAATGTGAAAGTTGTAGCAGTACTGCATATCATTGCTTTGTTTGATTGGATATTTCCACATATCGATGGCTTAAAATAATACACTTTCAAATTCTGATTTACAATGCGCTTCTGGTGAGCCTATTTTCATGAAAACCAGAACTTGTCATATTGACCCAGTTTTTGGTAGTTGTCTCAAAATATCGCCTTAGTACTTACAACCTCCTCATTATAAGCCATTGATATTTATAGTTATTTTGTTACATATGTGCATTATGTTAATTTTGAAAGTCCTTATTTGTATATCAATATTACCAATAAATAAGTAAAAGTAAATGTACTGTTCTTGTTCATTATTAGATCACACTGTTTTTGTTAATATTTGGATCCAAAAGAAACTATCATATTGGTCCCCAAGAATGCCAGTTTCGGAATTGTATGCCACTTTGATAACGTTCGTATATTTACACAATTAATATAAACAGCTACATGTAAGTTGTATTCCAGTGGTATAGAATGTCGTGTGGCCAAAATACGCATAATTGTTTAGTCGTAGCAGCAGGTTACAGAGAGATCAACCAAATACATAATAAAAGTACTGACACAATATATATAATCAGCTACAGTATTTTAGTATTTCTTGATTTGCATGCATTACATTATTGCATGACTATCATACAATATGAAAATGAAAGTGAAAAAGGCTGATACAATCTCATTAAAATCACACCATTATTATGTTCCATGTTTGTATGCTGTTGTATGATCTGACGACACACCGTATGGGGTCATGTCGATGTGAATTTTATGTCATCCAACCATAACGATTATTTAACATATCTGTAACTTAGGGTGTTTCATTTTTTGAAAATTTTCTCCGATCAAAAACCTTTTTTGCCCAACTGTGACCCTCCTCAGCAATGCAAATATACACAATTTCAGCTAAATTGGTCGATGTTTACATCTTGCCATTCCAACTCAAACTTTTGATCCAAGAGGGTATTATATCCAATATTGGATTATTTCATAATTTTCAAACTTGTGCAAAATATGTGATGTTGAATATCATTTTGAAGGGAATGATCAGAGGAACAATGCTGTAGAAGAAATCATAAGATTAAATGCGTTTATAAAGAGTTATGGCCCTTTCAAATTTGTCAAAAATGGCTTTTTAGGAAAGGACTCAAAAAGGTACATTCAATGGGACTAACAATATTGTTTGACTTACGTATTGTTCTTCGAATAGTTATGTCCACTTTTAATAATAATATAGTAATTTGTAGATTTTCCTCCATTTTGATCAAGGCACTGTCACTCTATGGTAGCTCGCAATCATAATGATACGCTTCGTCTGTGCAGTATTTACATAGTTGTTTATGTACCCCGTTTCTCATAGGCTGGAACCAACAGACAGAGCGAACGTGAAACCAACATAAATAGCGACGTTGAGGAGCCTCTACAATTTCAAAACCTAATTATTTTGCTTCGGGAAAGCACAATTTCCCCCTGATGGTAGATGGATTTGTTGAAAAGACCAAGCACGTGGCTACTCTTTCACCTGTTACAAAAATTAAGTGACTGGCTAACAATGCCGTCTTAGCAATGGGATTATGATTGGGTGTAACTTAGAACCCTTTTCATCTTCTAAATAAAGATCAGAATAAGAAAGTCCTAAGCACTGTGTAAATCTCAGTGAAACTTGTACGCAAATGTGAGACAGAAATCTGTTGCAGACATGCCCGGCAGACATGGTCAACAGTGCGAAAAGCAATGCCCTACTACATGCAAGCGCAATGTCTGCAAACGAGACACGGGGAACTGCCTTGAATGTAAGTCAACCAATATTACAGGTGTTAAATGCGACATATGTATGCTTGATAATTGGGGTGCAGCGTGTTCGAAAACCTGTCCAACCACTTGTCAAGGACAATGTGAAAGGAACACTGGGTACTGCGTAACGTGTACAGAGAATTTTCACGGAAATATATGTGACGAATGTTCAGCGGGATATTACGGTCCGATGTGTGATGAACTTTGTCCAGAACATTGTTACAACTCACTTTGTTATCGCACGAATGGAACGTGTGGATCATGCATCCATAATTATGCCGGTCCAACGTGTGAGGACTGTGTGGCCGGATTCCATGGACTGACCTGTGATGTCCTATGCCGATCAACGAAATGTTCTAACAACGTTTGTAATAGGCAAACTGGCAATTGCATATCTTCTCCGAACGGATTCTATGGATCTCATTGTTACTTTAGCTGTTCACCGGGATGCAATGGTAATGTTTGCGATCATGCATCTGGTGCATGCTTTGAATGTAGAAAACCATATAGGGGCGACAAATGTTGCCTTGCGGGTGGTCATTGTCGTTACTGTTCTTCAAATAAAGTTTGCGAAACGTGTGATAATGGCTACTATGGAGTTAAATGTGACACACCTTGCAAAACTTCATGTTATGCTGAAGGACTAGACACAGTGTGTCAAAAAGACAACGGAATATGTTTGACATGCCCAAACGGTTTCCATGGCGATTATTGCAACATGACTTGCAGTGAAAGGTGCGCTAACAATCGCTGTGCTAAGGACGATGGACATTGTACTGATGGGTGCACTGGTAACTACGAGGGACCAACATGCGCACATGGTAATACAATAATAATAAATTATTTCATGAATCACTACACACTTTAAGTTCCAATATATTAAAACCTTATACAAACGGACGGAAATGTTTTGTTTATTTAGTTTGAAGTAATTGTAGACATGACTTACGAGGGGTGTTCCACACATAATGCCACTTGCATCGGTGCTCATATAGCGGAAGCTCATTTGTTCATTTTGATTTGCTCTGTCCTTCAAAATACTCTCAACCAGCCACAACACACCATAGCCGGTCAATCCATTTTTGGAAGCATTTTTCAATGGTGACATCAATCAGACACTGATAAACAGCAGATCCAAGGACAATTCTCCAATAGTTTCTCCTTTCAGATAAATGACATTTTAAGTTTTGGAAAGAGAAAATAGCCACAGGGGTTCAAGTACGAATACGGAGGGTGCAAAAGGACGGTAACCTTCTCAGACTCCAAAAAGTCAGTCTCAATACGTGCCGTGAGCGATTGTATGATCATGCCGAAGTCGGACATACTTAAGTCCTGGTTTGGGCGGGACTTTTGTAGTAGTTCTTTAATTTTCTCAGAAAATCGTTTTTATAAAATTTGCCTGTGACCCTTCTGCCTTTTGGCTACACGATTTGAATAGCTGGACCCTTATTAGTGAAATAATAGCATACAAAACATTTTTTCCCGTTCGAATTTGTTTGGTTATACTTGGGCGTCCGGCATTTTTAGTGGCGCATATTGTGTTGACAACCTTCCGCTTTGGTACAAAATAATACACCCAGGTCTCATCACCAGTGACTATATTATCAAAAGCCTTTTTACTATATTTCGGGTACATTTTGAGAAGTTGTTTTGCCATTGTTACACGCGTCTTCTTTTGCTCATCCGTAAACAAATGGGGTATCCATCTTCCCTTTATATTTCTAACTTTTAGGTGTTTCTTCAAAATTGCATGAACTCTTGCTAACGACAAGTTTGTCATTCGAGCCATTTGCCTTAAGGTGAATCGAGCATCAGGTTTGAGGATATTTCGGAATTGTTCATGTTACCTTTGACCGTAGTTGTTGCAGGACGACCTGGGCAAGCAACATCTTTCAGTTGCTGCTGCCTAGCACTAAATTTAGCCGCCCACCAACAATCAGTTCTGGGAGACATTTGGCCCTCCCCAAAAATGTCACACACCTCGCAGTTAATATCTACAGTCTTAATGCCGAGTAATGACCTACCTTTTATATAGGTCCTTTTTCAAGCTTTTTCAGATCGTTTTCCTGATATTGGGTGTATAGTCTAACGAATGAGCTATGAAACGATGTACTCTGTACCGAGGCCAGTGAACGTGTCGACGATATATTTACCTGTGTCACGAGCCAGTGATCACTCAATCGACACGAGGTTGTTTTGTGCCTTTATTTGCACGATTTCCACGAAATAAAGCGTAGATGACATTATCAATGGAACACCCCTTGTACAAGCATCATGTTATAAGGACGTCTTAGCTTATACAGTTTACATGTACCATTTATTCTTTGTTAAACAATGCAAATCGTGAATTGTGTATAGGTAAAACACCGTGTATGTCATGGCTGTTGTCATTCGATCTTTATCTTCCCTGTCCCAAAGGTATTTCGATTTTGAAGGTTATGGAATGTATGAAAACGACACACGTAAACAAACTGTGTATATATACAGTATAAACACTGATCACGCAACTTACACATGTCAATAACATGCAATGGTACAACACTGTATATCCATGATCATATTTCAGTTGATGACACTGCACGTATTGTTGGTATTGCGGTTGGAGTTTCAGCTTCCACCATTGTGGTTGTGATCGTTATAGTGATATCAGCTGTCTGTTTCATCCTTCGAAGATGGTAAGCTGACTCATTGTTATTACTGTATATATAATTATAATAATGTAAAAACAACTCTGCCTATATGACATGCTATGAAGACATCGGACAGGGAAGACAGCATTCGACTTACCAGGCCAAGCTAGAAAAAATAACGCCATTACACATCACAACTACACAGAGCAAGGAATTAAAAGTAATAAATTAACTTCCTATGCCAGGTTATGTTCATTAACTTATCAATCATGGTATTCAGTAATCTGTATTGTTTATCTAGCTGCGGTTGATTGCGAATAAAATGAATATATATACATGCATATACGAATGCAAAACGCTATAAGTTATTACGAGTTGAAACAGTCGGAAACATAACATTTTGTTCAGAACTCAAATCTTTCAGAAGCTTGTACGACGATACCGAGTGATAAGGTTTTTTAATTAAAGTTGTCAGTAAATTTTCAGGAAACGAAGAAACGAGCAAGGGAAGGTGGTGGAAGCAAGTTATGTTAACACAGAATTCCAACCCGAAATTTCAGATCAACAGGAGAACGTGCAAACGCCTAGCGGTATGTACAGATAAAACAAGACTACCTATATGCACAATATTCAATAAGTGTTACATGTATAGTACTCACATAACTTCATGTTATCCCCATGAACACCCGAGGGAAAATACTTTATGGCTGTGCAATATCAATGATTCGTAGTTAATGTTTGTGCCGGTTTTAATAGCCTTTTCTTGTCCTTTTGGTTTCGTTTGTGCAATGTTGTGTCTGTTGAGAGACAATTACATGTCGTACACAGTCTTACATGTATTTGTTTTTATCTTTTAACGTTTATCCTAACTTAATGTACCTTTGTTACAGTAACTCAGTGGTTAGTGCGATTGCCGTCTAAACTGGCGACCTAGTATAAATCCGGGTATATGCCTGCTATATTTCAGTAGAAATAAAGCAAAGAAAGGCTAAGTCCTGTTGTTTTCATGTATATATGTATAGTTAAAGATATGGTTTGATTTTTGTTACTTTATTATTGAATGTATTGTTATTGAACATTTAGTTACATCAAATGAAATACGTAATTTTTTATCTTTCAGAATATGAAGCATTGGACGAAACAGAATATGATGAGATCAAATAATTACAACAACCGATAACATACGTGCTTGATAACAACTACACATCCGATAACATTCCTGCTTAATACTCAATGATCAAATAAAAAACTACCCATCCGATAAGATACGTGCTTTATACTCAATAAGTGACAAATGGATTAGTTTATTATGTTGCAGTTGTAGCATTGAATAAAAAAAACCTTGCACATGAAACACTATAGTGACTCTTCACAGTCGATAACATACAGTCCAGTTAGGGTATGAATAGAGTGACCAATTACAAGTGCCGATACAAACATGAGTAATATAATTCCAATGGAAATCTAAACTCCTGTTCATTGCAATCTCATTGGTACAAATAATCGGCAGCGTCACTTTCAAAATATTCTTACTGGACTATACGTGGCTTATTTTCAATATGTGACAAATGAATACGTGTATTTGGTTGCAGTTTTAGGATTGAATAAGCTTGTTCATAAAACACTATAATGATTTTCGGGTAAAGTACATATATTTTGGAAACAATATTATGTAGTATTTACTTAATTAATATGTTTTGTATTTTATCATATCACATTTCCCATAAATGATTTTATTATATTGTTGACCGGAGGCCTTTCATATCATTTAATAAATCTTGAATGTTGAAACTTGAATGTGGTGCGTACCACATTTTCTTCAAAGAACACAGTAATTACATGTACATTGTATCCTATCATGTGTCCTAAGATAGCATGATTAGACAATTGCTAATACTTTATAACCAAGTCACTATTGTTATAGTGAGTGTAAAATATTTCACAATATACAGTGGTACTTGAAAGACGGAAGTTATGCTTTAATACAAATTAGTTGCGACAGTAATAATGATTATACAAAGGTGTATTATATAATGTTTCTGAATGATAGCAGTTGGACGGCTATACATGCAGCTCCATGTCTTACGTCACAATATCATTATTGTCTTTATCTACTGTGCTTGACATTGCATTCTTCTGTTCGTATTTTTGGTTTCGCATAACATTTCATTAAATACAAATAACCTGATTGTACATTGTTCCATTTTCACCTTGTATTTGTAACTTATGTGTAAATGTCTGCTGAAGATGATTATGTTGTGTTTTCTAATGTTGTAAATTTTGTCTTCAGTTGATGCATTTTACAACATGTACAAGAACGTCAGAGACGTGAATAATTGCTACATTGTAGATGCGTACTTGTTTATTGTATAGCGGGAAATGAAAGTAGAAAACCTTTTTTAGAAATTTATCCATGATGATTTTTTGTATGAATGTAACCATAATTATTTGATACATGTAAACAGATTGAGTAGTTTTTGTTCCATGTGTGGTTTTATGTTCTATCATGTATTTTTTCAGACAAATTGTATCCTGTACCTGTAATTAGTTAAAAACTGTATTTGATATTAATGTTTAGTCTAACATATAATTAAATCAGTGACACGTAGGTAAACAAAATATGAATAACACGGATCAGAACTGGATGACATCGGTTGAAAATATCAATCGATGTAGCAGTCCTGCATATCATTGCTTTGTATGATTGGTTATTTCCAAATATTACTGGCTAAGAATGATACATTTTCACATTCTGCTTGGCAATGAGCTTCGGGTGAGCCTATTTACATGAAAACCAGAACTTGTCATATTGACCAAAGTGAAGTTGAAAAATCTTGTTTTACCACAAGCAAAAGGCATTTTCACGCAGTTTGTGCTAGTTTTCTCACAATATCGATTTTATACTTACGATATTATCATTCTAAGGCAGCGATACGTATATCGATTTTGTTTCATGAGTACATCATGTATATTTTATTTGTATAATAATATTATCTTTAAATAAATATAAGTAAATGTATTGTTCTTGTGCATTACACCTGGTGTGTGAGTTTTCCTTGTCTTCAATGTCAATAATTAATTAACATATTTATTTAAATATTAGATCACAATGTCGTTTTAAACATTCGGTTCCAAAAGAAAAATATTGACCTCCAATAATGTCAGTTTCGGAATAGTATGCCAATTTGGTCATGTTCGTATGTTACACAATTAATACAATCAGCCTTTGTTTTGTAAATTGTATTCCAGTTATATAGAATTTCTACACAAATTAAGTTACCAATATTCTAGGGCTCTTCTCAGCGCAAGCTCATTTTCACATGTTAACTTCCCCTGGTCATTTGGCAACCAATGGAAACCTACGTTCGTGTTTCCCTTGGGAGACTATTTCTCTCCAGTGGGTGTGATAGCCAACGTCGATCTGCACCCCCCCCATTAATAGACACTGCACACATAGGTACCAATTTATACATTGGTCGAGTGGAGCATATGGGTCGTGTTTAGGGAAATTAACCAGTGGTCCAGACGTGTGTTAAACCCGTGACCCCTCGATCTGGAGCGCGCGCCACACCTCTATGCTACCCTACTGTATTTAGTGTTTAGTCACGACAGCAGGTTGTAGTCGGATCAACAAAATACATAATACATTACTGACACAACATTGATATTTTGCTACAGGTGTATATATTTCTTGTTGTGCATACAGAAATATTTTCTTCAATACTAACATCTTGCCACACCTTGATTATTGCTGCACTATCTGGGGCTATTGCAGTGATGGACTATTAAATAAGTTGCTTAAATTCCAGAAAAGAGCAGCTTGAATAATTCTAGACAAGCCTTATGATGCACCTACTCAAGCCTTATTCACTGATCTAAAATGGATGAAAATGCAAGACCGCATATCTTACAAATAAGCTATCTTTGTCTATAAACCCTTGAATAATTTATTTCCCGAGTACATGTCAAACCTATTTATTGACACTACTAATGCATCACTATGATCTCATTAAAACAATAATCTCTACATTCCTAAACCTAGACTTGAGTTCTCCAAAAAATCTCTTGCATATTCTGGTCCAAAAATCTTGAACAAAATACCCCTAAACATGCGTCAGTCAAGTTCACTAAATGCCTTCAAAACCACATGTCTCACATGGTTTTACTCTGGTGGATGTACTGATGATTCTTTGTGAATATTGTCACAATTAGTATTATTTTTGCCTGTGAATATTGTCACATACATTGTCATTCTGTTGTTTTGTAAATAATATTTCTTGTTTGTTACATTCAAATGTTTATTTTCATTTCAGGAGTATTATTACTATTGTTAGACTTTCTGCTTTGTTATACTACTGAAAACATGTACATATCATTTGTCATAGAGGCTCACAGGGAAGACTTGGCTCGCCCAACTGTGTTGCCTCTTTAAATAAAGTCGTGATTATTATTATTATTATACTATATTATTTCATGACTTTGTACTATCATGCATTGTGAGAATGAAAGTGAAGAAAGAGGCTGTAAAATCTCATCAAAAGCCCGACAATCATTATGTTCCTGAAGACACTCTGTATGGGATCATGTCGCTGTGAACTGACGTCATATATCAATACAATTATTTAACAAATCTGAAAGTGCGGCGACAGCTTGATATATATGAATGTTGTCATATCTTTAATAACGTAAAGACATAGAGCAAATGTAAGGGTCTTTTATGAGATTGAGGATGACAGGTACACAAATATGCACACGACTTTGCCACTCATGTCTAAAAAGACCAACTGAAACAACAATCATTAGGTTTATTGTAGAAAACATACATCACGACGTGTTTCAACCAAGCTTTAATAGGCCGGTTCACGTGTTATCAAGGTAATGTAATGGAACTCTTTGTTTGAGGCGGTAGGGACGTTTGTTTTTGGTAGGTTAGAAAAGCTTATTTGTTGTAATTAAACACAAGTAACGTTGACTGAAAGTTGCAATTGTTTATACCATTTACGTCCATGTGTTACAATTATGTCGTAATACCAGGGTTTAAAATATGCTGCAGTAATTGACTGCATATATTGTCGCAAAAGTTTACTTTGTAATAAAGTATGTATACTTTAAATGAAGGAAGTTATTAAATTGCTCATCCGTTAAATGCTCGTGAATACATCCTGAATAAGACGTAGATATATTGCGTTTCAAGTTGTGGTATCCGATCATTATATCCTGAATAGTCGTTGCTATTATATCGTTTTGTAGTATTTAAACTTAAAATGTACAATAAACTTCCATAGTTTTGAAGGCATTTCAAGGATCAAATATAAATTGATAACTACATGTAAATATTTGTAGAAGTTTGGAATAAGATTGCTGGATTGAGGTAAGAAATTATAATGTATTAATTATATTCCATTGCAGTATTCGATGTACGTATTAGTGTTTGTTCATGTATTAAGTCGATAAGAAATAATTTCCCAACATATTTCGTCATTTTTAGGAACATTAACGCCAAAATGATTATGAACAGTATGAAACCAGTTGCGATTTTAATACCGATCACCGACAAAAGGACATACATGTTTGGTTTGTTACAATTATGCTTTTCAACTTGTAGACTGATGATACCTATTGTGATATATACAGGTATACGTCCGATCAATAGGAATACAATGCACATAGATATACTGATAACATTAATTTTAAAACACGCAGAGATACAAATCGGAATATTTGAAATATTAACATGTCAGAAAATTGACATTACAACTAAATCCTGTATTGGTTAGGCTTCCACAGGTGCTAAGTATGTAAATGTTACTAAATGCATATGTAAATTTCAAATTTTGCGTACGTTATAGGAACGTTATTATCTCTCTTTATGTAGGTAGGGCAGACCTCTATAAAACAAATGAAAACCATGATACTCATTCACGCTCAAGAAAGTTTAGAAAACTATAATAGTGGTTGTTACTGTATAGTTGGTATAAAATAAAACCTCCACAGTTGATATTTGATTGTATTAAGCGAGTTTATGAGCATTATACGACCCCAACACTAGATGGAATCCTATACGTATACATATTGTCGAAAACATTATCTTGTATAAACACCAATGATACAGCTCTGGTGACAATTGACATGGAAACGCTTTTGTCAGCAAAGTCTGGATAAATGATTGGCATACAAACGAGATATTGTAAATGTATGTAGATATTCTAAAGCATGGTTATTCAATTTTTTAATACACTATAATTATCGATGTTTTTTTTCAGATGTAACCAATTACATGTAAAATACATGTAAAATACATGTACAATACATGTAAAATACTACTCAGAATGAATTCCCTAAGCCATTGCCTACTACTTGTATTGATGTGCCGTTGTCACTTCAGTAAGTAACGTATATTCATGTATATTGTATTATTAGTACAACGGCTGAATGTTGGTTTGCTGATTACTCATGCAAGATTATCATTACATGTCCGTGAGGTGTTCAACTAACTTATGAACAGAAAATGAACATCGATATTTTGTTACTCTAACAATGAAAAAGAATAACAACTTTTATTTTGTGTAAAGTAGTGTATAATGAAGTATATATGACATTTGTAAATTGCAAATATGTTACGTTAAAGGAGAAGACGGTGTTATTATTTGCGTTTTGAAGGTCCAAAACTCGAAAAAAAATGTTTACATTTTCCGTGTTTAATCGGTGTTTTAATATCAACCAGATAGTAAATTCTACTGTCAAAGCATGAGAAGACTTCGACATCCACTGTTTTGTTATAATATATATCAAAGTTGTTTTCTGTGGCTTTCTATCTGGTGACTTGACGCTGAATCTGGATGAAACACTATGTTCTCGGAACAATCACTAGGAACGATACGTAGCATTTATTTGTTGAAAACCTGGTTTGAAGCGGTTTGTACATAGACCACAGACTTCAATTTCGTCCATTTGTTGTTGATTTTGACCTGCGTATTTCCATAATAACAAACACAATGCCTTTCAATGAAAATGGCTGCGAACACACATAGCTGAACAAGCATCAACTTCTCCCTATCCTTGTGACTTTTTCTGAAATATCATATCCTAATATATCATAATTTTTCTAAAATACAGCATTGCTTCGCCAAAGTGAAACAATGTTTCAACATAATGTTGTTTATTTCGCATTTCTAGACTCGAATACTTTTGGCAGCGATGCATTTTTTAATTTTCAGCGTATTATCCAATATTGCATAATCGGCGTTCGTGTGTTGTTTATAAATGAGCTGAACACCTCTCGTAGACACAGAACATAGCTGTGATTCATAGCCCAACACGTTGCAATTATTAGCAATAATCTGTATCGTTTATATTAAGAATAACATTCAAGTGCATTTACGTTGATATGAAACGATGACTACCAGTTTGATTGTTACTTATTGTGCCAAAATAACCTTTAAATAAATTCAATAGAAAACATATATCAAGGAGATAAAAACATAAGAAGTTATATTATACGTACAGCGTACTTTTTCCGTCTTAATTCCATAGTTGGTTGTGATAATCAAAAGTGGATTAATTACAAGCATTGCTTCATTGAATTACCTAGTACGTTTATACGTTTATATTCTAGTTGTAACAGCACCACCAACAGAATGCTTAAACTGTGGATGTTGTGTAGATCAAGTGTGTGAAGATCAAACTGTTCAATATTTTGGTTGGCGGGAGGATGTGTGTACACACGGCTGTAATCCAGGTTATGGTGGTTTCAAATGTAACGCTAAGTGTCCTGATGATTGTGTCACCTGTCAACACGCAGTACCGAAAAATTGTGCAACATGCAAGATCGGGAAGTATCTTTTCAGTGTAACTAGATATGTAAATAATAGGCCAAAGACATATCAGGGTTGTGTAGATTGTCCAAAAACTTGCACAACGTGTACATCAGCAACTAGTTGCCAGGAGTGCGGACATCGATATTACAATACTGGACAATATAACGACTGTTCCCAAGAATGCCATTCGAACTGTAAGAAATGTACATCATCTTCCAACTGTCAGGAATGTTACCCTCCATTCTACAATCAAGGAACCATCACAGACTGCTCTCTGTCATGTCCAGGTAATTGCATTTGCTCATTGCCCGGTATGTGCTCATCATGCCAAGATGGTTTCTTCAACGTAAACCAACAGTGTATGAATCCTTGTCCGGATTCTTGCAATACCTGCACAGACCAGAATACTTGCCAATCATGCAAAGACGGTTACTATAACAGAATAGAAATTTCGACCAATAACGAAGTCACGAATTGCTCACATTCGTGCAGAGGGTCTTGCTTCCAATGTTCGTCGTATGATGAATGCACTAAATGCAAACAGGGATACTATGGGTCAAACTGTCAACATAATTGTTCTGTTGGATGTACAGATGGTGAATGTGCTACAACCGATGGGTCGTGTGATTGCAAGGAGGGATTTGCTGGTAGTCTTTGTAATGTATGTGCGCCTGGTAGACACGGTGCACTGTGCGACCTTCATTGCATTGAGGCATGTATGGGCATGATGTGCGAACAGAAAACAGGAAATTGTGTTAGTTGTAAAGTGGTTAATATTACAGGCGATTTCTGTAAAAAATGTATATATGGTATGTGGGGTACTAATTGTGCATCAATATGTCCAAAGCACTGTGACGGACAGTGTTTGAGAAATTCTGGTAACTGTGAATCATGTGAAGGGAATTTTCAAGGCAATACATGCAACCAATGTTTAGCTGGCTATTATGGCGAATTATGTGAGGAGGAATGTCCAGAACAGTGTTACAGCTCGCTTTGTTATCGTTCCAATGGAACGTGTGGATCATGCAACGAGAACTATGCCGGTTCTACTTGTGAAGAGTGTGTTGTCGGCTTCTATGGAGAGACGTGCGACGTTCCTTGTCTTTCAACGAGATGTGCCAACAACATATGCTATCGGGAAACTGGGGCTTGCATATCGTGTCGAAATGGATTGTATGGAATAGAATGCGAATTTCACTGTTCGCGTGGTTGCAATGGTAATGTATGCGATTTTCGATCAGGCGCGTGCGAGTGTCAGGGCCCGTATACTGGGGACAAATGTTGTTCAGATGGTGGACATTGTCGGGACTGTTCTTCAAATACAGATTGTGAAACGTGTGATAATGGCTACTTTGGAGATAAATGCGACATACCTTGCCCAACTACATGTTATACTGACAGACTGGACACACAGTGTCAAAAACATAATGGAATATGTTTGACATGCCCAAAAAATTTCCATGGCGATTATTGCAACATGACTTGCAGTGAAAGGTGTGCTAACAATCGTTGTGATAAGGACGATGGACATTGTACTGACGGGTGCACTGGTAACTACGAGGGACCTACATGCGCACATGGTAATACAATAATAATCAACTATTTCATGAATCTGTACACACTTGAAGTTGCAATACATTTAAACAGTATACAATAGTACGGAAATGTTTTGCTTATTTAGTTTTATGTAATTTTAGACATGACTTACGAAGAGTGTTCCAAAAATAATGTCACTTACATCGGTGCTCATATAGCGGAAGTTCTTTTGTTCATTTTAAAATTGCTCTGCCATTCAAAATACTCTCGGCCAGCCAGAATACACCTTTTAAGCCGGTCAATCCCTTTTTAGAATAATTTTTCATACACTTCAATGGGGACACCCATCAGACACTGATAAACAGCAGATCCAAGGGCATTTCTCGAATTGTATCTCCTTCCAGATAAATGACATTTAAGTTTTGGAAAGAGAAAAGCCACAGGGGGTGGGCAGTATGGCGAATACGGAGGGTGCGGAAGGATGGTAACCTTCTCTGACTCCAAAAAAGTCAGTCTCAATTCGTGCCGTGTGAGCAATTGCATTATCATGCTAAAGTCGATCATACTTAAGTCCTGTTTTGGGCGGCGACTTTTGTTGAATTTGTATTTATTTTCTGAGAACATCGTATTTATAGAACGTGCCTGTGACCGATCTGCCTTTTGACACAAGAATTTAAATTGCTGACCCTTATTAGTGAACAAATAACATACAAAACATTCTTTACCGTTCGAATTTGTTTTGCAATACTTAGGCGTCTGGCATTTTTAGTGGCCAATATTCGGTTGGCAACCTTCCGCTTTGGTTCAAAAAAATACACCCAGGTCTCATTACCAGTGACTATAATATCAAAAGCCTTTTCACTATATTTTGGGTACATTGTGAGAAGTTGTTTTGCCATTGTTACACACGTCTTATTTTGCTCATTCGTTAACCAATGGGGTATCCATCTTGCATTTATATTTCTAACTTTTAGGTGTTTTCTTCAAAATTGCATGAACACCTGCTAACGACAAGTTTGTCATCGAGCTTATTGTCTTACGGCGAATCGAGCATCCGTTTTGAGGATATTTCGGATTTTTTATGTTACCTTTGGTCGTAGTTGTTGCAGGACGAGATATTTAACTGTCACGTGCCAGTGATCACACAATCGAATCGTGGTGGTTTTGTGCATAAATTGCACGATTTCCACTAAATAAAGCGTAGATGACTTTATCTATGAAGCACCACTCCTAAGAACCATGTTATAAGGACGTCCTGGTTTATACAGTTTACTGTTTATTCTTTGTTAAATAATGCAAATCGTGAATTGTGTAAAGGTAAAACACCGTGTATGTCATGGCTGTTGTCATTCGATCTTTATCTTCCTGGTCCAAAAGTTATTTCGGTTTTGAAGGTTATGGAATGTATGAAAACGACATGTAAACAAACAATGTATATATACATTATAAACACTGATCATGCAACCTGCACATGTCAATAACATGCAATGGTACAACACTGTATATCCATGATCATATTTCAGTTGATGACACTGCACGTATTGTTGGTATTGCGGTTGGAGTTTCAGCTGCCTTCATTGTGGTTGTTATCATCATATTGCTAGCAGTATTTTGTTTCATTCTTCGGAGATGGTAAGCTGACTCATTGTTATTATATATAATAATGTATTCATGTAAAAACAAATCTGCCTATTTGAAATGATATGAAGAAATTGGTCAGGGAAGACAGCATTCGACTTACCTGGCGAAGACAGAAACTATAACACTATAACAACTACACGGAGCAAGGCACTAAAAGTGATCAATTTACGTTTTATGATAGGTAATGTTACTTAACTTATTTTCTAGCATTATATTCAGTGATCAATAACGTTGTTGCGAAAAAAGTGAATATATACACCTGTATACACTAACGCGCTTAAAGTTCTTACGCGTTGCAACAGTTGGACACACATAACCTTATAAAAAGTTCAAAAGTTTGCACGACGATACCGAGTGATAAGATTTTATGCATTAAAGTCGTCAGTAAAATTTCAGGAAACGAAAGAACAAACAGGATAAGGTGGTGGAAACAAGTTATGTAAACACAGAATTCCGACCAGAAACTCCTGATGACGTACAGACTCCTAACGGTATGTGTATATAAAACAAAACTAAATGTATAAACAATAATCATGAAGTGGTGTACTTATTTCTGAACTTTAACTGATCACAATGGAAACGCGATGAGGGAAATACAGTGTAGCTGTGTAATATCCAGGACCCATTGTTAATGTTTGTGTCTGTTTTAATAGACTTTACTGGTTCTTCGAGAGTGTTCATTTCTCTACCGTTTGTGCCATGTTGTGTTTGTTGAGTGTTATTTTCATTTTGTACCAAAAAAGGTATGAGCAAATCTGACAGGGAAGTTAGCACTCAACCTAACCAGCTGAGCACAGAAATCAGAAGCACTACAACACAGTTACACTAAGCAATACCCTCAAGTTAGCCAAAGAAACAATTAAAAGTCCAAGTCCCCACCGAAAAAAATGCAGGATGACCCAATTTCGCAGGAATTTATATAATAGCGGTTATTGCATGAGATCAAATGAAACGCAGCCACGACCCGACCAAGTTTCCCAAGGCCCCGCTGCACGGCGACACATGTCTTACAAATATAAAGGTATTTGTTTTTTATTGGTTACCATTTTTCCTTACTCAATGTAACTGTGTAACAGAAGCTCAGTGGTTAGTACAAATGCTGTCTAAACGGGCGAACAGGTTCAAATCCGGGTGGAGGCACATACATGCATATATGACTGTTATATTTCAGTAGAGATAAAGCAAATAAAGGCTAGGCCTCGTTGTTGTCATGTACAGTTGCATAATTACAGGTATGTTTTTTATTACTGTATTATTGTATTTTAGTGAACACTCAGTTAAATCAAATGAAATACGGATTTTTATATTCCAGAATATGAAGTATTGGGTGCAAGAATTCAAATGGACGAAACAGAGTACGATGAGATCAAATAACAACACAACCCATAACACAGTACTTTATAATAACTGCACAGAAGATAGTGCCCTATACCTAATAAGTGACACATGGATTAATAGTATAAATGTGTTTTGTTGTCGTTAAATAAAAATGTAAATGAAAGACTACATTTGTATATTGATTTTAGGGTAAGGTATATTTTGGAAACAACAGTATGTAGCATTGACTTAATGAATACGTTATATATTTTATCATATCACATTACCCATGTATGGTTGTATTGTGGGCCGGAGGCCTTTCATAACATTAAATAAATCTTAAATCTTGCAACTGGAGCGTGGTGCATATCTTCAAAGACCACAGTAATTGCATTCCATGTATCCTTTCTAGTGTCCTAAGATAGCAGGATTAGACAATTCACTAGCGTAGAATGAGAAAGTCGTAACTAAATAATCAATATTTTGAGAAAAAAACAAAAATAAACTGCCTGACAAACACTCTTTCCTTTAATAAAATAAGCTTTTTCAACTTCATTTTGGTCAACATGACAAGTTCCGACTTTCATGGAAATATGTTCATAAGAAGCACTTTATGATTAGTGGAATAAGGTCGTAAATGGCACTTACGACCTTCTCATTCTAAGCCAGCGAATTGCTGATCACTGCTAACCTAGTCACTATTTTTATAGTGTGTGCAAATTATGTACATACATTTGCATATAGAGTGTTGCCTGCAAGACTGGCAGATATCCTTCTAAAATATCAAACAATTACGACAGTCTTGTTTGCAAAACCTCAGTATATATATCGATTACACAAATGTAAATTATATAATGTTTCTGAATGATAACAGTTGGACAGCGATACATTCAGCTAAGTTTCTAACGTTACTATAGCATTAGTGTTCATCTGTTCGTGTTTTTGTTTCGCATAACATTTCATTAAATACAAAAAACCTGTGTATTCACATTGTTCCATATTCAGTGTACATTTGTAAATTATGGTCACATGTCTGTCTGCTGTTTTTGTTTTCATATGTTGTAAAAGTCGCCTTGGATTTGATGCATTTTACAACATGTATGATTAAGTCAGGGACATGCGTTTTTGCTACACTATGTATGCGTACTAGTTTATTTCATAGCGCGAAATGGTAATAGAAAACATTTCTGAGAAATTTAAGTATGAAGAATTTGGCATATGAATGTAACCAATATTATTTGATAAACAAATGTTATCAGTTGTTTTCCCTTTGTTGTTTTTTGTTCTATCATGTATTTTACCAGAAAAATGTATAGAGTTCATTGGTTGAAAACCGTATTTGATGAAAATTATTAGTGTAACATTTAAATATATCATTGTCACGTCGGAAACAACTTATGAATAACACGGATCAGAATAGAAAGCCCTCGAATAAAAATATCATCAGTACAGCATATTATTGCTTTGTTTGAATGGAAATTTCCACATATCGCTTGCTTAGAATGATGATAATACATTTTAAAATTCTGCTAATGGGCCTATTTTCATGAAAACAAGAACTTGTCATATTGACCAAAGTGAAGTTGGAACATCTTGTTTTGCCGTAAGCAAAAATAAATGTCCAAGCTGTTTTTGCTAGATTTCTCAAAATATTTATTTTGTACTTACGACCTTCTCATTCTATGCCAGCGATATCTATATTTATTTTATTACATTTTTGCATTATGTATATTATTATTCCTATTTGTATATTAATATAATCCATAAATAAATATAAACACGTGTAATATTCTTGTTTATTACACTTGGTGTGTGTTTTTCCCTGTCTTCAACGTCTATAACTAATTTACTAATGATAATTCAATCGTATGTTATCGGCTGTGTAGTTAAATATTCGGTTTCAAACTAAATTGACATGATAGCCTGTAAAAATACCAGTTTCGGAATTGTATACCACTTTTGTCTCTTTCGTGCGTTTAAAATTAAGGTAATCAAATTTTGTTTTGAAAAAAGGTTTCAGGAAATCGGACATTGAAGGCAGCACTCTACTTTACCAGCCGAGTACAGTAAAACCGTAACACAACATCAGTGAGCAATGCCGGCACACAAGCCAAAGACATGACCAAAACGTCCCCGCCCCCCCACAAAAACGCAAAACGACAAATCTCACAAAAACAAAAAAAATAACTGTGATCCCAAGAAACCGAATGAAACACAGCTAAGACCCTATCAAGTTTTTCTGTTTCTGTAGCTAGTGTTTCTTGTTACAAAAATGTACTATGAGATGCAAATAAAATATACTTAAACGCAAAGTTGTTAAGTTACTGCAGCAGGCGACAGTCTTTCAATGCATCAACCGATTGCATTTACTGACGCAACAAGCATAATCTGCTACACGTACACCTTAATGTTTCCGTCGCACCAGAAACGCTTTATGTGTCCAAAGGAATAGTAGCTTGAGTTGCAGATACATGGCAAAGCAAGGCGAAACTATCGTTGGTGTACGTATAGTTTTACCAATTTACATTTACGATTTCAATATTTGTATTGTTATGGTGCATAAATACCACTTAGTATTCAGAGGTAGCACCGAGTGGCATTAACACTTCGTTTATACAAGTTGACTTTTAGAAACGTGGTAAAACAAGACAAAGATGTCATAGGCGTTTGCTCTGCATAAGCAATATGCACAACGATAAGAGTGTTTTTATTGTGCCTCCAAATCCAAAAGGAATGCCATCTAGTGGTTAGTTAATACCTATTTATTTAAGGTCGAATGTGAAACAAGTATTTCCAACGTATATTAATTACTCACGACGCCTAATTCTTGATGTAATCTATCGTAACGAGGATATGAGAGAAGAGAAGCCAGTTTACTTTATATGCTGAGCGTCTAGCAAGGGAATTTGTGGTACTATTTTTTAGCATCTTTGTTATGATTTGGCCTGGGGTCGAATCCAGGACCGCCGCAGACGGTTTCAAGGTGAAGTTGGTTCAAAAGCTAACCTAACTTTGGATTTACAGCATCTAAGACCAATGTTTGACTTTGCTCTATCACACAATGTGAAAATGAAAGGGAAAGTAGGCTTATACAATCTGATTAAAATCATGGTATTTTTCAAAATTATTATTTTTTCAAATTCACTAAACTTATAATCAATCATTTATAAAATATTAATGAGGTACACTTCATAATTTTATTCTTTTCTATAATTCAATAATATGTTTACATAGGTTTCAATCTAATAGTCCAACAATGCACAAGTGGCATATTTATCTCATTTACTATATGGTGTAAGCACCACGAACACGAATGTACTTTAACATCCACGCCTCATACATGATATAATATTTGTGATGTACATATAGTTATGGGATAATTGTTAACTCACGAATAATGGCCCCCATGTGCTGTAAAAACAATACAAAATAGACTAAGTTTTAAGTCATTGTTAATATAAATTGATTGTTTATTACCTTCTAATTGCGAACTGCTAAATTGTACATGCATTTTAATGATTTCAGCAATTGGAAAAATGCACTAGGAAACAACGATCATGTTGATGATAGATAATGGATGAATTTAGTCAGTGTTTATGATACTATCGGTAAACTATATATGAGGGGTGACGTTTATTGGCTAAATGTAAGCGACTTTGAAGTGTATCGTTATCGTATTCAATGTACAAGGAAAGAAAATGTATCAAAATAAACGTGGGATATTTTTTAAAAGGAACTTTATTTTTCAAATAAGTTGTTTTTTTACCTACCCATGGACTCCTGTGTAACCTACCAGTAATTATGGCTGCGATAATGCATGGGTATGGTCCAATCGTGTCGTCGAGTGGCTATTATTATTATCCCTGTGTGATTGCGGTCCTTAACCGTTCCAGAGACCTGTTATCATTCAGGTAGCCTTACTATGATTGAAGGGGAAGGGTGGTAAAGAAATTGCCCGATAACAGCAGAAGGACTCGAACCCATTTGGAGCAGCCCGACTGCTTCAGACCGTGAGTGTTCAGGCAAATATGGCATGTTTAATCTTCTTGTATATGTTTTTATTTGATGAGTTTTCATAAGTGGTACAGCTACCCTGTCATTCGGCATTAGAAATGATCCGATTTGTGATTTCCCACGTGCTCCATGTGCGAAACATTGGTTTTACACTAAACTGGCAAAAACCGGTTAAAACACATTTAAGCAGTTTGGCAAGTGCAGAGATGTCAAAGTTGTAACGTATGTATCATTTACATTAAGCGAAAACCATATATTGCATTTATTTAGGACATAATACCCCCGAAAACAAAGTTTTGCATTTAGTTTGTCCAACCAAGTGTCATTAGGCCGATATAAGTAGTGTCAAGGTAATGGAATGAAAGTTGTTGATTGGTGCGGTAGGGAAGTTTGCTTGTTGTAGGAAAAAATTACTTTGTTGTTGTTACAATTTATTATTAAGTGTTGACTGAGAGTTGCAATTGTATCTATCATTTGCGCACATGTGCTACACTTTTTTCGTAATACCAGGGTTGAAAATATGCTGCAGTAATTGATTGTTCATATGGTCGCATAAGTTTACAATTTTTATAAAGTATGTACACGTTAAATCAAGGAAGTAACACAATTTCTCATACGTGAAATGTTCGTGAATACATCCACAACAAGACGTAGATG
Source organism: Spisula subtruncata (assembly GCA_963678985.1). NCBI lineage: Eukaryota > Metazoa > Mollusca > Bivalvia > Venerida > Mactridae > Spisula > Spisula subtruncata. Next base: position 11,233,588 of record OY787677.1, on the reverse strand, counting down.
CATTGTGTTTAAAGTAAAAGTGTCCGATCATTGTATCATAAATATTCGTTGTTATTATATCGTGGTGTAATTATTTAAACTTAAAATGTACAATTAACTTCCATAGTTGTGAAGGCATTTCACCGATGGAACATTAATTGATAACTAAATGTAAATATTTGTAGAAGTTTGGAAAAGGTCGTAGGTGTGAGGTAAGATATTTGAATGTATTAATACTATTATAATTATCGTATGTATCTGATTTATTGGTGTTTATTTATGCATTACGTCGATAATGAAATGATATTTTTCCCGAACTCTTTCGTCATGTTTAGGGATATTAACACCATAATGCGTATTAACAATATGAACCCAGTTGCCTATTTTAATGCCGATAACCGACCAAAGGTAATAAAAGTATGGTTAGTTATACTCATGCATTTTAGCTTGTGAACTGGTGATACATATTGTACTATGTACGGCTATACGTTAGATAACTAGGTATACAATGCACATATATGTACTGATTACAATGAGTGTTAAACACATTGAGATACAAATCTAAATATTTGAAATATTCACATGTCAGAAAACCTGACATTACAACCTAAGCCTTTATTGGTTAGGCTTCCATAGATGCTTAATGTAACTATTACTATATATACGAGGGTTGTACCAGAATTACGTAGACGTTTGTCATACGTTCAATACCATTCAACATACAAACAAATAATTGTGTATGGAGTGCAAGTAATATTTACTGCGTAAGTACGTGGAATTTCAAAGCCGTATCTTATTTGGATCAAATTCTGCAGCTTCCGGGGATAGATAGGGGTGCGGTATGCGGGGCGCATCAACGGAACGTCACGACGTTGGCGGAACTTCCAGGATAAGTGAAGCTCCTAACTGTGTACACTCATTTTAAACTGTTATAAATACACCAACACAGTACATAGCGTTACAGTGCAAATAGTCGGTCGGTCGTCATGCCGAATGGTTTTTTCAACAATAACTCCAAAACGATTGGACATAGGATTCTAAAATTCTACGTGGAGATTATTCATCCTGCATAGACTGCCCGATTCAATTTCAAGGTCATTTGGATCAAAGGTCAAACTCACCATGACCATTGAACACACAACCATCACTGGTCCACACCATAAGAAATATAGGATATTAGATCGTAAACTTTACAGAGAGGTTGCTAATCATCAGATGTAGGTTTCTACTCATTTTGAGGTCAACAGGTCAAAGGTCAAGGTCGTGGTGACCTTAATTACACTAGGCTAATTACTGTCATGAGACGTGTATGTTTCACAAATCCCTCGTGTACGGTCTGTTATCGTAATTCTTCCGGTTTTGTGTTTTCCTGGTGTGGGTATTGATGGACAATGTGTATGCAACATTTTTAGAGTTCTTGCGAAAAGCATATGCTTTGCTCGTCCTTTTTGCATAATTTAAAAATTCACGGTTCACTGCTCGCAGCGTGCGATTATAATCATCAAATTATCGAATATTGCTGCTATACTACTCGCATAAAGACATGCAAACAATGAACATGATATCATGTATGATAAAAAAGATATACGCATTACATGTTGTTGTACTTATAACATTTAACAAGTGTACATTGTAGCTATAAAGATGAGCACAAACGTATACAACACTTACGAATTTTTATTTACTACCTTAAATGAGATAAATGTTCCAATATATTACCAGTAATGTCGCATAAAACCCTTATAATAGAACGTCGATCCAGGTCGATGTGGTCCTACAAAACGCTTAATGGCGTCGCATTCGCCGTTGGTTTACGCCGTTGGTCCATGCAGTTTTATTCGGTCTCGACCACGATTGATGCGTTTATGTCGTTTGAAAATCAGATAACTCGATAAAAGAGATTTATAGTTAGTAGGTTCCAACATTTAAAGCGTTTGTTTTGGCGTCTTTCTGAGGCTCACACAAATTTTTTATGTTGATGCAATTTCCAGCGTATTTCGTTCACGTCATATTTTCACTGATGACGCGAAGCAGCTGTTGCTTGCTTGTACCTTAAAACAACAACGTTTACCTTTATAAAGTCGAAATTTACGGCGTACGTTTAACAAATAACAAACAAATAATTGTGTATGGAGTGCAAGTAATATTTACTGCGTAAGTACGTGGAATTTCAAAGCCGTATCTTATTTGGATCAAATTCTGCAGCTTCCGGGGATAGATAGGGGTGCGGTATGCGGGGCGCATCAACGGAACGTCACGACGTTGGCGGAACTTCCAGGATAAGTGAAGCTCCTAACTGTGTACACTCATTTTAAACTGTTATAAATACACCAACACAGTACATAGCGTTACAGTGCAAATAGTCGGTCGGTCGTCATGCCGAATGGTTTTTTCAACAATAACTCCAAAACGATTGGACATAGGATTCTAAAATTCTACGTGGAGATTATTCATCCTGCATAGACTGCCCGATTCAATTTCAAGGTCATTTGGATCAAAGGTCAAACTCACCATGACCATTGAACACACAACCATCACTGGTCCACACCATAAGAAATATAGGATATTAGATCGTAAACTTTACAGAGAGGTTGCTAATCATCAGATGTAGGTTTCTACTCATTTTGAGGTCAACAGGTCAAAGGTCAAGGTCGTGGTGACCTTAATTACACTAGGCTAATTACTGTCATGAGACGTGTATGTTTCACAAATCCCTCGTGTACGGTCTGTTATCGTAATTCTTCCGGTTTTGTGTTTTCCTGGTGTGGGTATTGATGGACAATGTGTATGCAACATTTTTAGAGTTCTTGCGAAAAGCATATGCTTTGCTCGTCCTTTTTGCATAATTTAAAAATTCACGGTTCACTGCTCGCAGCGTGCGATTATAATCATCAAATTATCGAATATTGCTGCTATACTACTCGCATAAAGACATGCAAACAATGAACATGATATCATGTATGATAAAAAAGATATACGCATTACATGTTGTTGTACTTATAACATTTAACAAGTGTACATTGTAGCTATAAAGATGAGCACAAACGTATACAACACTTACGAATTTTTATTTACTACCTTAAATGAGATAAATGTTCCAATATATTACCAGTAATGTCGCATAAAACCCTTATAATAGAACGTCGATCCAGGTCGATGTGGTCCTACAAAACGCTTAATGGCGTCGCATTCGCCGTTGGTTTACGCCGTTGGTCCATGCAGTTTTATTCGGTCTCGACCACTATTGATGCGTTTATGTCGTTTGAAAATCAGATAACTCGATAAAAGAGATTTATAGTTAGTAGGTTCCAACATTTAAAGCGTTTGTTTTGGCGTCTTTCTGAGGCTCACACAAATTTTTTATGTTGATGCAATTTCCAGCGTATTTCGTTCACGTCATATTTTCACTGATGACGCGAAGCAGCTGTTGCTTGCTTGTACCTTAAAACAACAACGTTTACCTTTATAAAGTCGAAATTTACGGCGTACGTTTAACAAATAACAAACAAATAATTGTGTATGGAGTGCAAGTAATATTTACTGCGTAAGTACGTGGAATTTCAAAGCCGTATCTTATTTGGATCAAATTCTGCAGCTTCCGGGGATAGATAGGGGTGCGGTATGCGGGGCGCATCAACGGAACGTCACGACGTTGGCGGAACTTCCAGGATAAGTGAAGCTCCTAACTGTGTACACTCATTTTAAACTGTTATAAATACACCAACACAGTACATAGCGTTACAGTGCAAATAGTCGGTCGGTCGTCATGCCGAATGGTTTTTTCAACAATAACTCCAAAACGATTGGACATAGGATTCTAAAATTCTACGTGGAGATTATTCATCCTGCATAGACTGCCCGATTCAATTTCAAGGTCATTTGGATCAAAGGTCAAACTCACCATGACCATTGAACACACAACCATCACTGGTCCACACCATAAGAAATATAGGATATTAGATCGTAAACTTTACAGAGAGGTTGCTAATCATCAGATGTAGGTTTCTACTCATTTTGAGGTCAACAGGTCAAAGGTCAAGGTCGTGGTGACCTTAATTACACTAGGCTAATTACTGTCATGAGACGTGTATGTTTCACAAATCCCTCGTGTACGGTCTGTTATCGTAATTCTTCCGGTTTTGTGTTTTCCTGGTGTGGGTATTGATGGACAATGTGTATGCAACATTTTTAGAGTTCTTGCGAAAAGCATATGCTTTGCTCGTCCTTTTTGCATAATTTAAAAATTCACGGTTCACTGCTCGCAGCGTGCGATTATAATCATCAAATTATCGAATATTGCTGCTATACTACTCGCATAAAGACATGCAAACAATGAACATGATATCATGTATGATAAAAAAGATATACGCATTACATGTTGTTGTACTTATAACATTTAACAAGTGTACATTGTAGCTATAAAGATGAGCACAAACGTATACAACACTTACGAATTTTTATTTACTACCTTAAATGAGATAAATGTTCCAATATATTACCAGTAATGTCGCATAAAACCCTTATAATAGAACGTCGATCCAGGTCGATGTGGTCCTACAAAACGCTTAATGGCGTCGCATTCGCCGTTGGTTTACGCCGTTGGTCCATGCAGTTTTATTCGGTCTCGACCACGATTGATGCGTTTATGTCGTTTGAAAATCAGATAACTCGATAAAAGAGATTTATAGTTAGTAGGTTCCAACATTTAAAGCGTTTGTTTTGGCGTCTTTCTGAGGCTCACACAAATTTTTTATGTTGATGCAATTTCCAGCGTATTTCGTTCACGTCATATTTTCACTGATGACGCGAAGCAGCTGTTGCTTGCTTGTACCTTAAAACAACAACGTTTACCTTTATAAAGTCGAAATTTACGGCGTACGTTTCAAGGATATTGCGCTTGTATGTCACGAAGTCGCGTTAAAATTAGACTAGATATGTGTGAGGTATAAGCAGTTGAATAATGCCAAAAATGTTTTTAAAATTCGCTGCCCCGGCTATCTAAGTATTGGTTACTATGACGACGGATTAAATAGCTTGACAGACAATTCTGGTACACCCCTCGTATATTTCAAATTTTGCGCACGTTTATTAATATCAAAAACTTATTATCTGACTTGACAAATGATATTATTTCAACTTACATATTATATCATTATTATAATATTTATAAGTATGTACATGTAACTATACATATATTTCAAATTTTGCGCACGTTTCTTATGATGAGGACATTATTAACTGTCTTTCCAAATTCATCATTAGTAAACACAATTTAGATTTTTCGCTCATGAATGCGTCCAAACAAATCAATGTAGGTGGGGAGGTCATCCATAAAACAAATTATAACCAGTACATGATACTCATTCACGATCAAGGAAGTTTAGAAAACTTTCATCTATTTAGGTCACGGGATGGTTGTACCGCATTTGATCGCCTTTCTCTTGTGTTTGCGCGGTTAGGTCGCCGTGCATCGGTGCCTTTGGGAACTTGGTCGATTCTTTGATGCGTTTTATTCCGTTTCATGCAGTAACCGCTATTTTATAATTTCTTTTGGAAACTGGGTTATCCTGCGTTTTTTTGGCGGGGACTTGGATTTTTATGTGTAGATATTCTAAAACATAGTTGTTCAATTCACTGTTATTATCGATGTTTTAGTTTTTCAGATGTAACAAATTACATGTAAAATACTACTCAGAATGAATGCCCTAAGCCATGGCATACTACTTGTATTGATGTGCCGTTGTCACTTCAGTAAGTAACGTATATACACAAAAAAATGTACTAGTATTATACTTGTAAAACTGCTGAATGTAGGTTTGTTCATCATTCATGCAAGATTATCATTACAAGAAGTTCCAGAAGGACCACTGTGATCCTTAGCCCAAAACAATAATCTATATCGTTCATATTTAAGTTACTACCAGTATAATGATTACTTACTGTGCTATAATAAATTAAATCTTTTATCCATTATATAACTCCAATACAAAAAAACATATAATGGTAATAAATACATTGAACTCGAAAAGCTATATTATAAGTACAACATACAAAGTTGTCATTTCTTAATTCATCAGGCTGATGTTGTATTCAAACGTGTACTAATTGCATACATTGTTTCATTGAGCTACCTAGTATGTTATTAAGTTATATATTCATATTTTAGTTGCAACAGCACCCGAACCAGGTTGTGAGAATTGTGGATGCTGTGTAGATAAGGTATGTGCCCGTACATACGCCCAAGGCTATTATGTGAGCGATTACTGTACACACGGATGTATTGATGGTATTGGAGGAACCAAATGTTACATCAAATGTCCTGAAGATTGTGTCACATGTGAACATACTATACGAAATAATTGCGCAACATGCGAGAACGGGAAATATCTTACTACTGTCACTAGGAATACTAATAATGGACCACAGTCATATATAGGTTGTGTGGATTGTCCAAACACTTGCAAGACATGTGATTCAGAAACTAATTGCCAGGAGTGCGAAAATCGATACTACAACCCTGGACAATATGGCGACTGTTCCCAGGAATGTCCTAACAATTGTAAGTCATGTACATCATCAACCCACTGCCAGGAATGTTATTACCCATACTACAATGAAGGTTCTACCACAGACTGCTCCCTGTCATGTCCAGGGAATTGCATTTGTTCATCGCCCGGTATTTGCACATCATGTCAAGATGGTTTCTACGACATTAATCAACAGTGCGTCAGTTCTTGTCCATACTCATGTGAGTCTTGCTTAGAACGTAACATTTGTCATTCTTGCAAAGATGGATATTACAACAGAAGAAGTAGTTCTTCCAATAACGATGTTACTAACTGCTCGCTATCGTGCAGAGAAACATGCTTCCAATGTACGTCTTACGATGTATGCACTACATGCAAGCAGGGACATTACGGATCGTACTGTCACAACAATTGTTCCATTGGCTGTACAAATGGTGAATGCAATTCAAATGATGGAACGTGTAACTGCAAAGAAGGTTTCACAGGCAGTGATTGTAATGAATGTGCGCCTGGCAGACACGGTCATCAGTGTGATAAGCAATGCCCTACTACATGCAAGAACAGCATGTGCAAACGAGACACTGGGGACTGTCTAGAATGTAAATCAGCCAATATCACAGGTGTAAAATGCGACAGTTGTATGTTTGATACCTGGGGTACAATATGTTCTAACGCTTGTCCAACCAATTGTCAAGGACAATGCGTTAGGAACACTGGGTATTGTGTATCGTGTGTTGGGAATTTTCAAGGTAGTTTATGTAACGAATGTTCTGCTGGGTATTTCGGGGAAGTGTGCGACAAGGTCTGCCCTGAACAATGTTACGATTCTCTTTGTTATCGTTCTAATGGAACTTGCCGATCATGCAATCATAATTATACCGGCTCTACTTGTGAAGACTGTGTTTCTGGCTTCTATGGACAGGCGTGTAACGTTCCTTGTCCCTCAACTAAATGCAAAAACAACAGGTGCATTCGGGAAACGGGCGCATGTATATCGTGTCAAAAAGGATTTTATGGACTAGAATGTGAATTGAACTGTTCGCGTGGATGCAATGGTAATGTTTGCGAGTTTGGTTCAGGCGCGTGCGAGTGCCAGGGTTCGTATTCAGGGGACAGATGCTGTGTAGAGGGTGGACATTGCCGTGACTGTTCTTCAAATACAGCTTGTGAAACATGTGAAAATGGTTTCTTTGGGACTAAATGTGATTTACCGTGTCCAAATACGTGTGCTGCTGAAGGACAATACTCACGGTGTGAAAAGACCGAGGGTAAATGTTTGGCATGCTCGATTGGTTTCCATGGTGGTCATTGCAATAACACGTGTAGTGATAGATGTGCAAACAATCGTTGCGACCAGGACAACGGGCACTGTATCGATGGATGTGTTGGTGATTTCGAGGGTCCTTCATGCGCACATGGTAATACGATACTTATTCATTTACTTCTGATTTACATACCTGTTTACACACATAACATTTTTATACTTAAACCTTAACGTTATAGTGCAGACTTGTGTGAATGTTTAAATAATGTATTGTTATATACCCATCAAGGTATTTCACGTAACAAACAACTAACCGTTTTTGGTTTGTTTAACAATGCAAATTTAAAATTGTATAAAGTTAAAACACCGTCTATGTCATGGTTGTTGTCATTTGATCTGTATCTTCCTGGTCCAAAAGTTATTTCGGTTTTGAAGGTTGTGGATTGTACTAAGATTACATGTACGTGTAAACAAACTTTATTTCCTAGCGTTTGAAATAACATAATACTGAGTTCCAAAAGTTCTGCATCTTAATTAAAAAATCGTTTTTTTTAATAATTAACTTAGAAGAACTTTTAAGAAACATTCTCCATTTGCGTACCCTTATTGTTTATTCTGAAGCTATTGCCGTTGCATTTCGTCACGCTTGCATAATCACACCATTACAAATGGTAAAAAACGTCTATTCAAGCACGCATAATTTGGGTTCTTTATTTTCGACTTTATTTTCACTTCTAATTTATTTGCATCGTGTCGGTGTTACGAAAAAACACAATAAGTTAGTCAAATAAGTTAGAAATGTACGCTTAATTTGATTGCAAAAATTGATATTGGTGAACGTACTCGTGTATACATGTATAAGACGCTAGAGGCTGGTGTTTCACTAAAAATACATTGTGTCGGATTAAATTGACATGCCTGTATCACGATAAGACTGTCGTATCATCTCCATACGAAAACAACTGTATATGACGTACTAAGTGACAACAGGTCAAGGGTCAATGCCGCTGACATAGACAGGTAATGTTGCTCTATTTTGGCACCAACTACAACGGCATTATTGTAGCTTAATTGTAGTCCACCCAACATTAAAATGATGGGAAACTTGCTTGTATGTAGTGTTATTTATGTCAAGAAGGTTGTTTCTTAAAATCTGGCCTTTTGTACAGATTCTATTGCAACATCAATAATTGTCTGTGGTCAAAGAGAGATAATTAGCTATATTTATTTACGATTATTACCTCCTTTCCACTGCAAAATAGTAGTTTATCGTTGTGTGTACTTTGGAATCGTTGGTTGATGTCACATGTGGTTTTATTATGGATCGAAACATAGCTGCCATGGATTTTTTTCAAGTACACATCGCTCTACACATGCGCATTTGAATTATAATAAATAGGTTAAATATTTTAGTAAAAAAGACACACCATATATCGGATGCAGAACTTTTGAACTCAGTATATATAAAACATTATCAGGCATCTTAAACACGTCAATAACGTTCAATGGTACATTACACCACTGTAAATTGATGATCATATTTCAGTTGATGGCACTGCAGGTATTGTTGGTATCGCGGTTGGAGTTTCAGCTGCCACCATTGTGGTTCTGATCGTTATAGTGATATCAGCAGTTTGCTTCATCCTACGAAGATGGTAAGCTCAATTTTATTATAATAATGTATCTATATAAAATATATGAAGAATCGGACAGGGAAGGCAGCTTTCCAGTTAACCAGCCGAGCACAGAAAACAGTAACACCATAACACATCACAACTACACAGAGCCATGAATTAAAAGTAATCAATTCACTTATAAAAAGTTATGTTAATTATTTTCTATCATAGTATTCAGTGCGGTTGGTTGCGAAAAAAATAAATATAAACCATGTATATACTTATGTAATGCGCTTGAAGTTCTTACCTGCTGTAACAGTTTGACACACATAGCATTTTGTCCAGAACCCAAACTTTCAGAAGTTTGCACGACGATACCGAGTGATACGATCTATATTGCATTAAAGTTCTCACTAAAATTTCAGGAAACGAAAGAACAAGCGGGGAAAAGTAGTGGAAGCAAGTTATGTTAACACAGAATTCCAAACCGAAACTCCTGATCTACAGGAGGACGCACAGAATCAAAACGGTAAGTATCTACATATCACGACTACGCGTACTAACATGTACATGGGATGTTCCACAATTAATAGGACTTTTTTCGTAGCAGCACGGAAAATCAGAAATTAAGAAAACTAATTGTATATAATTAAATTTTGATCTTTCACTGACAAACACGCGAAATATAAATGAAATTGGATGAAAAATAAGAAATTTATTAAACATTACATATGCTATGTACCAAGGAGGCGGGTCGCACCCTGACGTTATTATGACGCCGCATTTCAAGCACAGTATTTTAACATAAAGGAACATTTAATATTTTGGTTTATAGTCATACTGACTTTCTAAACAGATCTAATAACACTGTTCCGATTATTTAAATGTGTTTCCGTAACCCTGTTCACAAAAAAGGGTTGCAATGATGTTAGAAATTGCTCAAACATTGGAGCGTCTATCAGGGTACTAACAGTGTTTATTAACGTCAACATAATTTTCTATGACCTCACCTGTGCTTATTTGTAAGTTTATAAATCCGGGATCTGTAAACAATTTGAGCCAACAGAACACTAGAGGCTGCTTAATGCCACTACATTACATGTATTTCATGATTTCATTGGTTAGCACTGTTGGTTTTCCAAATGTTTACCATTATTTGACAATCGCGCGGTTTCTGTTTATTGGTGTTGACGTCATTTTCACCCATGACGCACTTGGATACATACCCCTGATTACTGACTTGTGATAACAATCACGGATCGATTTCTTCGAAAGTTTGCATGTACATGTATAAGTCATCCACGTAATGCCATACAATTAGGCGTTAATATTTATCAAGTGGTTATTGAGATATTCACATTTTTAATAAGGATGGTAGTGACAAATAATAGTTTGACCCGCCTTGGCGTTACATGGTTTCTATGACAACGCTTTGTATGAGCATCATCAGCAATAACAAAATTCTGTTGCTACCAGTATAGAGAGCATACATTGCTTAGCATATGAGACACATTTCATTAAAATGTAATCGTTGAGTAAGAAGTTATGAGAAAAGTCCTATTATTTCTGGAACACCCCTCGTATATTGGTATACCGTCTCTAGAGATTGCTAATTTTCAATCAATAACAATCGGCTCATTAAGGTGCGACTTTGTTGCTGTCAAAATTAATCAGTTTCTAGTCCATGAATGTTGGTGACAATATGGCTAGTACTTGTTCTTATAGCGTGTTATAATGTTCTATTAAGTGTGATATGCAACCATTCCTACTTGTTTTTTTTAATATATTTGCATATTTTCTACTTCAATGTAACATTGAAACATATTCCATCTATTTGCATAGTTACATGTATGGTTTGTCTTGTATAATTTTATTATTGTTTTTTTAATGAACATTTAGTTCAATCAAATTAAATACCTATTTTGTATTCTAGAATATGAAGTATTGGGTGCAAGAATTCAAATGGATGAAACAGAGTATGATGAGATCAAATAACAACACAACCGATGGCTTACATGCTTTTTACTCAATAAGTGACAAATATATTAGTTGATTATGTTGCGGTTATACAACCGAATAAACATGTGCATTTAACACTGCATTCTTTTCAAAGAACACACTAAATACATTCCATGTATCCTATTTAGTGCCATTGGATAGCAGGATCGGATTATTACTGGTCATCTATAACCACATTACTATTGCTACATGTGTACGTGTGTCGCGAAGATGGCGAATAGTATCATTATACATGTTGTTAACTTGTTATTTTACTTTGCTCCTTATTGTCTCCTTCTTTAGGTTGCTCCTAAATGTGTATATATGTTCATTGTTCTTCATTGTGACTTTTCTTTGCTCCTGACGCTCCTGACGCTCCTAACGCTCCTAACGCCCTAATTCTGCCACTGATTTCACATGGCTCATGCTTCCTTTGTGGCGGGAACTTTGGCTACAAAAGCTTTTCTTTCTTACTTTCTCGCGCTCTTCTTATATCAGCTGTTATAATGATCCATGTTGGATTGTTTATGATTTTATACAATAGGAATAAATTATTCGATGTAAATTCAGTGTTAGTTGTTTAAATCGTTATTAATGAAAATATGGAACATAAAATGGTACAGAGTTTGCAACACTGATTGGCGCCGGAACCCGGGAAGAAGAGCAAAAAGGATTTAAAAGAAAGTTCGTTAAAATTTTATGGAATTTAAAGTGAAATTCCATAGTTGGATTTAAAAGAAAGTTCGTTAAAGTTTTATGGAATTTAAAGTGAAATTCCAAGTTGGATTTAAATGAAAGTGCGTTAAAATTCCATGGAATTTAAAGTGAAATTCCATAGTTGGATTAAAAAGAAAGTTCGTTAAAATTTCATGGAATTTAAAGTGAAATTCCATAGTTGGATTTAAAAGAAAGTTCGTTAAAATTTCATGGAATTTAAAGTGAAATTCCATGTGGGTTAAAGTTTCGTGGAATTTAAAGTGAAATTACAAATGAGTTTTAAAGAAAATGGGGTAAAGTTTCGTGGTATTCTAAAGTTGGATTTAAAAGGGGAGATATAGTATTAGCGCTTGAAATGGCAAATCTACCTTACTTGAAGGGTGCTCGAACCAGGTATACGAATACCTTGATTAAGGAGATAAGTATGGGTAGAGAATTCTTAGGAGAGGATTTAATCGGTGAAGATACAAAAACGTTGTTTGGTAACGTGAAAAGATGTATCGGAAAGTTGAAGGCATATGGTGAAAAGTTGCAGGATCAGTCTGCCAAGTTGGCAGAGGCTATTGGGGATAGCGATACGGAATTTACCCGACAAATTATTGCGGAAGAGACAGAGGTATGTGAAAACGCTATGGATATGTGTTTATTGCTACAACAGGTAGAAAGTGAAATTAAGGATAATGAAAAACCAGCTAAAGTTAAATATGACAAGGTTCAAACACTACCCTTGTATGACGAACTGCAAAAAGTGTTCGATCACCAAATGAGATTGCAGGAATATTTTTTTGAACGACAGATGGTCAAGAAAGATGACCGACTATCTTCAGTGAAACTTCCAAAGCTGAAGATATCATCATTTGATGGAAACAAACTGCGCTGGATAGAGTTTTGGGACTCGTTTGAAAGTGCGGCTGATAAGAACACAAGCATATAAAATATTGATAAGTTTAATTACCTGAGAAATAAATTGACTGGAGATGCCAAGAGTTCGATTGATGGTCTTGCATTATCCAATGAAAATTATAAATTGGCGATAGATATCCTGCGTGAAAGATTCGGAAATAAAAAAGAAGTAATTGATCTGCACTACATTGCTTTGATTGATATTAATCATCCCAAAGGCACAACAGAAAGTTTGAGGAATATGCTCGACGAAATTGAAATGCATCTTAGGAGTCTTAAAACAAGATGTAGATCAAGCTATTTTTGTCTCAATGATTAGAAAGAAATTACCACAAGAGGTGTTATTACAACTTGAAATTATGAATGGTTCCGATAATAAGTGGACGGTATATCGTCTCCGTGATAGATTACGTCAGTATATCGTCGCAAGAGAAAAGAGCGAGGAAGTGAAGACCATGGACAGGTCAACAAACAAGCCTAAAGTAGGAGCCAGCGTCAATACCTATCATTCAGAAAGGAAATCATATGAAAGGTTCGGAAGTGAATCATTTACGACAAACACAAAGGTCAATGCAAAATCAACAGGCAACCAGTGTAGTTTTTGCCATAACAAGCACTGGAGCAACGAATTTCAGAGATACAAGACTATCAAAGACAGACGAAGACAATTAAAAGGAAGCTGCTACAAATGCTTGAACGAGGGACACTACTCATCAGATTGTAGATCTTCAAAGACGTGCGTTTAATGTAGACAGATAAGAGTTCATCACAGAAGCTTATGTCCCAAAAAGTTTCCTAACAAGGCTGTGAACGAAAGTGTAAATTTCGCAGAGGAAAAAGAGCAAAGTGATACACCTGACGATTTACCGTATGAAAATGTGCTCTTATCGTCAGAAGAAACGGTACTTATGCAAACAGTATTGGCTTAGATCAAACATCAAAATTCTGCTAGGAATTTAGACGTCCGTTTATTCATGGATACCGGTTCACAAAGGTCCTACATCACGAAACGATTAGCAGACAAATTAGAACTTCAAGAAGATGGTGAACACGAACTCAGATTAGTGACATTTTGTTGTGAACGGACTAAAGTTATCAAAACCAATTAACAAAGTTGGAAATTAAACTGAATAGTTGGAAATATATGACAGTTTCAGTGAACATCGTTCGAAACATTACTGGGACCATACAGAGAAAGCCAGTGATACAGTACACGCAAGATGGGTTTTCCCAAACCCACCCAGCCACCGCGTCAAAAATAGAATTGAGGTGACATGTCACCGTGGCGGACCCACCGTGGACAGACTTTTGTCACCCTAAATGTCACCGCGTCAATATCCCGTTATCTCGCAGGTCTGCGATGATTCTTGTCGCGGTGGATACACCGTGACCAAGTTAGCGGGCGCGGTGGATTCGCGGTGACAAATTGACATTACAGTGTAATTGTGATTGATTTCGGAAATATATTTTATATTTGCCGATCTATATGTTTAATACTTTGAAATATGGTCAGATTTAAATTAAAATACATGATCAGATGAATAGATTAGATATGTATTTAGTATTTCATGCACACGTTTATTATCGACTGAGGTTTGCAGGATTTGTCTCAATAAATTTATCCAAAATGAAAGTGTGCTGTGTCGTGAATGTGTTATACTGCATGTGCAAGTAACTCATACCTGTCTTAATTTCCGTTCCATAAAGTTCTTTTGTGATGTACATGTATACACGTACATAATGTACAAGTGGTGACAGGTGGGTTAACATAATTGTAGAACAGTCATGTATAGCATGCAGTTACTCGTTCTGATGACATTAAGCTTTTATACATTTTTTTGTATCGAGAATTTTGTCCAACACACAAGATATAATTGTCTTGAATACAGTTTACGTGAATAACGCAAAATTCGGCAATTATGCCTCAAAAGTAAGAGAAAATTAACTTGCTCTACTGAAAATAATAACTTGCCGCCGATTGTAAACATATTGACTTCAAAATCATTACATTTTATTGTACACTTGGAAAGATACATGTTTATTTTTGCGGCATTATTTCATTGCGGATATAAACAGTTTTTTCTGTTAAACATTATAACCTTCCTAAACCGAATTGTATGTACATATCGTCTGATACAAAATAGCGTCATTTAAAGTTTCTTAAATGCTACATTTGGATGAACAGCTTTTGGATATGTACCTATTTACATTGTTTAATACATGACACTTAATTCGTTGCACATGTACAAATGTACATATAATAAGTATATATGCCTCCATGTACATCTCCTATTTTATGTCAGGTTCATATATTTTGATTCCCTTAAATGCTGATGCACATGCATGACTGCTTTAAATGACAAATCATCTTGTTAATCTATTTGAAATGTTCAATGCACTGTGTATACACTTAATAAAATACTATCGTCAGATATGTCAATCACCCGTAAAACACCCTCAAATCAAGAAGTTGGGGTGGAGCATAATTATGTCGCTTTGCATCCGCTGTTAGCCAATGAGATCGCACCTCGCGGATCTCTCATTAGGCGCGTTCGAATATTTTCGAAATTGTCAAGGGCAACTAACGTTAAAACTGATCGCTGATAGTGACATCGAAAATCTAATTTCAGTAGTAAAGTTCAGCAAAATCAACTCGTACGGAGCTCGTAGGGAAATGTGACCGCAGAATAAGCCAGTTATATATCACATATTATAATTATGAACACATTAAATCCAGTGGAGCACAATTATGAATTCTAATATATCATCTATAACCTATACAAATATTCCATGCCTGGTTTTTGTAATATGTATGCATGCATAGAGGTCGAGATCAAGTCAAAATCTCCGTACATATAATAGTAATAATTGATTTTATGTTTTAGATAGTTTGTAAGTCTGTTTAATTGGACACCAATTTCTCCTTTTTAATATTATACTGAAAATGTATACTAGTATTGGGTGTATCTGTTATGAATAAAGTATGTATATTTTTGTCACTACCTCAGTATCAATTTTCAGGATTATGGCAGAGATTCTTTATATCTTTTGACACTGAAAACGCAAAATACGCATCGAATGATGGGACCAGACGGGGTTTTATACATGTTTCACAATAACACAGACCGAACATACATTTGATTAAGATATATATCAAGCGTTATATAACAGTAACCCCATATTGTACCCCTTATTGTAACACGTGTCATTTTGTATAATCAGTACATCACAAAAGCCGTGTTGACAATCTATACATGATAACTATGCTATAAATTGGAATTTTAACTTTCATGAAATGCATGCGCTATTATTTAACAGTGGGTCAAATATAAAGCACAATCATAAAAGACATCTCCACGGGGTTTATATACAGCGTCAGGAACAGTCTAGTTAGAATTACATTGTTCCTGATCTATATAACTATCACAAACACATGTAGATTACACAACTTACTATATTGAACTTCTGATCGGTACATTATCTAGATAAAAATCGCATATTGTCATCTCAGCGGGGAGTTTCCTGTTAATTATGTACAATTAGACGGTCACCATGGATGAATTGATGCGAATTTATATTTTTATCAATGTATAAATTATTCCCCATTTTAATTGTTTATGGTGGACAAACATAACAGAATTTAATAATATAAATAATAAGATAAAAAAAGCTCATACAAAAGTGGAAAATGTCATTGTTTACTTAAAATAATTAAATAGTGAATACAAGTGTGCATTTCACGCATTTGTTAGTTTTATGTAACAGTACAAATTAGTATTAGATTAATTTCTATCGTTCATTTTGAAATCATCCCCGGTTAGAATTACATTGTTCCTGTCGATCTTCAGAAGTGTCATACATTCTTGTGTACAGTATGCACATACCGGGGATTGTAACATGCCAAAAGCTGCATTACAATCAGTTACAATCTGATATAGTATAAATTTATCCGGCCCATTTGATGTTTAGTACGTATTATTGTGTATTAAAATGTGAGAATAATTCTAAATCGATAGATATATCTAAAAAAACTAGAGCTTTGTCGCGAACTGCTTAAGATAAATTCTTTGTTAGTGTTGTTCTGTCCACTTCAATTGAATATACCGTATGGAACAACGCATATGGTCGCATACATTATTCTAACAAATATATCGAAACGTGTCCTTACCCAGTGCTAGCATCGTGCCTTTCTCACAATACAAGCAAGATTATATGTTGCACATGTATGTAGCGAATTCCAATGTTGGTAAACTACTTCCGTAATATATTAACGATTAAAGCTAGTTTGCGACAGAAAAAAATCGTGTTTTTTAAATATTTCTTTGTAAGTACTACACCTACAAGTATGAAATTTTACACGATTAAATGAAATATATCTACCTAATACACACTGAAATTTCAGCAACATCAGAAATGAGTTAAAAAAGTTTTGTTCATAAGTTCTATGTAACATATTTGTAGTTTTGTATGAAATATCAAGTTAGAAAACTTGATACTTGCAACAGCCATTTTTACGGTCACGTGATACGCATAACGGTATATTCGTAACAAGCCATGAACTTTGTTGTTGTCGTTAATCATATTGTGATCCTTTTTGACAATGACTAGGGTTCGTGTAAATTCCCCGGGGTAATAGTTCGCAGAAAAAAATCCCAACATTTCACCGGTCCTGCGGGGAAGCTGGAAGGTTTAATACGGCCGTCTCCCCGTCTATTCCCCGTGGATCCCCAGTGGTGGCTGTGTGTGCAACTGACTGGTTCCTTGTGTGACGTTGAAAAAAATGTACTAATAGATTTAGTTAATACTCTGTCTCATTGGAATTTTGACCAATAATTGAAAATGATAAAATCGGATTAACTCGGCATCCAAGAATTATGGAAAATGTCTGTAACGTATCGTTACCAGATCTACAACCTTTTTGTCAGATTTGCCTTATAAAATTTCCTGGCTAGAATTAGAATATTTCTTTCTTAGTTTAGGAATTCAGTAACTTATGGTTACTGTATCAATCCTTTACTATTAACGGCATAAACTACCAACTACGAGTCGTTCCGTAAGAACTGCCAAAATGCAGCTAAAGCCCTTTCTTGCGCAATTTTTTTAATTTTCGTTAAACGGAATACTTTGCTTATGGTCTGTTACAAAAACTAACAGAATAATAACTATATATGTACGAAATACTGACTGTTGCGCGTTAAATTTCGTAAGAATAGACATTCCTATATTAACATCAGTAGCGAAAGACGCTCAGCAGAAAACTTAACAAATTAATTAAAATAGAGGTTCTTGTAAACATTCAACATAATTCCATAATTATATAGATTTTCAAAATCAATTACATGTGTAAACACACGTGTCAAGCGTAAAAGTCGCGTGAAATGATCTATTATAATATTATACTCCCTGAAACTGCGGCGTTTGTAACGAATAACACGCCCGGTGGTTGAAGTCAGTAATGTCCATATACTAGTCCGTATGTGGTCGTTTTGTTTCTTACATATTGAAAGGAAGGCAACACATGTAATGCTTAGAACATGCCACATTAAAGTCATTGCTGGCACTGATTACGAATTTAATCCGATACAATCAAATTTACTTACACTGATGAAGAACAGATCCACACAAGTACGCCATGTCTTTTATAAGACATATATGGAAATATGGTACTATAGTTAAATTAAGAAATTCTGCCGTATTTGAACTTTAATTAACAAGTATTCAAGACAACCATGATCATATCCTACTTTATTTGGTGATGTACATGTGTCAGTTTTAATCTGACCGATCTTATCTTGATTGCGTTATCAAACTGTGCTAACTACACGGGAATTCGGAGAGTAAATTAATGTACTATAGTTTATAAAATATAGATCTTACTAGGATTATGTAATGTTACATAATGGGGAGGGGCTAATTAAAAACGACAAAGATAATATTGCATAATGCCACTTGTGGTAGGAGCTACTTAGATATGCACTAATGGGCTTTATGACTGTATATTATGTGGGAGGAGCTTACTGATTCTTTATGTTTGAAGTATGTTTGCATTTAATGCCACACTTGTGCATATATATAATAATTAACGACCCATTAATGTATTAATTTGTTATTCGTGGAGTCGATAGTATAAACGTATATGATAATTATTTACGGTCTTTTAAGCCGCGGGTGTTCGCTCACTTTATATTGGATTTCAATATCATTGAAAAATAAAATGACAACGTGCTTTGACATTCTAAATGCCATTAATTTTATTAGATTGAATACAAAAAGCAAAACAAATAACGACTGCTTTACTTGACTTTGACAATATATTATAGTTCCGTCACGTAAGATCGTTCGATATCGCAAAAACAAAAATAGCGTTTTTTTTAAGTCGCGCGTGTTGGCTTTTTCCTAATACCCTAGTCACAATTGCCCTACGAGCTCCGTACGAGTAGGTTTTATTGAACTCGCACAAAGTCCGTACGGAGCCCGTAAGGATATCCAGAATCGTACGAGCATCGTACGGATTTTCACAACTGAACTCTGAATATTCTGTACAACATGTGCAAGATTTGCACGAGCTGTGAACAGATGCTAAGAACGTACGTCGTACAAATAACGTTTGGGTTAAAATATTTTAGACTAGCACGAGTTGGTAAATCCGTACGAGCATTGTGACCGTAGCATCAATTTTAGTACAATGTATGAATATTTGTTACTCTACATCGCGCGGAGCAGGAAATAATGTCGCGTTAACCATATACTAGTAATACTAGTAAACAGAGACAAATGAATCTACACAACTTAATGTACATGTGTGCACTGATTTGTTCTGAACTAACACGAATGCGTTTTGTAGCGTACATGTTTATCAAAAGCCGATACAACGGTATAACTTAATAGAACTATTAGTGATGTATTTAGGATTGATTTTATAACAAGTTTTGCTTTAATAATTAAAAACAACACGTTTTTATTAATTCTGAAAATAAAAACGAAAATTGCGTACAAATAGTATGAAAATAATCGTAGAATGCATACAAACAAATTATAAAGAGTAACACCACCACAACACACCGTGTTGTCACGGGCCACCGTGTATTCACCGCGTTTACACCGTGATGTCACAGTGGAAATTGTCACCGCGACCGTCCACCTTAATTAACAGTCTGGGTGTTTTTGGGTGGGTTCACGCTGACAAATTTTGCGTTGTCACCTCGAGTCGCCGCCACCGTGACGGGTGGAATTTAGAAAACCCACCTTGCGTGTACTGTACCTGCAGATAGGGAACATTTCATAGACCTAACCCAAAATATGAAGCTAGCAGACACTGTACCCCGGGAAAGTGAATCCGGCACAGTAGAATTGCTGATTGGAAATGATTATTATCTTGACTTCCTGTTGTCAGAGAAAATCAAAGTTCAACAAGGCCTGTATTTGTTAGCATCCACGTTGGGTTGGATCCTGACTGGTCGAACACCGTCTAATAAAATTGATCTCAGTCCCAATGCAGTGAATATGTTTGTTATTACACATGGAAACCAGATCTCAAAAACGAATGTGTTTGCCAGTGTTGATAGTTCCTTACACAGAAAACCAGATTTACAGGACTTTTGGAATCTCGAAACTTTAGGAATTAAAGGTGGTAATGTTCAGGATAGGGAAGATGAACGGGCAATGGAACGGTTCAGAAATACAATTAAACGGGAAAACGGAAGATAATTTGTAACATGACCATGGAAGAATGAAGTTTCCGACCTTCCAGAAAACCGAGGTCCTGCAATGGGACGGTTAAAGCCCTTAGCATCAAAGCTTCAAAGGAAACCAGAATTAATGACGAAATACAATGCTATCATTCAGGATCAATTGGAAAAGGGAATAATTAAGAAGGTACATAGAACAAGTGCTGATGGAATTAAACACTATATTCCACACCATGTTGTCATCAGTCCTCAGAAAACTACGACGAAACTTCGTGTAGTATATGACGCATCAGCCAAAACTAAAGTTGAAAATCAAAGTCTAAATAAGTGTTTGTATAGGGGTCCTGTCTTACTTCATGACCTATGTGGCATGATATTGCGATTCAGACTTCATCCCATTGGTATAGTTGCTGAAATTGAGAAGGCCTTCCTACAAGTAGGTTCACAGCAAAGTGAGAGGGACGTAATACGGTTCCTTTGGTTTAAAAACATTGACCAACCTTGGGTAAATGATCAAAATATTCAGGAATTCCGTTTCTGTCGTATCCCTTTCGGTATCATTTCCAGTCCGTTTCTACTTGGTGCGGTGATTGTAAGTCACTTAGATTCTTACCAAACCGAAATAGCAGAGAAACTCAAAACCGATATTTACATGGACAATGTCATAACAGGAACAAAAACTGTTAATGATGCTGTGGATCTTTATCGAGTAGCAAAGTCAATATTCGGTGAAGCTAAGATGAATCTTCGCGAGTGGAAAACTAGTAATACAGAAGTGAACAATGTTATTCCAGATACTGATATCGTCAAGGAAGAATGTATGAAGGTGTTGGGACATCATTTGAATACAGAAAGAGACACACTGAGTGTCAATGAAGTTAAAATTTTCAACGAGGACGTATAGCTCACCAAGACGAATGTTCTAAAACAGATTGCCTCAGTGTTTGATCCTCTCGGCCTTTTCTCACCTGTTACTCTACGAGTTGAAAGAGACTATTTCAGACTGTAATTTACCCTTGCGGTGGGAATGTCGCGAAGATCGCGAATAGTATCATTAGACATGTTGTTAACTTGTTATTTTACTTTGCTCCTTATTGTCTCCTTCTTTAGGTTGCTCCTAAATTTGTATATATGTTCATTGCTCTCCATTGTGACTTTTCTTTGCTCCTGACGCTCCTGACGATACTAACGCTCCTAACGCCCTAATTCTGCCACTGATTTCACATGGCTCATGCTTCCTTTGTGGCGGGAACTTTGGCTATAAAAGCTTTTGTTTCTTATTTTCTCGCGCTCTTCTTATATCAGTTGTTATCATGATCCATGTTGGATTGTTTTATGCTTTTCTACAATAGGAATAAATACTTCGATGTAAATTCAGTGTTAGTTGTTTAAATCGTTATTAATAAAAATATGGAACATAAAATTGTACAGAGTTTGCAACAACGTGTATATAAATTGTGTTACAGTATACATATTTGCCTATCAAGGGCTGCCTGCGGGACTGGCGTATGTCCTTCTTCAATATTAGTCATTTTTGCAAAACATCAATATATATATATACCGATAACACAAATCGTCGCCTGAGAACAGAAGTACTATATCTCCATTTTTGACGCAAATGAGATTTTTAAATCACCGAAATCGTCTCGTCGACCTCTACAATAATAGTATCTAATAATAAATCCGCCCAACACAAACGAAAATATCCAGTAATTATATGCTCACCATTAAATAAATCAATAATTGATTCTTGTACTGTTCAAACTCCAGGAGTTGGAGCACTTTACATCTAAATAATAAATACAGCCAATCAAATTGAGTAATTTGCACATGTGACTCTTATTGCTTCAGTTATTATGTGCTTTATTTCCGTGCTCTATCTTCTTAGCTATAAATAAAGAACTGCTCTATCGCCATAACTTAAGTAAAGGAATGCCCGACCACCACGATTTTGAGTAAAGAACTGCTCTATATCCACGCCTTGGAGTAAAGAACCGCTCTATATCTCCACGAGTTTGAGTAAAGAACTGCTCTATCTCCAGTATCAGGAGATAGAGAAGTTTATCTCTAAGAAATAATGAAATATTGTGACAAAATTGGCAAAATCTCCGAACACAAAAATCTAAATAAATAGAACTCTACAATGTTTTACAAATAAATAACTCGATATTATAAATCTATTGCCAATGCCGATTATCCACGTATAAGTTTGCCCCCATATGTGGAATGGTTACAGACATATGACAAATTGAAACTTTAAACTCGATTTTTCAAAATAATGAAAATGGTACTCAGGCTACGAAATGTACATTATTAGTCCAGACGAGAGTAACCTAAACCTTGCTTTATAGTATTAAGTTTTTTTTATTGTTGTTCTGAGTTGCCCAGATATTGAGGGTCTCAAAACCGTTTGATGACACTCTGTCATCATTGGGGAACTTTTTTTATTTTGGGTTAAAGATGGCCTCCGAAATGGCGATTTTAACGACTAAATACGGACAATAATTTCATATAACATTTGTACTACGGTCAAAATATCAGCACATGCGTGTTTACATTGAAAGGGTTAAAACGTTATTGATAAAGGAACTATATACATTATCTGGGTTTCAATAAAATACACCTTGTCAACTGTTTATGTGTAATTTACGTGACCAAAATGATAAAATACAAGAACAATCGGTACTAATAACTGTTAAAGGTGATATCAAACATGAACCTTGCAAAGAAGTACGTTTTAATGAGTTTTAAGTTATATTCAACCTAAAACAATGTGCAAGACATTATTGCATGTAGAACAGTATGTGTAATATACGTTACCATTAAATTATTTTTATGCAAAGTATGAACTATTATATTTCCTGCTTGTTCTGGGTTATCAAACTGATACGATTGATGTTTTCTCTTTGAACACATCTTGCTAAATTGGACATGTAATTTAACTTCTTAATCAAACTGTGATTTACGTGACCATATGTTACCAAATAGAAAAATGCATAATATAATGTAATATATGTTACTATCAAAGTAATTAAGCAATTTAAGTCTGGAATTTTATACTCTAACTCATTCTGTGTCATAAGTTTTCTTTCGCTAAATCTGTTTTAAACTATCACAAAGCATTATGGAAAGTTGATTTCTGATTGAAATACTAGTAGTGACATAATGCAAAACTCCACAGTTCATTGTATGATGAAGATGTATCCATCCAGTTTGTCAATATTTTTAAATTTACAATGACGTCATGTTAATGTCAATCTAGATGTATGTCTGAACTTATTATTACAGTAAGTAATATTTGTAATCAATTACCACATGTTTCTATTCCCCGTACAGGTACATGTTTACATATAGACTTGACAAAAAATCACCACGGTTTGACGAGCTATTTAAATCAATACCTGCCAATATTGTTTAAAATCATAATTATGCTTTCAAGAAATAATCACCACAGTTTGACTAGAAACTAGTAATTTTCAAGCATGTAGCCGTTTACATACATCTTCGTATCAGAATTACACTAAGCAATAGAATACTAGTACATACATGCGCAAACAAAGGTACACTAAATTCGAGTTAAATATTATTGTCACAACCACATTTTGTGTAAAAAGTTTTCTAACTTACATCAATCATTCTCAACACCTTATTACTGGTGCTATTCATCTCCATGAGGGTATGAGAGAATAGAAGCCATATTTCCTTTAATGCTCAGCGTCAAGCAAGGGAATTATAGTAGGTACCATATTTGTTTCGTCTTTGGTATATAGGCGAACGCCCTATGCCATGGCTATCGAGGAGGCAGTTTAAGTGTTTTATATTGGTGCCATGGTAACATTGTCAGCTATCATGACCAGACAGAAGGACATTGCTGATTCTACCTTTACGCATTTCTAATTCCTTTGTGTCTTGGTTCTAATTAGCTTTTCCACTGTCTGTATGTGTTCCCGCTTTGCATTCTTTTCAAATACCTCATATGTGGGATATTTTGAAATCCTTGGCGTGATAGCAGACGACTTCCCTGCCTTTGTTATCCAAACACGCTGGTGGACGGTTTAAGTGTCACCACCATTTCCATATCTCTTGTCATGGTATCACAATCGACACACAGTACGGTTGCCAAGCGTGGTTTCCAAATGTAACGGAACAGACCCGGACTGTAACACTTTTAGACTACCCAACACCTACCCATAAATATGAAGCGTTAGTGTCCCAACTTAACAGTGAATGTGACGCTAGAATATCTGGAGTTTAAACATATGACTTCATTTTGTAATGATGTTTCTCTTATGTCGACTGAAGCACTATATTTGACTTGAAAGTGACGCGTGGTAAGAGGGCGAAACAAATACATACTATTAGGTAAATTCATCTGTTGTAAATAACTATGCTGCTACCAAACAAAAAGCAACCATGACTGCAGATGGCAATAAAAAACAACTGTTGAAGAGTTAGAAGTACAAACACTGTCAAATGAAAGGACTACATCATGATTTGGTGTAACTGCACAAAACCATAGACCCATTAAATTGGACAAGCACATCAGGATACTACACCAAGATCTCAAAACATCTAACGACGAGGCACACGTTTTTAACAATATATTATTTCTGACGCACATGAGGGGAAAACTGACTAAAATATGATAATACAATGTACATATAGCATTGCCTCTAAAGTATTATATACACAAATAACTAACTCTTAGAGGTCGCGCTTCAGTTGACATTAGCGAAACAGCATTGCAGGATGCAGTCATAATTAGAGATCTTCAGAGATACCGTAGGTAAATCTACAGTAAGAATTACTGCTTTCAATGTGTTACAATCAGGTTCACAACATTAGGCTACCCTTCAGTCAATTTTGATGCAACTATGAAGGAAAGCACTTAAGATGACAACAGACAATGTGACAATGTTACTACCAGACTCGAGCTGATCAAGTGCGGTTGTGACAGTACAGCCATGTGTAACTGGTCATTGTAAATGTTACCGTGCTCGAATGTACATTATTTTGTGCATATATGGGTCTATTACTTGTAATAACCCCGAATTTAAGGTGTAGTTAAACAGCTACATGCTTGAAAATTATTTTATCAAGCTGTAGTGATGTTCCTGTGAGTTTCGCTCGAAACTATGATTTTAAAAAACGTTTAGTTCAGATATATATTGATTCAAGTAACTAGTGGAACTGTGGTGATTTTTGTCAAGTATACTGTATATAGTCAAACATATAATTATGTGGAAATGAAACATGTGGTTACGTTTTACAAATATTACTTACTGTGATTGTAAGAAGTTCCGATATACATTAAGTTTGCTATTGATATGATGTCGTTGACAATCTTGATTGATTCTTCTTGATTATACAATGAACATCTGAGTTTTGCATGATGTCACGTAAATCACTATATTTGTATTTCAAAAAGGAATTAAGTTACAGTATTGCTATGCGATAGTTTAAAACAGATCTATCGAAATAAATCATCGATCATCTCCCTCAAATTCAGAATGAGTAAGAGTATAATATTCCCGACTTAAATTACTTAAACACTTTGATGGAAACAAATATTACATTATACTATGTATTTTTATGTATTTTCTATGTGGTAACATATGGTCACGTAAATCACATTTTGTGTAAGAAGTTCAATAACGTGTCAAATTATTTTTTAAAAGATGTCTACCAAGAGAAAACATTGATAATATCAGTTTGATAACCCAGAATGTATAGAACATAGTAGAACATACTTTGCATATAAACAATTTAATGGTAACGTATATTACACATACTGTTCTGCATGCAATAAGGTTGGGTCCAGTGTTTGTCACTTACCATTCCTATAAATCTACTTCATTGTAATGTTCGCTATCACATTAAACAGTTATTAGAACCGCTTATTTTTGCATTTTATCATTTTGGTCACGTAAATTACACTGTTGAAAATGTGAATTTTTTTAAAACCCAGCTAATGTATACAGTTCCTTTATTAATCATGTTTATTCCATTTCAACTAAAACAAAGATGTGCTGAAATTTTGACGGTAGAACAAATGATATATGGAATAATAGTCCGTATTTAATTGTTAAAATCGCCATTTCGGAGGCCATCTTTAACCCCAAATAAAAAAAGTTCCCCAATGATGACAGAGTGTCATCAAACGGTTTTGAGACCTTCAATACCTTGACAACACAGAACAACAATAAAAAAAACTTAATACTACATAGCAAGGTTAAGCGAAAAATCCCCAATCCTCGTCCGGACTATATATAATGTTTCTGAATGATAACTGTTGGACTACCATACATTCAGCAAAGTTTCAAACGTCACAATAGCATTATTGTCTTTATACACTGTGCTTGTTATTGTGTACTTTTGTTCGTATTTCTGATTTCGCATAACATTTCATTAAATACAAATAACCCGTTTTTACAGTGTTCCATTTTCATTGTGCATTTATAACTTATGTGTACATGTCTGATGAAGATGATTATTTTTGTTTTATTTCTGATTTTGTTAATTACATCTTGGGTTTGATGCATCTTACACCATGTACGAGTACATGTTAGTCAGGGGCGTGTGTTAGTGTAACATGAAAAGGAACATGAAACATTTCTGAGAAATTTAAGTATTTGATAAACGAATTGAGCGGTATGTGGTCCCTTTGTGGTATAAGGTCATTTAAACTATTCGTGGACAATCGTTCTCATTTTATTATATTTATGTTTAAGTACTAATTGCTTATATCGTTATAATATATCGTATAACATTTAGTTAAATACAAATGCCCTGTTTTTACATTGTTCCAATTTCACGTTACATTTGTTACATATGGCGTACTTGTGCATGTCTTCTGAAAACGTTTATTTTTGTTTTCATATGTTGATGCATGTACGAGTTGGTCAGGGGCATGTGTTATTGCTACATTGTAGATGTGAACTCGTTTATTTTAAAGCGGCAAATGAAAATTAAAAAAGCAACATTTTTTAGAAGTTTATCTATGACAAATTTGTCATAAGGACGTACATGTAACCATAATTACTTCATAAACAAATTGAGTAGTTGTGTTACCTTTTTGGTGTTTTGTTCTATCATGTTCATTGCCAGAAAATTGTATACTGTTCCTATAATTTGTTGAAAACAGTATTTGATATTAAAGTTTAGTGTACCATTTAATTAAATCAGTGACACGTAGGTAAACAAAATATGAATAACTGATCAGAACTGGATGTCATCGGTTTAAAATATGAACAATGTAGCAGTACTCCATATCATTGCTTTGTATGATTGGTGATTTCCACATAACGCTGGCTTAGAATAATACATTTTCAAATTCTACATGATAATGCGCTTAGATGAGCCTATTTTCATGAAAACCAGAACTTGTCATATTGACCAAATTAAGTTGAAACATTGTGTTATGCCGTAACCAAAATAAAAATCTTTATATTCCTTTAAATTTCTCAAAATCTCGATTTTGTACTTACGACCTTCTCATTCTATATATCTATTTTATTACATATTTGCATTATGTACATTATTTTTCAAAGTTCTTATTTGTATATTAATATTATCAATAAATGAATATATGTATAAACAAATGTAATATTCTTGTTTCTTACACTTGGTGTGTGTTTTTCACTATCTTCAACCTCTATAACTAATTAACATGCTTATTTAAATCGTATGTTATCGGCTGTGTAGTTAAATATTCGGTTTCAAAACAAAATTGACATGTTGGCCTGCATAATTACCAGTTTCGGAGTTGTATACCACGTTTGTCACTTTCGTGCGTTTAGAATTAAGGTAAACAACTTTTGTTTTGACAAAAAGGTACGAGGAAATCGGACACGGGAGTCGGCACTCTACTTTACAATTTACTGACAACATCTGTGAGCAATGCCGGCACACAAGCCAAAGAAACTACCATAACGTCCCCGCCCCCGCAAAACGCAAAGCAAAACGACAAATCCTACAAAAACAACAACATAACTGTGATCCCAAGAGACCGAATGAAACAGCCGATACCCTATTAAGTTTTTGTGTTTCTGTTGCTAGTGTTTCTAGTTACAAAAATGTTGTACGAGATGCAAATAAAATATACTTAAACGCAAAATTGTTAAGTTGATGCAGCAGTCTACAGTCTTTCAATACATCGACCGATTGAAGTTGCTGACGCAACAAGCGCAATCTGCTACACGTACGCCTTAATGTTTCCGTCGCATCTGTAACGCTTTATGTGTCCAAAGGAATAGTAGCTTGAGTTGCAGATACATGGCAAAGTGAGGCGAAACTATCGTTAGTGAAAGTTCAGTTTTACCAATTTACGATTTCAATATTTGTATTGTTATGGTGCATAAATACCACTTAGTATTTAGAGGTAGCAGCGAGTGGCATGAACGTTTCGTTTATCCAAGTTGAGTTTTAGACACGTGGTCAAACGAGACAAAAATGTCATAGGCGTTTGCTCTGCATAAGCAATATGCACAACGATAAGAGTGTTTTTATTGTGCCTCCAAATCCAAAAGGAATGCCATCTAGTGGTTAGTTAATACCTATTTATTTAAGGTCGAATGTGAAACAAGTATTTCCAACGTATATTAATTACTCACGACGCCTCATTCCTGATGTAATCTATCGTAACGAGGATATGAGAGAAGAGAAGCCAGTTTCCTTTATATGCTGAGCGTCTAGCAAGGGAATTAGTGGTACTATTTTTATACCATCTTTGGTCTGATTCGGCATGGGGTCGAACCCAGGACCGCCACACAAGGTTTCGAGGAGAAGGTGGTTCAAAAGCTAACATAACTTTGGATTTACAGCATCTTAGACCAATGTTTGACTTCGCTCTGTCACACAATGTGAAAATGAAAGGGAAAGTAGGCTTATACAATCTGATTAAAATCATGGTATTATTTTTTCAAATTCACTAAACTTATAAGCAATCATTCATAAAATATTAATAAGGTATACTTCACAATCTTATTCTTTTCTGTAATTCAATAATATGTTTACATAGGTTTCAATCTTATAGTCCAACAATGCACAAGTGACATATTTATCTCATACACTATATGGTGTAAGCACCACGAACACGAATGCTTTTTAACATCCACGCCTCATACATGATATTTGTGATGTACGTATAGTTATGGGATAATGTTTCACTCACGAATAATGCCTCCCGTGTGCTGTAAAACCAATAAAAAATAGACTAAGTTATAAGTCATTGTTAATATGAATTGATTGTTTATTACCTTCCGATTGCGAACTACTAAATTGTAGATGAATTTTAATGAATTCAGTAGTTGGAAAAATGCACTAGGAAACAATTCCATATGTTGATGATAGATAATTGATGAATTTAGTCAGTGTTTATGATACTACCGGTAAACTATATATGAGGGGTGATGATAGATAATTGATGGATTTAGTCAGTTTTTACGATACTACCGGTAAACTATATATGAGTGGTGACGTTTATTGGCTAAATGTAAACGACTTTGAAGTGTATCGTTATCGTCTTCAATGTACAAGGAAAGAAAATGTATCAAAATGAAAGTGCAATATTTTTAAAAAGGATCTTTATTTTTTCAAATACCTACCCATGGACTCCTGTGTATCCTAGCAGTAATTATTGCTGCGATAAAGCATGGGTTAAGGTCCAATCTTGTCGTCGAGTGGCTATCATTAATATCCCTGTGTGCTTGTGGTCCTTAACCGTTCCAGAGACCTGTTATCGTTCACGTAGCCTTACTATGATTGAAGGGTGGTAAAGAAATTGCCCGATAACATCAGAAGGACTCGAACCCATTTGGAGCAGCCCGACTGCTTCAGACCGTGAGTGTTTAGGCAAAAATGGCATGTTTAATCTACTTGTATATGTTTTTATTTGATGAATTTTCATAAGAGGTATAGTTACCCTGTCGTTCGGCAATAGATATGGTCCGCTTTGAGATTTCCCACGTGCTCCATGTGCGAAACATTGGTTTTACACTAAACTGGCAAAAACCGGTTTAAACACATTTAAGTATGTTGGCAAGTGCTGAGATGTCAATGTTGTAACGTATGTATCATTAACCTTTAAACGAAAACCATATATCGCATTTATTAAGGAAATTGTTACCCCCGAAAACAAGGTTTTGCATTTCGTTTGTCCCTGAGAGTATTGTAGGATATAATAACGTCACGACGTAAGTGTCATTAGGCTGATTCAAGTAGTGTCAAGGTAATGGAATAAAACTTGTTGTTTGGTGCGGTAGGGAAGTTAGTTTTTTGTAGGTAAGAATTACTTTGTTGTTGTTACAATTTATTATTAAGCATTGAGTGGGAGTTGCAATTGTATCTATCATTTGCGCACATGTGTTACAATTATTTCGAAATACCAGTGTTGAAAATATGCTGCTGTAATTGACTGTTCATATGGTCGCATACGTTTACATTTTTATAAAGTATGTACACGTTAAATCAAGGAAGTAACACAATTTCTCATCCGTGAAATGCTCGTGAATACATCCAGAATAAGACGTACATGTATTGTGTTCAAAGTAAAAGTGTCCGATCATTGTATCCTGAATATTCGTTGATATGATATCATGGTGTAATTATTTCAACTTAAAATGTACAATTAACTTCCATAGTTGTGAAGGCATTTCACGGATGGAACATTAATTGATAATTAAATGTAAATATTTGTAGAAGTTTGGAAAAGGTTGTAGGTGTGAGGTAAGATATTTGAATGTCCATGTATTAATTATATTAGAATGTAGTATCTGATTTATTGAAGTTTATTTATGCATTATGTCGATAATGAAATGCTATTTTTAGGGAAAGTAACGCCATAGTGATTATGAACCGTATGAACCCAGTTGCCATTTTTAATACCGATAACCGACCAAAGAAAATACAAGTACCGGATGTTTTGTGATAATTATGCTTTTCAATGTTTTTTTATGTTAATTTCCCATAGACTAACAGGTAGTATTCTTACTGTTTCAATCAAGCGAATTGGGGCGGTCCTCCATAAAACAAATTAAAACCAGTACATGTTACTGATTGACGATCAAGGAAGTTTGGAAAACTTTCATCTATACACTCCGCAAAATTTCTAAATGGTCAGTTTTTGAACTCACATATTTTTGTACAAAACAATTGAGAAATATATATAGTGAACGTCGGTGAATCAAAAGTTCGTAGAATTTTTCCATAACTTTATTATCTTCAGAGTTATTGTCGTCATATTTATGCTGAATGAAAACATTGGTATTTTTGTTACATACATACATTTATAGCAACCTGATGGTAACCTTTTTAAAATATTTATATCTGAAATACGGGCGATTACGTTTACTGGAGCACACGGATAATTTCTAACAATTTTTTTATATTTTCTTAAACATCTCAATTGTAGTACCTCCAAAAACCTTCAAAATGTTATGTCTGATTGCCTGATATCATTTATAAAGTCTGTTAAAATTCCAGACGTCATATCCGATAAATAATGTTTTGTCGACATTTACATAATCGCACCATATAGATATAACGCGTAAAACGGGTCTTCTTGAATTTGCGGAACCACGGGCTGCTGTCAAAATCTTCGTGAAACTGGAATATATGTACGGCATCAGAGACAATACATGGTTTGAAACGTGTAGGTGTATGTCCTGAAATAAATATACAACGATTTATAAGTGGAATCAGTGCTTTCGTGTAAGATACCAGAAGTTGACAACCGAATAAAATACACCCGATATTGGTGACGTTGGTTCGCAACGTCGTCGAAGAGGGCCAGCGCTATATAATTGCGGATATAGCAAAACACTTAACCATACAGACTATCGGAATATAACTTTGCCATATAATTAATTACTGCCTACTCGTCCATATGAGATGATGGTTTATTATGTTTTATTTTTAAAATTAAGGTTATTTATAATTAAATTTATTCCTATATTTGATGCGATTTCTGGTTCTGACGGTTGTTGTTTAGTATCTCCAATAATTGAGCGTGAGAATAGCATAATCTGCATCAAATATTCACGTTTATGTTGTTTACACATTTTTTTACATTTACTATTGACAAAATATATTTTGAGTACTCATTGACTGGAATTTGTCAGTATATTACTAGGTGACCCATTAGATATTTTGTTCAGTATATTAGTAGTTGGTATTGTGGGTTTAAAATGAAACCTTTTCTGGTGATATTTGATTTAATTACGCGGGTTTATCAGAATAATATGAACTCAACACTAGATGGCATTCTTTACATATTGCCATATTGATATTTTGAGAAAACAAGAAAACATCAGTCTGAAATTTGATCTTTACCTATGATAAAACACACTTTTACAACTTCATTTTGGTCAACATGACAAGTTCCGATTTTAATAAAAGTATACTCATAAGAAGCGCCTTGTAATGCGGATTTCAAAATATGTATCAGTATTTTAAGGTCGTAAGTAGTAGTTACGACCTTCTCATACTAAGCCCGCAGCATGTTTGTAAGCTAAGTCTGGATAATTGTTTACATAAACAAGTTGTATGGTAAATGTATTTAGAAAGTCTTAAATACTGTAATACTGTAAATACTGTTATTTATTGTATTGTAGTGATTATTATACATGTATTGCTTGTATTGTATTATTTTGCCAATACCTTAAACCATGCTGTTACAAAAAAAAAAAAAAAAAAAAAGTCTTAAACATTGTTATTAAATGTTTCAGTAAACTATAATTATACATGTATTTTTTTTCAGATGTAACCCGATACATGTAATATAATACTCAGAATGAATGCTCTAAGCCATCTTCTACTACTTGTATTGATGTGCCGTTGTCTCATCCGTAAGTATTATACTTATTGTTGACTTGAACCAAAGACTACTATTTGTGCCAAATATAATACATGTATTAACTATTATGTAAATGCAATGTCATAAAATGGCTAAGGAAAATAAAGACATTTAAATTCAAGCAGCGTAACATTAATTCCTTATGCTGATGTAACATTCTTAAGTTTACAAGCATTGTTTCACTGACACTCAGTTGTGTTAAGCAAAGCAGTGCTTCTATTAATATTTTGATTGGGTGGTCAATAAGAAATTCGTGAATACATATTTCAGTTGTAACAGCAATAGAACCAGGTTGTGAGAATTGTGGATGTTGTGTAGATAAGGTGTGTGCCCGTACACGTGTCCAAGGCTATTATGTGAACGAATACTGTACAAACGGGTGCATTGATGGTATTGGAGGGAACAAATGTTACAACAAATGTCCTGATGATTGTGTCACATGTGAACAAACTATAGAAAATAATTGCGCAACCTGCGAGAACGGGAAGTATCTTACTACCGTCGCTAGGAATACTAATAATGGACCACAGTCATTTAAGGGTTGTGAGGATTGTCCAAACACTTGCAAGACATGTGATTCAGAAACTAATTGCCAAGAGTGCGAAAATCGATACTACAGCCCTGTACAATATGGCGACTGTTCCCAAGAATGTCCTAACAATTGTATGTCATGTACATCAGCAACCCACTGTCAGGAATGTTATGACCCATACTACAATGAAGGTTCTACCACAGACTGCTCCCTGTCATGTCCAGGGAATTGCGTTTGCTCATCGCCCGGTATTTGCTCATCATGTCAATATGGTTTCTACAACGAAAATCAACAGTGCGTCAGTTCATATCCATATTCATGCAAGTCTTGCTCAGATCAAAACACGTGTCAGTCTTGCAAAGATGGATATTACAACAGAAGAACTAGTTCATCCAATAACGCCGTTACTAATTGCTCGCTTTCGTGCAGAGAAACATGTATCCAATGTACGTCGTATGATGTATGCACTACATGCACTAAGGGACATTATGGATCGTACTGTCACAACGATTGTTCCATTGGCTGTACAAATGGTGAATGTAATTCAAATGATGGAACGTGTAACTGCAAAGAAGGTTTCACAGGCAGTGATTGTAATGAATGTGCGCCTGGCAGACACGGTCATCAGTGCGATAAGCAATGCCCTACTACATGCAAGAACAACTTGTGTAAGCGATACACGGGGGACTGTCTAGAATGTAAATCAGCCAATATTACAGGTGTTAAATGCGACATGTGTATGCTTAATACTTGGGGGGACTGTGTTCGCAAAAATGCCCAACCAATTGTCAAGGACAATGCGTGAGGAACACTGGATACTGTGTATCGTGTGTTGGATATTTTCAAGGTAGTTTATGTAACGAATGTTCTGCTGGGTATTACGGTACGATGTGTGAAGACGCATGTCCAGAACAGTGTTACAACTCGCATTGTTATCGCTCTAACGGCACATGTGGATCATGCAACCACAATTATGCCGGTCCAACGTGTGAGGACTGTATTGCCGGATTACATGGGCTGACCTGTGATGTCCCATGTTTGACCAACAATTGTTCTAACAACATATGTAATAGGGAAACTGGTAATTGCTTATCGTGTCCAGACGGATTCTATGGATTGCAGTGTCACTTATGCTGCTCCCCGGGGTGCAATGGTAATGTTTGCGATTATGTATCGGGCGCTTGCGTTGAATGTAAAAAGCCATATAATGGGGACAAATGCTGTCTTGCTGGTGGAAATTGCCGTGACTGTTATTCACATTTAGTATGTGAAATGTGTGAAAATGGTTTTTATGGAGATAAATGCGACATACCTTGCCCAACTTCATGTTATATCGACGATGAAGACACACAGTGTCAAAAAAATAATGGAATATGTTTAACATGCCCAAACGGTTTCCATGGCGATTACTGCAACATGACTTGCAGTGAAAGATGCATAAATAACCGTTGTGATAAGGACGGTGGACACTGTACTGATGGATGCACTGGTGACTACGAGGGTCCTACATGCGCACAAGGTAATATAAAAGTGATTTATTTACGACTTATGTACATACATATTTACACATATACAATTGTAATCATTGTAGACATAACGTAATAGTGCAGACTTGTTTAAATCTTGACAATGTTTAAATGATATATTGTTATATATCACTTAATGTATTAACTTAACAGGCAGCTTTCCGTTCATTGTTAGATAAACAATGCAAATCGTAAATTGTTTAAAGTTAAACATCGTTTATGTTATGGTAGTTGTCATTCGATCTGTATCTTCCTTGTCCAAAAGGTATTTCAATTTTAAAGGTCGTGGACTGCACTAAGATTACATGTAAACAAACTTTGTTTACTAGCGTATAATATATAAACACGGATCACGCATCTAACACATGTCAGTAACATGCAAAGGTTTAATGAGCTTAATTTCATAACAATCGGAACTTGCCATGTCGACCCAACTGATGTTATTTAGACGTAAGTAAAAGTAATTTTCAGATAGTTATTTCTTATTTTGTTTCTTCTCAAAATAGCGATTTTGTACTTACGACCTTCTCATTCTAAGCCAGCGATATGTAATACATGCATTCAATGGAATGTGTTAACACATTAAAGTAATGATCATACTTCAGTTGACGACACTGCTCGTATTGTTTGTATTGCGGTTGGAGTTTCAACCGCCACCATTGTGGTTGTTATCGTTATAGTGATATCAGCTGTCTGTTTCATCCTTCGAAGATGGTAAGCTGACTCATTGTTAATATATATAATAATGTATTTATGTAAAAATACTCTGCCGATATAACAATATATGAAGAAATCGGACAGGGAAGGCAGCATTGGATTTACCAGGCCAAGACAGAAAACAGTAACACTATATCACACCATAACTACATGGAGCAAGGACTTAAAAGTAATCAATTTACGTTTTATGATAGTTAATGTTACTTAACTTTTTTTGTAGCATGATATTCAGTAATCAATAACTTGCTGTGGTAGATTGCGAATAAAGTGAATATATACACATGCATACACTAATGCGCTTAAAGTTATTACGCGTTGCAACAGTTTGACACACATAACATTTTGTCCAGAACTCAAAACTTTCAGAAGCTTGCACGACGATACCTAGTGATCAGATTTGTTATGCATTAAAATCGCCAGTCAAATTTCAGGAAACGAAGGAACGAGCAGGGGAAGGTGGTGGAAGCAAGTTATGTGAACACAGAATTTCAAAATGAAACTCCTAATCTACAGGAGTATGCACAGACGCCTAACGGTATTATAATATACTTCCTTTGTTCTTCGGATGTGTTCCTTTCTGTACCATTTGTGCAATGTTGTGCCTGTTAAGTGTTATCTACATTGTGTACCAAAGAAGCACTGGGAAAATCAGACAGGAAAGTTAGCACTCAACCTATCCAGCCGAGCACAGAAATCAGAAACACCACAACACAAAAGCAACGCCGAAAAAAATGCAGCACAACCCAATTTCACAAAGATGTTATATAATAGCGGTTATTGCATGAGACCGAATGAAACGCAGCCAAGACCCGATCAAGCTTCCCAAGGCCCCACTGCACAACCACCCAAGTCTTACATGTATTTGTTTTTATATTTAACGTGTACGAGGGCTGTTCATTTTATACCCGACGATCGATATTGCTGAGAAACCATTGGACGGATATTAATGAAAATGCACACTAGTAAATTTACACCATTCCCTTATTCACACACAAAATTTCAACTTGGTACAATGCAGGGTTTTCATAATATTAACGTTTCAGTAAGTACATGTAACGTTAGTCGGCCCAAATTGCGACAATATGCCGTTTTCGCATCTAAAACGCTACTTGTTCATCATTTGATCATTATTCAGGGACCACGAAGTTGCCTAAACACTAATGATCGCCATGTTAAGTTTTTAAATAAGGATGTTATATGCTATAGCTACGATAAAATCGCATGTTACTGCATTTTATGCAGCAGTTATCATTAAACTTAGTGTCTACCGCCAAACATGCCTTGAATCTACGACGCTTTCTGTTGATGACTCTATGTTTCCGCGGCCTCTGATCATCATGTGATGATGCTTTGTCATCGTGGAACTGTTTATTTCATATATAAACAACGGTCCACATTTACGATAATTGTCTAAATAGTTTTTTCTAAATGAGATGCTTAAGTTTTATAGGTGTACGGCCATTATTTTCATAAAAGCGTTTCATTACCCGTTTTCTCTAATTTATTGCGATATCCACTGAAGCACTCTCTTTGTCATTAAAACCTCTAAAGGCTATGCGGAATTGATATAAAATATTATACTTCAAGACCTAAATGCATAAATATTGTTGCCTTCTGTTTTCTGCTTAAAATATGTTCCACGAGCCCTACCTAATTAACACTCAACATATCACAATAAAATTGGGTTTGGCCGGATAGTGGTTTCTGCGGTTACTATGGTAACCATAGTTTGTGTTCGGTTGGATAAAATTATTAGATTTTTCCCCAAATAATCAAGATGGTGACTAAGTCTTATGAAACGAATTGTACTACAATCGTATCTTCCAGTAATGAATGCGCTATGGCGGTCGTCCGGGATTTTAATGAACAACCCTCGTATTCTAACTCAATGTAACTTTGTAATAGCAGTATATTAGTGATAAGTGTGATTGCCGTCTTAACTGGCGAACAGGTACAGATCTGAGTGGAGGCACATATATATAACTACTATATTTCAGTAGAAATAAAGAATCTGTAAAGGCTATCTAAGGCATTTTTTTCATACTCCATATATTTGCATAGTTACATGCATGGTTGGCTTTGTATTACATTATTGTTGTATTTGGTATTGAACATTCAGTTAAATGAAATGGAATTCGGATTTTTATATTCCAGATTATGAAGTATTGGGTGCAAGAATTCAAATGGACGAAACGGAGTATGATGAAATCAAATAAGTAGGCAGCTGATTATATACGTGCTGTTTACCAACTACACAACCGGTACTATACGTGCTTTATACCAACTACACAACCGACAACATGCGTGCGTTATACCAACTACAAAACCGACAATATACGTGCTTTATACCAACTACACAACCGACAACATACGTGTTTTTCTCATGCAACTACCATGGTAACTGCCTGATAACACATGACCTGAGATAAGTATGTGTTCTCAGGTCAATAGCCTGAGAACACTTTTTGGCTCCGCCCACAAATAACAGACTATTTTGCAATATGGCATTCCGTCTTAAATTGTCATAAATATCATTGAAAACAACAGAATTGTGCATTTAATAGCTATTATTTATTCAACGTTTAGTTTTACACTCAAGATTAGCAATGCTTCTTCGCCAGGTAGGGCTACGCCACAGTAATTGTTCTTGAATTCATACGGGTCGCCCACGGATCGATCGTTTTGAAAGGCCCTGGAATAAACCAACAAACACAGATAAATACACTGGCTAAGCATCGTCAAAGATAAATAAACGTTAAAATAGTCATAGCTATCCACTCTATATCCAGATTTTTGGCCTAAAGGAATTTTTAATCTCATTTTCACGACTCGCGAAGGCTGACCTACAAAACGAAAACCATGAGACACCGGGCTTTTTTTGTGAATCAAAACATTGTTTCATTCAGTACACAACCCTACAATTTATATAAACAATAGAACAAACTTTAATAGACTCTTCAACAAACCAATGTCTTACTCACCATTGTGTATTTCCATATGTTTTCATCAGCATTCTGTCGTGATTAAGTTGATCTTGTTGAAAACTGTTCTCCACCCACTCGGTTCTACAAGCATGTCTAAACTGTTCATTCTTGAAGTTATTTCCATTTCACGGGATACAATTTTGCACTGTCCGTTGCCACACACAATCCAGTATTTAAATCAATCCGTATTTTGTCATTGTGTGATTCATAACATAAGAAAGTTTGACATAATTAGAATCTAGCGACCTTCTCCACACACACTACGTCATTGATGACGTTTCATTGATGCATCATCCAGAAGAAAAAAACATCAAAATTCATGAGCGGAATTTTATTCTACTTTCACGACACGATGTTCTTATTTTGGTAATACTTATAATTTGCTTAGATTTCTCGTTTTGACTAAAAACTGAAATAGATCTTATTTATTTTTTTAAATATTTTTGTTAATTGAACAGCGTAGAATAGAGAACTATATTTTGTGTACGGAATCAAATGAAGTTGTGTTAATCGGCGGGCGGTCTAAGGACGATCGACAACTCCAGTTTAAAATTAAAAAATATGCCTCTAAATTGTGTCCCGTTGCTGGTTTCATGAGAAATAGAAACTCGGGCCCCTGTCCGGCTCGAACAATGTTATCAGGCTTGGCGATATCGCCCGGGATGGCTCGGTAAACCTCGCCACCCGAACGATATCACCTCGCCTGATAACATTGTTCTCACCGGACAGGGACCCGAGTTTCTCTATATACCAACTACACAACCGACAATATACGTGCTTTATACCAACTACACAAACGACAACATACGTGCGTTATACCAACTACACAACCGACAATATACGTGCTTTATACCAACTACACAACCGACAACATACGTGTTTTATACCAACTACACAACCGACAAAATACGTGCTTTATACCAACTACACAACCGACAACATACGTGCGTTATACCAACTACACAACCGACAATATACGTGCTTTATACCAACTACACAACCGATAACATACGTGTTTTATACCAACTACACAACTGACAATATACGTGCTTTATACCAACTACACAACCGATAACATACGTGTTTATACCAACTACACAACCGATAACAAACGTACTTTATACCAACTACACAACCGATATCATACGTGCTTTATACCAACTACACAACCGATAGCAAACGTACTTTAGACCAACTACACAACCGATAACATACGTGCTTTATACCAACTACACAACCGATAACAAAGGTACTTTATACCAACTACACAACCGATAACATACGTGATTTATACCAACTACACAACCGATAACATACGTGCTTTATACCAACTACACAACCGATAAAATATGTGCTGTATACTCAATAAGTGACACATAGATTATTATTAGATCATGTTCCAGTTGTTGCATTGAATAAACACTACATTTGTATATTGATTTAAGGGCAAGGTATATTTTGTAAACAATAGTTTGTAGTATTGACTTAATTAAAATGTTATATGTTATATCCTATTATATTACCCGCCAGTGATTGTGTTGTATTGTGGGCTGAAGGCCTTTCATAACATCTTGAATCTTGCAACAGGAACATGGTGCATATCTTTAAAGAACAAAGTAATTGCATACCATGTATCCTATCTAGTGTCCTAAAATAGCAGGATTAGACAATTGCTGGTCATTGATAACCTAGATCACTTTTGCTATAGTACGTGTAAATTCTTTTACAATACATATATTTGCATATTAAGTGTTGCCTGCAAGATTGGCGTATGTCCTTCTTTAATATCAAACTTTCACTGTGTTGTTGTAACTTCTTTTACATGTCTGATGAAGATGTTTATTAGTGTTTTCATATGTTGTAAATTTCGTATTGGGTTTGAAGCATTTTACAGCATTTTACAGAATTTATTTCTGCTACACGGTATATATTCACTCGTTCACAGTTGGAAATGAAAATAGAAAAAAAATGAGAAGTTTATTTCTGTATTATTTGGCATATGCGTAAATGTAACGATTAACAAATTCAGAATTATTTGTGCCCGTTGTGGTTTTTTGTTATATCTTTCATCAAGTTCCTTTAATTTGTTGATGACAGTATTTGATGATAGTGTTGCATTTAAATAGATCAGTGACAAGTCGATCAACAAGATATTAATAACACGGATCAGAACAGAATGTCATCGGTGGAAAATATGAAAGATGAAGCGGTACTGCATATCATTGCTTAGTTTGAATGCATATGTATTTCCACATATCGCTTGCTTCGAATGATACATTTCCAAAATCTGCTTGAAAATGCGCTTCTGATGTCATTGAGTCTTTTTTATGAAAACCAGATCTTGTAATATTGACCAAAGTTAGGTTGAAATATCTTGTTTTAACGTAAGCAAAAAGTAATTTTCAAACAGTTTTTGTTAGTTTTCCCAAAACATCGTTATTGTACTTACGACGTTCTCATAATGATTTTGTTACATATTAATTTTGCATTATTTCCGTTGTTTTTCAAAGTTCATATTTGTATATTAATATTACCAATTTATAAATATCAGTAAATGTGCTGTTATCTTCATTACACTTGTTGTTCCTTGTCCAATTGTACTAATTTTCTAGCTCAAGCACCCTTCGGCATTTTAACTTCCCCTGGTCATTGGGCTACCAATGGAAACCTACGTTCGTGTCTCCCTGTTTCTCTAAAGTTGTTGTGGCAGCCAACATTGATCCTCGTCGCCTCACGGATACATGTACCAATTTACACCTTGGTGTAACGGAGCATATGGGTCTTGCTCAGATAAATTGACCAGTGATCCAGATGATGGTTGAACCCGGTACCTTACGATCTCGAAACCAGCGCCCTACCTCAAGGCTAACCTGTTTACGTGTAGCAGCAGGTTGCAGAGAGATCTACCAAATGCATAATAAAAGTACTGACTCAACATGGATAATAAGCTACAGTTGTATAGTATTTCAAGTTATGCATGCATTACATTATTTCATGACTTTGCACTATCATACAATGTGAAAATGAAAGTGACATAAGAGGCTGATACAATCTCATTATCCTCAGACCACTATTATGTTCCACTACCGTTTACTGATAGAAGTAAAAGCTCAGACGACATTCCGGATGGGGTCCTGTCGATGTAAACTTACGTCACCCAATCAAACAGATTATTTAACAATTCTGAAAGTGCGCCAACAAAATGCGGTGTGTGACGTAATTGTGTGCTAGTGAGGTCATTTGAAAGTTGAATGTTGTCATATGTCTAATAACGTAAGGGAATGGAGCATATGTTATGATCTTTTATGACATTGAGGCTGACAGTAAAACAAATATGCACAACTTATGTCTTAACAGACTAAATGAAACACCCCCAGGGATATTGTACAAAACATAGCTCACGACATGATTCGACCAAGCGCCATTATGACTATTCAAGTTTTATCAAGGTATATATTTGTTTTATATGGTATGGATGTTTGGTTTTGTAGGTAAGAATTACTTAATTGTAAATATTAGTTGGCGTTGACTGCGAGTTTGCAATTGTATCGACATTCCAACTAAAATACATTGGACCCAAACTGGAAAAAGGAAAATCAGGTAATATACAAAGAACAAGGTTTAACAGATACGTCACGCCCCGGTGTTGCTGTGTCTCATTTGGTAGCGGTTTTGGCATGGGTTTTTGTAGGCACTGCTCAGGGTAGTTTGGTCGTAGTGTTTCTAATTTCTTTGCTCGGCTGGTTGGGTTGAGTGCTACCTTCCCTGTTGGATTTCTCGTACCTTATTTACCTCGAATATATCTATCTTTATATATATCTACCCATTAACGATATAATACACTCGGACGCATTTGGTTATAAATATAGTAAAATATTCAAATTTCATAGCACGTTTGTTGTTCGTACTTGCTTTGATAAATCAGTAGCCTCGTTTCACATCAGGGATGAAATTGTTGAATAAAACCTAGGTCGATTTGAACAGTTTTTGCATCGGCGATGTACTCTCGATTTAAATAAATTCGCTTCGAGAGGCCTCAGAAAACAGGGATTCCACAAATTGTCCAATGATTACCCCGAATACAATATTCTCGATGCCTACCGTTGCCTTTTTATTAAGCCTTCGTACATCGCCAATGCAAAATGCTCCGTATGGACATAAACAAGTGACTTGTCCCTTACCTTTTCGGATAGCCCAACTTCGGCTTCGAAAGGTTTGCTGTCTGACGTCATACCGACATCAACGTTGATAAGATGAAGTTCCTCTGGGTAAATGATAGCGGTCGTGCAATTTCGGCGCATTCCGTAGTTTTTCATAGTAAGCACACCTTCTTCAAACAAACCGACGGCGTTGCAAGCTGTAATTGGCAAATCTTTACATGTAATTAATGGTGCAGAAATTGATTTGACTTATGCATCAAGAGACTTTTTGGCTTAATCTGATATTAAAAGTAACAATAGGTAAACTAAAATTTTAAAACACCACCAGTATCCTATTTGTTGGCCGATTTACACGAGCCATGTTCAATTTTTTGTCAACTGTTTATGTAGAGCAAAAATACAATATTGAGCACCTTAAACTGACTGTTTGCTTCCGAAATAATTATACCAAAGTTGAATTACATTCCAATTATTATATTAAACGAGACTTCTAATCAAAGGAGACAATTATTGATAAATGTTCGTATAAAGCCGCAAAAGTTTGTACAACAAGCTACTCACGCTGAGGATTATGTTTGAAATTGACAATAACTCGGAACCCCTCGCCTGGTTGAGGGATTCTGAATTGTATAAGGGCTACATTCTGGTTAGACAGGAATATTTTCTTAGGTCTGTTTTCACCACAGAACATGGTGTAACGTTCGGTAATATCTTTCTGATGATCGTAAAATCCGGGGAACATTTCTCCTTGCAGTTCCCAGCCGTCAAATACCTGAAACCAAAAAGCAAATCAAGTTACATATAAGCAGGGGAACGTTACCTTAGCAAAGCAGCTAATGCATGATTTTAATTCGATTATCCACCCCCTCAAAAAAACAAAGGCGACTAGCACATGTTAATAATGTACAATATATTTTCGACAAATGGTTATACTCGTATACTTTACGCATCGGTCATTC
The DNA here is from genome assembly GCA_963678985.1 of Spisula subtruncata. NCBI lineage: Eukaryota > Metazoa > Mollusca > Bivalvia > Venerida > Mactridae > Spisula > Spisula subtruncata. The sequence goes on along the minus strand of OY787677.1, from coordinate 11,189,165 downwards.
ATGTATCGATATAATAGACAACCGGAGAGGGAATCGACGGCAGCATTCAACTTTATTAGCCGAGTACTGACAACATGGTATAGCTTGGCCAATTTGACACGCGCCTGACCTTTTGATTAGCATAATTTAACAGTTGATTCATTGCTACGTTTATAACACCGGATGTATGTTTTCATAATCGGGGAGTTTCACGAAGACGCTTGAAATGTAATACAAGCACAAATTTGAAATACAGATATCGCACGATTTGCTGGCGTAAATTGATATATTCAAAGCACGAACCGTGTAATATAATATAATGTAAATAATATGTAAAGGACAGGCTCAGGTCAATATAGCCAAGCTATACATATCATACCTTAATTACTCGACGCAATGCCCAAGACATAAAGTTTCTGCTGTATAACGGTCATCATTATCATTTTTCGAGGTAATTTAAGGGGAAGCATGTGGGTTTAAACTTGCTCAGAGAAATTAAGAAGTGGCATAATCGGCGACCGAGTCCGGACCTGTCGTCTGCGGGGACAATTTCAAAACAGCAATTTCATTGATTTTAGTCTGGACAGACAAAGCTAATCGTTGGTAATAGCTTTTGAAACGTAGTCAACAGACTGCATAACTACTTTAACTACTTCAGTTTTAACCTCGATGATCAATAAACGTAAGAATGGCGCATGCGCATTACAACGTATGTGACCAGTCACATTAACTCAATCCTTGAAATCATGGCTGCATTTCTTGTAAGGAAGGAATAAAATGTAGTGTATGTGTAATGTTAACTTCGCTCAGTAAAACGTTTATCTTGTTATCAAGTGCACTCATGTTAATCGGAAGTTTTAATAAACTTAAAATAAATAAGAAACGAATTATTTTTCCTATGAGTGTAAGCAATATTGTATCCAGAAATTGACAACAGGAAAGTTCGCCTCAGAAAGACAATTTAATAAAGCATGCTCGAATTACGAATTCGCTATCTAAACTCGAAAGACCAGACATTCTTATTTATATATTGGGTTTCGGAAATTGACAATACGTTTGCAGAATTAAGATTAGGCACGTATTGAGTTTCTTTGTCTGAATGAAATTAATGTCTTATGTGAATTTTGGTGTATTTTGTGTCGAATGAAATTGTCTTATTCAACATAAAATAAATATTTTAAAAATTGTTCTGCACTAAAAGGTAAGTTCCGTACTACGGATGTGGATACATTCTGGTTCAATACGTCTGACTAATAACAAGGTCACAAACGTACCCGATCGTGGTCCAATGAGAAATCGGTGTAAGTTTTAAATACATAAGCCGGACGCCGGACGAATATGATCGGCAGGTCATGGAATATGTGTGTTATGCTTATTAAAATGTCAGGATCATGTTATATTCTCCAAGCTTTACTATATGTAAATTCTTATTTCATTAATCACCAATCTCATTAAAAGCAGGTTCATGAAACGCTCCACTACTTTACGCTGATATTGGATTTGGGCCCATATTCATAAAGCTCCTAATCGGAAATATTCCTTATGTTGATAATTTACCTAAGGTTTTGTAGGAATTTCCTTTAGTTTTATATAAATTCAGGTGAAATCATATAAAACTAAGGGAATTCCTATAAAACCTTCGGTAAATTATCAACTTAAGGAATATTTCCCCTTAGGAGCTTTATGCATACGGGCCCAGATGACACTCTGTATGGGGGTCGATGTAAACTTTACGTAATCCAATCTAATTGCTTCTTTCACAAATGCGACGAATGTCTGCTGAACTACTTGATGCAACTATGCGCCAGAGATGTCATTTGAACGTAATTTCTAACGGATTGTAGTCAGATCTTTAACAGCGTAAAGGAATGGAGTAAATGTTAGGATGTAATTTTAATGAGACAGATTAAACACTCGAGAGGTACAAATCGATGGCTTAGAACCAGAAGGTCGTAACTACTACTTACGACCTTATCAGACTCATACATATTTGAAATCTGCTTCAAAAGGCCCTTCTTATGAGCCTATTTTCATGAAAATCTGAAATTGTCATGTTGACCAAAATGAAGTTGTAAAACGTGTTTTCCCATAGGTAAAGAGTAAATTACAGACAGTTTTCTCTTGTTTTCTCAATAATATATCGATTTTGTAGTTACGACCTTCTGGTTCTCAGCCAGCGAAATAATATGTAACTTACCGCTAGTACGTCGCCAGTTTCACATTTCACATCAAAATCCATGAAAGCTACTTCTATAACCTGGTCTGGTTCCCCTATAAGATATAGTCCACATGTGTCCTGGGTACCATCCGACACGTATTGTAGTTCCCCCGGAAATGACGCCATATGTATACATCCTGCAACAAAGTAATGTGTATACATAAACAGATATTCAATTGAAATGATTGAATACACATTACTTCAATTCAAACTCAATCTACTGCTATAGTCCAGTTAGGGTAAGGTGACAGTGACGCAGAGGTAGAATCCACTTTTATGGTGTAAAACCAACTATAAAGGCTTATACAAACAGGTGTGTGTTATTGTAAAGCTAAACTAAACTCTACCTGTTCTGGCAATGGTTTTAATCTTTTGGGTACACATAAACGGCTACGTCATTGGAACTATACCCTAACTGGGCTATATGATCTGTTCTTTTTTGTCCAGGCGTACACAATAACAAAAAGGCTATGCACCCATGGTCGTTACGTTAACCAATTATGACGTCGTTCGGGTTCACGAGGTCCGTTGGGGTTATCACCACAACCTCGTAAGTAGCACATGTTTAAGATCTTAAATTTTGCTATGTAATGTTAAAATCGAAAGCCGTTGAACACCTCCTATTTACCAACATTTTCTCAATCTGACGCTTAACGGCTAGATGCTGGGGATCAATTTATGGCCAAAATAGCGAGATAACGACATATATTCGTCTTATAGTCAAACAGGCTCAAACAATTCAAAACATAATATAAAATACAGTATGATATAAGAACATACCTATGTGCCCGTCCGTTGATCTTGTATTTCTACGTAAAATATTGAAATCAGCTTTCTGAAAACCACAAAAAAAGCACTTGGATTAATGAAGTGTTGCAGTCGCATCTTTGTTGTGACGTCATGTAAATGCGTCATAATGGCATTAAACGGTCCATGTCGACTGACGAACAGATATAAATTGTTTGAACTTTAAATTTCTTATGCACTTGTAGTCTCATGCAATTTAATGAAAGCAGATGCTAACTGTTTTCAATACACATATTTGTAGCTGATAATTTATTTAAAAAATGCTAAAAGTCAATTGGAATCGATGTACTAGTCTTGTATCTGGTCACGAAAATTCGGATTACTCTTGTTTTATCTAAAAGTGTGACAAACAGGTATTTAGCGGTAAAACTGTATTATACTAGTTTGCAGAGAAACAACAATAACTATGTGAATAAAATTAACCTCATTAATTATTTCATACTGTTTTCTCAAATATAACCGACTAAATACCACTTAATATAAGCTTACAATAATCACGGCCGACTTTTTAAAACGTTTACCTTAATTCTAAGGTAACAAAGTACAGCATCCTCCTGAGAGTTTGAGATTACTTTACAAAAATAGCGATTAGAGATTATTTTACGACAATAGCTATGGTATATTATTTTACGACAATAGTATTTAGAGATTATTTTACGACAATGACGTTTAGATTTTATTTTACAACAATTACTAATGTTCGATGCCGTAAAAGGCATGACGACAAAATAATGATATTCAAAACTCCTTAGAGAATATCATTTTCTAGACATCGCATGCAAATATAACATTAATATTCTCAACATATATAGTACTACTACAACATCAGAATAAATACATCAATGAAAAGTAGGTCGACGCTAGACAATTGATATTGCATTACAAACTACACTAGCCTAGGGCTGGTAGGAAAGCAGAAATGCGGTACAGTAGTTTACTGAAAGTTCATCAAATTTTGACGGAACAAAAGTTTGTGGGTTTGGTAAAAATTCCATTTCGATGTGATATTTAATCGTGCATTTTGCATTTCAGGCATAAATACAATATCAAAATTAGTGTTCGATGGGACTTGATTTCGTTGTTAAAGATGAAACACGAAATCCACGAAATAGAATACCCCGCAAAAACAAATAATTTACAGTATGCGACTTTATTTACGGTCTTATGTGCAACAAGTTCGCACAACTGATACTAATCACTCTCGATACCTAACTTCCTAGTGGTATACATATATCACCGTGAGAAAATTAGAGAGATCATCCAGAGTTCCGACCTATTTGAAGTAATGCTTCAATCAATTGAATTACTGGTACCAGTGGTATGCCTTAATGTTTTGTTTGACGCGGCAAGAGGTCGAACCCGAAATCCCATATATTCGAAAAAGGACTAGAAGTGTTACAACTAGGGTGTTAGACACCGGGAAAACAGTGTCCCTTTCTTTTGAACGTGAACTCCTTTGAAACAAGGGACTTATTGCTGTCATTTCCATGTCTTCGTCTTTGAGGTTGAATTCGGGACCTCCTGCACTTTTAGAGGATCGTCATAACTATGTAACCACTATGATATGTGGGAGAAAAATTAGTTCCGCCATAATTTGTGCTGTGCTTCTAGCAAGGGAATATCTTGTACCAATTTCATGTTTTCATTTTTGCTTTGGCACAGCAAAATGTTGAACTCGGGACACCATGCACTTTCAGATAAGGCTCTATAATTTTGTTTGAAAAACAAGTAACTGTTTACTTTTATGCAATGTTAATTGTATGAATTACTGATGTTTCAGTTCATACGATGTAATGATTGTCATGGCAACATGAGTTTTGACCAACAAGTCGTAAACTTTGCCTAATTAAGACACTTCATTTAACTTAATTAGAGGTAGTCGATTATTATCACATAAACCAGTTTATTGACAAAATATGAGAATGCGAAAGTGAATGTTCTAAATGGAGCTGCACATTGTGCCTTGTGTTCAGCAATTTACTGCCTCCAAATATGGGGGTTGCGTTTGAAAACCCACTGTGGACATTTATAAAAGCATTGTTGGGCATCGCTTTGTAGTTATTTTTCTATTATACATAGATAAAGTAGAAATAATTTGGACCAAGTGTGGCAATATTTTCAATATGACCATAAAATAGGTCTTTTTTGGTATTTTGACTATATAGAGGATATTTGTATTTTTATGTGTATGATCGGCTGATAATTCACCGAGTGAGCAGCTGATGTAATATTTTCACGAGTGGCGTAGCCACGAGTGAAAATATAAGTCAGCTGCTCACGAGGTGAATTATCAAACGATCATACACGGTAAAATACTAATATTCTATTTATTTCATGCTTCAAATAGCTTAAATGATGGAAATACTCCACTATATACCTGAAATGTTTTGCGTGACGTCGTTTTCCCGCCATGCACGCGTCGAGTTGCAATCAAATAGTTCTTCTGCAATGGCTTCAATTTCGTCCATTTGTTTTACATTTATGTATATATAATGTTGTGTTATTTGTTAAAGATTAAGAGAGCAAGTGAAAATGCTTATTATTTTATTTTTGTCGACGAGTAAATTTGATTTTTAAAAAATAGCCCGTTTGCCGTGAAATTATGAACTGTGAAATTATGAACAGTGAAATTATCGGGGAATAATCCACCGTTATTCCGCCGTAAACCACCGGTAAGCATGAAATAAAAGATGTTATTTCAGGCATATGAAAATAATTCCCCAATTATTAAGGTTTTTTAATCAACTGTTAAGTTGTTTATCCATGTCCAGATGTGAAAAAAGTATATTGGTTTAAATAGCCCATGAGTTTGCGCAAATGATAATGTATTTGACAAGCCTGCCCCCCTTCCTTTATTTTTAGGCATTTTTTCAAAGACCCAACCGGGGACTGTCATAAACTTTAATACAAAAATATTTCAACGATAACTTAGTTTTTTCTATGATTTATAAATAGAATAGGATTAAAAATATTAAATAATGCACAGATTAAACAAATTTCCCAATTGAAATATGTGCAATGATGCAAAGTTTTATGATCTATATTTTTTGGGAACACTGTATAAAATTGGCCCAGGTCAAAATGAAGAATATTGAGAAATTTAGAATTCCAGTAGAATTCATTGGATTGACAAATCCACAGTAAACGGTTTTGGAGCCGTAATATAAAGCCAACACCATAGTTTTGAATAAATTGCTTTTAACAAAACTACGAAACAAGGGGAAAAGGAAAAAGGCTGGGAAGACAAGTGGATGCAAAATTGCACTGACAATCCACAGTGCAGTTTTAAAGGAGGAGGACACTGCACAACAGCAACAACCACTAAATAATACAACTTGACGGCAATCAGGTAAACAATTTACACAATCCCAAAATCCCACCCGAACGTCTGTCGTCTCAAACAGTCAAACTACACGGGACAAGAACCAAGTGACAATAATAGAACAAGGGACAACACACATCTCAATGACAAAACTACATTTATATTTGTACCACAGTATTATAGTTTTAAAATTCGTTAATAAACATTTATTTATGATGGTTCCCTCGATCAGCCTATGTTATTTCCAGCACAATGCGTGTTCTTCATGGGGCAATAGTAAGAAATGCTATTTATAGTTGGTTTGTGCCTCGTCCTTTATCGCCCCTATTCATATCAGTGTTACAACTATTGAACAACGCATAAACAAGTAAATTCCGTTCTGATCCATATCCAATGAATATCACATACAGCTTAATATTTAAGAGACGCAAAAAGAGAAAAATAAAATCTTAAGACATGCGCCAGCGCGTCGGAATATTGCAGGCATTAATCAACCAACATAGGATGACATTTTTGTCGGCAGCTCAAATTTAACAAAAAGCACATAAAGGCTAGACATACAACGTTTCCTCCACTGTTACAGTTCAAAGTAAATACTGTTTATAATGTTCCCATTGTCAAACAAGGAAGTTAGAAATTCAATCATTCGCGACGAGCATCTATACAAAGGTAATGTAATTTCGCACCAAGAGGTATACAAACATAGTGTGTAATGTGACTACTAGATGTTTTTAGAAACAGTTATATTAAAGTACTGGTTAAGTTTGTGAAAGGATTAGTGTGATGGCCATCCCTCGAAACTACTTGGAATAACAAGAGAGGTAGGATTCAATATGTTCATTATGGTTGTTTTTGTTTATGTATAACAACTTGCCAAAATGTATATAGTGACTCTATACGAACTACTGGAGACAGCAGCTTCCTATATGCATACATATGGCATAAAACGTTTCTCAGAGTATGTACTCGGTCCAAATTTTGCTTAATGTACATTGATCCTGAAACATCAGTTACATCAATGAAAGGTTGGAAATGTATTACTTTTGGATAAACCCACGTATTAACTCTATTAAAGGTAAAGGCCACATTATATAGTATGCAGACAACCAATGATGGCTGTACGATTTACAAGGTTTCACATGCTTAAATGTACTTATATTCCGGATTGTAAATTATGAGTTTTTAGGAAAGCGCTGAAACTTATTATATAACACAACAAATATCATATAATATAACTTCCTTTGAAACATCGAAATACGGTCCAAAAGGGTAATATAAGCAAAATGTATACAAAAGTGATTAGAAGTTAATACCTAACATTCTTTACTTTTGGTTTTTATTTCAAAAACGACAATTCCAATCCATGTCATGTTAATAATGTATTATCATAAGTAGTTACGTTTTAAATTTCGGATTGTTGAGCATAATTATTTTAATACTGGTAGTCATTTACAAATACAGTACTGCACATATAGCTCCAAGGCACACAGCTACGGTGGTAGCGCCTAGCCAACCAAGCAAGATTCAGACAAATAACGAACCATTCAAATCCCCAGCAATGGATATTTCAAGTAAGACTAATCAACTCACTCCGCACTGAATGGCACACTGTAGACTTCGAATATTGTGCATAACTAGCCGTTAAGGGTGGTAATTATTAATGATAACTAAACTGAAGTCAATTACGGTGCGGCTTTACAATTTACATGGCATGTTGAATGACAATATGGAGGTGAATGCATTTTGCAATACATGTCTTAATATGTGTTACATGTTTTCAGATGAAACTTCTCAAAATTACACGCATTTGTCACACTTCACTATGTGTCCTGCTCTACTGTTGGCTTTTGAGTAAGTTGCATATTTTTTAATGTTTATTTATACTTGGTTTATTCCGTCAACCAGTGCATCTGTACGTCATATGTTGCATATCATAAAAATCGGATTCATAGTAGAATCCACTATTACAATGATAAAAATGCATACAGATAGGTTATAAAACATAGTTGAGGAAATGGGACAGGGAAGACAGATTTCAGCTTAATCAGTCGAGCTCAGAAACCAGTAACAACACAACACATCTACACGGAATAATGTCCACGTCCAATTTCACAAGGAAAAGTAACTGAATGTAACGCAGCTAAGTTGCGACCTAGTTCACCAGGACCCCGCTGCAGTACAACACAAATACATGTCAAAATGGTGACTCAATAGACATAACGAGGCATAACAACAACTTGGCATAGTTTACAAACAAACGTGCACAGTGATCTAACTAAAATAGTCACCCCGTCACACTGATTTAGCTTTAGCAGTAACGGGGGATGGAAAAAACATGTTTTTTCTAGCTTATGTACTTTTAAACAATATGTCTAGACGATAGCGAGACATAAATGCACAGTGAGCTTTCAGATATACGTACACAAGAGTATGGCAACTTTCAACTCATGTCCGTCTTGGTTGTTGAGAAATGATCATACGCATAATATTAATGATGGATATGCATACAACTACAACTATATTAAATTATTCCTTCACTTTGAATAACCTATAATTGTAAGTTGTTAAGCGCTTGAACGTGTAAATCGTTTGAAGTCATTCATTTAATTGTTGGAGCATAAGTAGCCTGCATTGTTATGTTAAGAATTTCTATATTCCATTTTTCTGTATTGTATTTCAATTTTAGTTGCATCAGCCATAGAAACAGGATGCGAAAATTGTGGATGTTGTGTAGATAAGGTGTGTTCACGAACGTATGTCCAAGGTGCATGGAAGGATGATTTCTGTACACACGGATGCATTGATGGTATTGGGGGGAATAAATGCTACATCAAATGTCCGGATGATTGTGTAACATGTGAACAAGTAAAACCCAAAAACTGTGCAACATGCGAGACCGGAAAGTATCTTACTACTGTCACTAGGAGTACTAATTCGGTTACAAAGACATTTAAGGGATGTGTAGATTGTCCAAACAATTGCAAGACATGTGATTCAGAAACAAATTGTCAAGAATGCGAAAATCGATATTACAATACTGGACAATATGGCAACTGTTCCGAAGAATGTCCTAACAATTGTAAGACATGTACATCATCTACCAACTGTCAGGAATGTTACACTCCATACTACAACCAAGGAACCACCACAGACTGCTCCCTGTCATGTCCAGGTAATTGCGTCTGCTCATCGCCTGGTATTTGTTCATCATGCAAAGACGGTTTCTTCAACGTAAATCAACAGTGTGTCAGTTCTTGTTCATATTCATGCCAGTCTTGCTTAGATCAAAACACGTGTCAGTCTTGCAAAGACGGTTACTTTAACAGAATAGAAATGTCGACTAATAACGAATTTGCTGATCAGAAATATGCCGGATCTACATGTGAAGACTGTGTTGTCGGCTTCTATGGAGAGACGTGCGACGTTCCTTGTCTCTCAACGAAATGTGCAAACAACATATGCAATCGAAAAACTGGCGCTTGCACGTCGTGTCAAAACGGATTCTATGGACAAGAATGTGAATTTAACTGTTCACAGGGTTGCAAAAGTAATGTATGCGATTTTGGTTCAGGCACATGTGTGTGTAGGGAACTTTATTCTGGAAACAAATGTTGTGTCGATGATGGACATTGCCGAGACTGTGCTTCAAGTACAGCTTGTGAAACATGTGAACATGGTTACCTTGGGACAAATTGCGAGAAACCGTGCCCATGTACGTGTGCTGCCGATGGACAAAACTCACAGTGTGAAAAGACCGAGGGGAAATGTCTAAAATGCTGGGTTGGTTTTTATGGTGATCATTGCAACAACACTTGTAATGATAGATGTGCAAACAATCTTTGCGACCAGGATAACGGGCATTGTATCGATGGATATGTTGGTGATATCGAGGGTCCTACAGGCGCACAAGGTAATTCAATAATTATTTATTAACTTCTAATGACCATTCTTGTTTACACCACATAGCATTGTAATATACTTAAAACATAACATTATACTAGTAGTTCAGACTTGTCAGAATCTTTTAATTAATGTAGTGTTATATATCCCTCAATGTATTTCACTTAACAAACAACTTACCGTTCATGGTTTGTACAAATACAATACAAATATTAAATTGTATAAAGTTAAAACATCGTCTATATCATGGTGGTTGTCATTCAATCTGTATCTTCCTGGTCCAAAAGTTATTTCGATTTTGAAGGCTGTGGAATGTACTGACAAACTTAGACTACTAGCGTTTAATATAACATATAAAAATACCTATCATGCATCTAACACATGCCAATAACATGCATTGGTACAACACTCTATATCAATGATCATATTTCAGTTGATGACACTGCACGTATTGTTGGTATTGCGTCTGGAGTTTCAGCTGCCACCATTGTGGTTGTGATCGTTATAGTGATATCAGCTGTCTATTTCATCCTTCGAAGATGGTAAGCTGACTCATTGTTATTATATATAATAATGTATTCATGTAAAAACAACACTGCATATATAAAATGATATGAAGAAATAGGACAGGGAAGACAGCATTCGACTTACCAGGCCAAGACAGAAAACAGTAACACTATAACACATCACAACTACATGTACACGGAGCAAGGAATTAAAATGAATTTACGTTTTATGATAGGTAATGCTACTTAACTTATTTTCTAGCATGATGTTCAGTAATCTATAAGTGCTGCGGTTGATTGCGAATAAAGTCAATGTATACACTTGTATACACTAACGCGCCTAAAGTTCTTACGCGTTTCATCAGTTGGGCACACATAACCTTTTGTGCAGAACTAAAAAAATTCACAAGTTTGCACGACGATACCGAGTGATACGAGGTTTATGCATTAAAGTCGTCAGTAAATTTTCAGGAAACGAAGGAACGAGCAAGTGAAGGTGATAGAAGCAAGTTATGTTAACACAGAATTCCAATCCGAAATTTCTGATCAACAGGAGAACGTACAAACGCCTTACGGTATGTACAATGTACATATAAAACAACACTACCTATTTGCACAATATTGATTTAGTGTTACATGTATAGTACTCAACTTTATTTTATCCCCATGAACACCGGAGGGAAAATACTATAAGGCTGTAAAATATCAATGATTCGTCGTTAATATTTGTGTCTGTTATAATAGCCTTTTCTTGTCCTTTTGGTTTCGTTTGTGCAATGTTGTGTTTGTTGAGAGACAATTACATGTCGTACCCTGTCTTACATGTATTTGTTTTTATCTTTTAACGTTTGTCCTAACTTAATGTACCTTTGTTACAGTAGCTCAGTGGTTAGAGCGATTGCCGTCTAAACTGACGACCTAGTATAAATCCGGGTATATGCCTGCTATATTTCAGTAGAAATAAAGCAAAGAAAGGCTAAGTCCTGTTGTTTTCATGTATATATGTATAGTTAAAGGTATGGTTTGATTTTCGTTACTTTATTATTCAATGTATTGTTATTGAACATTCAGTTACATCAAATGAAATACGTAATTTTTATCTTTCAGAATATGAAGCATTGGACGAAACAGAATATGATGAGATCAAATAATTACAACAACCGATAACATACGTGCTTTATAACAACAACACATCCTGCTTAATACTCAATGATGAAATAAAAAACTACCCATCCGATAAGATACGTGCTTCATGATTACTTAAGAGCCGATAAGATACGTGCTTTATACTCAATAAGTGACAAATGTATTAGTTTATTATGTTGCAGTTGTAGCATTGAATACATAAAACTTGCACATGAAACACTATAGTGACTCTTCACAGTCGATAACATACAGTCCAGTTAGGGTATGAGTAGAGTGACCAATTACAAGTGCCGATACAAACATGAGTAATATAATTCCAATGTAAATCTAAACTCCTGTTCAGGCTATGATTGCAATCTTATTGGTACACATAATCGGCTACGTCACTCTCAAAATCTTCTTACTGGACTGTACGTGGCTTATACTCAATAAGTGACAAATGAATTAGTTTATTTGGATTGAATAAGCTTGCACATAAAACACTATATTGATTTTAGGGTAAAGTACGTATATTTTGGAAACAATATTATGTAGTATTGAATTAATTAATATGTTATATATTTTATCATATCACATTAATACCCATTTATGATTGTACTATATTGTGGACCGGAGACCTTTCATGAAATTGAATATATCTTAAATCTTGAAACTTTTACGTGGTGCGTACCACATTTGCTTCAAAGAACACAGTTATTACATTCCATATATCCTATCAAGTGTCCTAAGATAGCATGATTAGACAATTTCTGATATTTATAACCAAGTCACTATTGTAATAGTGAGTGTAAATTATTTCACAATATACAGTTTTGCTTGAAAGACTGACGGAAGTTATGCTTTAATACCAATTAGTTACGACAGTCATGTTTGCAAAACCACGATATATATAATGATTACACAAAGGTGTATTATATAATGTTTCTGAATGATAGAAGTTGGACGGCGATACATTCAGCTCAATGTCTTACGTCACAATATCATTATTGTCTTTATCTACTGTCTTGTTATTGTGAACTTCTGTTCGTATTTTTGGTTCCGCATAACATTTTATTAAATACAAATTACCTTTTACATTGTTCCATTTTCACCTTGTATTTGTAACTTATGTGTACATGTCTGCTGAAAATGATTATGTTGTGTTTTCTAATGTTGTAAATTTTGTCTTCAGTTGATGCATTTTACAACATGTACAAGAACGTCAGAGACGTACATAATTGCTACATTGTAGATGCGTACTTGTGTATAGCGGGAAATGAAAGTAGAAAACTTTTTTTAGAAGTGCATCCATGATGAATTTTTGTATGAATGTAACCATAATTATTTGATACATGTAAACAGATTGAGTAGTTTTTGTTCCCTGTGTGGTTTTATATTATATCATGTCTTTTTCCAGACGAATTATATCCCGGTCCTATAATTTGTTGAAAAAAGTATTTGATAATAATTATTAGTGTAACATTTAAATATACCGTTGACACGTCGGTCAACAAAATATGAATAACACGGATCAGAACTGAATGTCATTTGAGAATATGCTATGTGTAACATATCATTGCTTTGTTTGAATGAAAATTTCCACATATCGCTTTCTTAGAATGATAATGATACATTTTTAAATTCTGCTAGTGAGCCTATTTTCATGAAAACAAGAAATTGTCATATTGACCAAAGTAAAGTCGGAACATCTGGTTTTGCCGTAAGCAAAAATAAATTTCCAAGCTGTTTTTGCTAGATTTCTCAAAATGTTTATTTTGTACTTACGACCTTCTCATTCTATGCCAGCAATATGTCTATTTATTTTGTTACATATTTGCATTATGTATATTATTTTTCAAAGTTGTTATTTGTATATCAAGAGTATCAATAAATAAATATAAACACGTGTAATATTATTGTTTATTACACTTGTTTTGAGTTTTTCCCTGTCTTCAACGTCTATAATTTAATTGTATGTTATCGGCTGTGTACTTGAATATTCGGTTTCAAACTAAATTGAAATGTTGGCCTGCAAAAATACTAGTTTCGGAATTGTATACCACTTTTTTCACTTTCGTGCGTTTAGAATTAAGGCAATCAACTTTTTGTTTTGAAAAAAAGGTTTCAGGAAATCGGACAGGGAAGGCAGCACTCTACTCTACCAGCTGAGTACAGTAAACCCATAACACAACAGAAGTGAGCAATGCCGGCACAAAAGCGAAAGAACTGACCAAAACTTCCCCACCCCTGCAAAAACGCAAGACGACAAATCCCACAAAAACAACAACATAACTGTGATCCCAAGAGACCGAATGAAACACAGCCGAGACCCTTTCAAGCTTTTGTGTTTCTGTTGTTAGTGTTTCTTGTTACACAAAAATGTAGTACGAGATGAAAATAAAATATCCTTAAACGCAAAATTGTTAAGGTACTGCAGCAGGCGACTGTCTTTCAATGCATCAACCGATTGCAGTTACTGACGCAATAATCTGCTACACGTGCGCATAATGTTTCCGTCGCATCAGTATCGCTTTATGTGTCTAAAGGAATAGTAGCTTGAGTTGCAGATACATGGCAAAGCAAGGCGAAACTATCGTTGGTGTTAGTTCAGTTCGACCAATTTACATTTATAATTTCAATACATGTATTGTGATGGTGCATAAATACCGCTTAGTATTCAGAAGCAGCAGCGAGTGACACCAACACTTCGTGTATCCAAGTTGAGTTTTAGACACACGGTAAAACGAGACAAAATGTCATAGGCGCTTGCTCAGCATAAACAATATGCACAACGGTCAGTTTTTCCAACTTATATTAATTATGCATCATTCCAGATGTACTCCATCGCAACGAGAATATGAGAGAAGAGAAGTCAGTTTCCCTTATATGCTGAGCGTCTAGCAAGAGAATTTCTGGTACTATTTTTATTCTATCTTTAGTATGATTCGGCCTGGGGTCGAGCCCTGGACCCTCGCACAATGTTTCGATGAGACGTTGGTTCATTAGTTAACCTAACTTTGGATTTACAGCATCTTAGACCGAGGTTTGACTTTGCACTATCACTCAATGTGAAAATAAAAGTGAAAAAAAACAGGCCGATACAAACTCATTATGTTTCAATACGGTATGTTGCTACATGATCTGACGACACTCCGTATGGGGTCATGACAATCTAAACTTTCGTCATCCATCGAAACATTTATTTAACAAATCTGAAAGTGCGACAACAACAAGTGGTGTGACGTTATTGTGCACCAGAGAGGTCATTTAAACGTTGAGTGTTGTCATAACTTATACTAACGTAAAGGAATAGAGCAAATGTAAAGATCTTTTATAAAATTGAGGTAGACAGTTACACAAATATAACAATGACTAACTGAAACTACCATCAAGTGTATTGTAACAATTATTCAACCAAGCGTCAATAGGTCCATCCACGTCTTATCAAGGTAATGGTATGGAGCTCTTTGTTTGATGCGGTAGGTAAGACTTATTTAATTATAGTTATTATTTTGCGTTGTCAGAGAGATCAAATTATATATATCATGTGCGTACATGTGTTTCAATAATATCGTTATACCAGGGTTTAAAATACTGCTTCAATAATTAACTGCCTATATAGTCGCCTAAGTTTACATTGTTATAAAATATGTATGCGTAAAATCAAGGACATTCTAAACTTTCTCATCCGTGACATGCACATGAATACATTAGGACATTTTTCTGTAAAGCAGTGGCTTCCGATCATTGTATCCTTAAGTTTATAATATTTTATCGTTGCGTTATTTGATTTAAACTGAAAATGTCCAATTAGCTTTCATGTTTTTGAAGGCATTTATGGATTGAACATAAATTGATAAATAAAAGTAATTATTCGTAGAAGTTTGGAATAAGATTGTAGGTGTGAGGTAAGACATTTGAATGTATTAATACTGATACAATGTAGTATCCCATTAATTAGTGATTATTTATGCATTAAGTCGATAATGAAATAATTAGAGGACCTATCACGAGTTGCCAATTGATATAAATTTATATCAAACGAGTTTTGGAAATTTTATCAAGCGAGCCTCTGGTGAGCTTAATAATGTTTCATGAACGAGTTAAATACAAATACATCAATTGACAACGCGTGATAGATTTTTATTTCATATGACACTAAAAACGCAAATACATATTGATTTAATTTATAATACACGTGTTACGTATAAGATTATACGTACTTGCTATACTAACGTGGATATAAGGGAAGTCATGTGATGTTGTATTTTCCGACCTCTTTCGTCATTTTTAGGGATATTAAGGTAATTATGATTATTAACGATGTGAATCCAGTTGTCATTTTTAATACCGATCACCAACCAAAGGTTATGCAAGTACCGGATGTTTTGTAATAATTATGTTTTGCAACGTGTGAACTGGTGATACATATTGTGCTACATACGCGATACGTTCGATAATTAGAAATACAATGTACAATAGATGTACTTATTGTATTTATTGTAAAACACGTAGAGATACAAATCGGAATATTTCAATTATTCACATGTCAGAAAACCTGACATTACAACCAAAGCCTTTATTGGTTAGGCTTCCACAGGTGCTAAGTATGTAAATGTTACTATACAAATTGTATATTTCACACTTTACTAACGTTATTTATTATTATAGCGTTATTATATGTCTTTCAAAATACATCATATTAAGTTAATACAATTTAGAACTTTCGCTCATGAAAGCGTCCAATCCAATCAATGTAGGTGGGGGCGGTCCTACATAAAACTAATTAAAATCAGTACATTATACTTATTCACGATCAAGGCAGTTAAGAAAACTTTTATCTATACTAGTGGTCGTTATAGTGGGTGTAATATGATTTAATTTCGCAAGTTTATCATAAACATTATATGATCTCAACACATGATGGAATACTGTATATATTGCCGAAGAAATGCCGAACATAGCCTTTATACGCCAGACAGCTTTCTGCTGAATTATGGCAGGCATATGTATATGCCTCCACCGGAATTGCCGAAAATATTATATCTTGTAAATACCAATGGTACAGCACTAGTGACAATCGTCCCGGTACATGTTTGTTAGCAAAGTCAGGATAATGGTATACATACAAACGTGTTATGGTAAATGTATTTGGAAATTCTTAAACATAGTTATTCAATTTTTATTACACTATAATATTAGGTGTTTGATTTTTTCAAATGTTACAAAAAATCGTAAAATATTACTCAGAATGAATTTCCTAAGCCAATTTCTACTGATTGTATTGGTGTGCCGTTGTCTCTTATGTAAGTAATATAGGATCCACCATGAGTTGTCTTTGGAGATTAACATTTCATAAACGAGTCTAGAAAACACATACTATTTAGCAATCCTTTAATGAGCTTACGAAATTGTTTTCGTGACGAGTTTAAGAAATATTGATACCAGTGGCAACGAATGACGGAACGTTTTTATCACATTACCATAGTTTCCGAGTAAAAACATCAGAAATAACGATTTTTAGCCGATGACGTTATGTTTTCGGACCAAAAAGCAGTTGGTGTCAAACATTTGTTATGACACACGTTGGAGAAGGTTGTTCCATAGTGTGTTCTCACATAAATATCGCGCTTTTATTGTGATACATTTGTATACTTGTATTAAAACGTTACATTACGTAATGTTTCAAAATGTTGGTTACATGTAGTTGATTATGTACAAATATAGTTGCAGAAGGACAAATAGTTTGCATACCCAATGCATTGCCAGTCATGAAACATATTCTATATTATTCCATATTGCGTATCAATAACAAAGGTTAGATTTTAGTTGACTTTGAAACAAAGTCTATTTCATCATTATGTCAAAATAGAGTACGTGTATTAACCATTAAGTAAATCCAATATCATAAAATTTGTAATGAAAATAAAGACATTGACTTCAGGCAGCGCATCATGCATAAGGCACTGTTATCAAGCATTATTTCATTGAGATTAAGTTAAGAAGTTCATTATTCATATTTAGTTGTGACAGCACCCGAACCAGGTTGCGAGAATTGTGGATGTTGTATTGATAAGGTGTGTGCCCGTGCGTATGTCCAAGGTGGATGGAAGAATGATGTTTGTACACTGGGATGTATTGATGGTATTGGAGGGAATAAATATTACAACAAATGTCCTGATGATTGTGTCACATGTGAACAAACTATACAAAATAATTGCGCAACATGCGAGAACGGGAAATATCTCACTACTGTCACTAAGCATACTGATAATGGCCCGAATCCATATCAGGGTTGTGTGGACTATCCAGAAACTTGCATAACGTGTACATCAGAAACTAGTTGCCAAGAATGCACCGATGGACACTACAATGCTGTACAATATAACGACTGTTCCGAAGAATGTCCTACTAATTGTAAGACATGTACGTCATCTACCCACTGTCAGGAATGTTACACTCCATTCTACAATCAGGGAACCACAGACTGCTCTCTGTCGTGCCCAGGTAATTGCATTTGCGCATCTCCCGGTGTTTGCTCTTCATGCATAGACGGTTTCTTCAACCTAAATCAACAGTGTGTCAGTTCTTGTCCATATTCATGCAAGTCATGCTTAGATAAAAATACGTGTCAGTCTTGCAAAGATGGATATTATAACGGAAAAAGTAGTGCATCTAATAACGCCGTTACTAATTGCTCGCTTTCGTGCAGAGAGAGTTGCTTTCAATGTACGTCGTATGATGTATGCTCTTCATGCAATCATGGACATTACGGATCGAACTGTCAGAACGATTGTTCCGCAGGGTGTACAAATGACGACTGTAATACAAATAATGGGACATGTAACTGCAAAGCTGGCTTCAAAGGAAATATTTGCAATGAATGTGCGATCGGCAGACATGGTCAACAGTGTGACAAGCAATGCCCTACTATGTGCAAGGACAATGTCTGCACAAGAGACACGGGAAACTGCATGGAATGTAAATCAACCAATATTACAGGTGTTAAATGCGACATATGTATGCATGATAATTGGGGTACAGCGTGTTCGAAAACCTGTCCAACGAATTGCCAGGGACAATGCGTAAGGGACAATGGGTACTGTGTATCGTGTGTTGGCAATTTTCGAGGTAGTTTATGTGACGAATGTTAAGCTGGGTACTATGGTGAAGTGTGCGACAAGGTTTGCCCTAAACAGTGTTTCAACTCAATTTGATATCGCTCGAACGGAAATTGTAGATCATGCAACCAGAATTATGCCGGTCCAACGTGTGAGGATTGTATTGCAGGGTTACATGGACTGACCTGTGATGCCCCATGCCTATCAACGAAATGTTCTAACAACGTCTGTAATAGGCAAAGTGGCAAATGCGTATCATGCCCAAATGGATTACATGGATTTCAGTGTAACTTAAGCTGTTCACCGGGATGCAATGGTAATGTTTGCGATTATGCATCTGGCGCTTGCTTTGAATGTAGACAGCCATATACAGGGGACAAATGTTGTCTTGCTGGTGGAAGTTGCCGTGCCTGTTCTTCTAACACAATGTGTGACACGTGTGAAAATGGTTTCTATGGCAACAAATGTGACACACCTTGCCCAACTGCATGTTATGCTGACGGACTAGACAAACATTGTCAAAAAGATAATGGAATATGTTTGACGTGCCCACACGGTTTCTATGGCGACTACTGCAACATGACCTGCAATGAAAGATGTGCTAAACACCGTTGTGATATTGACGATGGACATTGTATTGATGGCTGCACAGGTGACTACGAGGGTCCTACATGCGCACTAGGTAATACAATAATAATAATTATTTCATGAATCTGTACACACTTTAAGTTGCAATACATTTTAACAGTATGTAATAAAGCGGAAATGTTTTGCTTATTTAGTCTTAATTAATATTAGACATGACTTACGAGGGGTGTTCCAAAAATAATGTCACTTGCATCGGTGCTCGTATAGCGGAAGTGTTTTTGTTTTCATTTTAATTTGGTATGCCCTTCAAATACTCTCCGCCAGCCAGAACACACCTTTTCAGCCTGTCAATCCATTTTGGAAGCTTATTTCATACTATTCAATGGGGACACCCGTCAGACAACGATAAACAGCAGATCCAAGGGCATTTCTCGAATTGTATCTTCTTCCAGATAAATGACTATTAAGTTTTGGAAAGAGAAATTAGTCGCAGGGTCCAAGTCTTGCGAATACGGAGGGTGCGGAAGGACGGTAACCTTCTTTGACTCCAAAAACGTCAGTCACCATACGTGTCTTTTGAGCGATTGCGTTACCATGCAAAAGTCGGACATTCTTAAGTCCAGTTTTGGGGCGGCGACTTTTGTAGTAGTTTTTAAGTTTTCTCAGAACAACGTTTTTATATAACTTGCCTGTGACCGTTCAACCTTTTGACACCAGTATTTGAATAGCTGGACCCTTATTAGTGAAATAAAAGCATACAAAACCTTCTTTATCGTTCGTATTCGTTTGTCAATAGTTCGGCGTTTGGCATTTTTAGTGGCCCATATTCGGTTGGCAACCTTCCGCTTCGGTTCAAAATAATACACACTGGTCTCATCACCAGTGACTATATTATCAAAAGCCTTTTTACTACATTTTGGGTACATTTTGAAAAGTGTTTCATGCGTCTTCTTTTGTTCATCCATTAACAAATGGGGTATCCATCTTGCATTTATCTTTCTAACTTTAGGTGTTTCTTCAAAATTGCATGAACGGTTGCTAACGAATATTTGTCATTTGAGCCAATTGCTTACATGTACGGTGAATCGAGCATCGGTTTTGAGGATATATCGGAGTTTGTCTATGTTACCTTTGGTCGTCACAGTCGTTGCAGGACAACCTGGGCGAGCAGCATCTTTCAGTTGCTACTGCCCAGTACAAAATTTAGCTACCCACCTACAAAGTGTCCTGTGAGACATTTGGCCCTCCCCATAAATATCACACACCTCGCGGTGAATATCTACAGCCTTTCTGTCGAGTAATGACCTACCTTTTACACTTCAACGAATTTCTAATTGGCCACCCTTAAAATATTAATATCATCTGATATATTATATCCATAAATCTTAGGCTGTGTTTTTCGTTCATTCATGCACTAATTCGTCGATTTCTGGAATGAAATGGCGTATTGAGGTACAAAATCATCCATGATTAACGGTTGGTGAGAAATTGCTTTTTTGCACGTTGGCCTAGTGCACAGCTTGGAATAGTATCGTATTTAGTTTGAATTTATTCCCAGTTGATTTACTTTTCCTAAAACACTATAATTTGTGAGAATGAGCGATTTTGAACACGCTCAAGACGTCATATACATGCGTACATTGAATGAATTTCTGATAGGCCATGTGTTTAAATAAATAAGTTTTAAAAAATGCTTTTAGAAGAATACAAATAATCGAAAGCACGATACTGTCCAATTTTATTGATAGAAAATATGTTTCTCGGAGTAATTCGAGTTCAACCCCACGTTATTATGAATCTATTTTTTTTTCAAAATGACGTTTTGACGTACATGTCTGGATTTTGGTGCTGGTACTCGTCGTTCTAACGGCCTCAGCGCGCCCAATATTACTTATTCTCGCCAGTATTAATATTTTTCATTAAGCCAATCGACAGAGAAAACATTTTGACTAATTTCAAATTCAAACATGTCGGGCACGTGAACCACGTGCACGTAAGCCATTTTGCACTAACTGTTCTGCATGGATGATTTTATACATGCATGCGGAATTTATTTCTTGAAATCGATAGACAGGTGCATGGAATGAAAATATCGACAATTTTAGAAAATAATATTTTATTGAGTGGTCAATTAGAAATTTGGTTAAGTGTATTTAGGCCCTAATAGTTGATATCCGGAACTCTGTGCATGGTGGTTTTCCCCTTAATTTGCATGTAGGTACAAACAATGCTTGCCTAGTTATACTGGTTTTGCATTCATACGCAAAAACAACTTACCCAAACTCTATTGTCCATGAATGAATATTCGATAGGCTCAAGTATTATAACTGTAAAACTATATTCGTACCTAGAGATTAGTGTAGATCCGGAGTAGGTCTATTTCAAGAATATTTTCAGCTCGTTTTTCCTGTCATTTTGTGTATAGTCTAACGAATAGGCTATGAAACAATGTACACTGTACAGAACCGAGTGAACGTGTTGGCATGAAATTTAACTGTGTCACGAGCCAGTGATCACTCAATCGACACGAGGTGGTTTTGTGCATTAATTTCCACGAAATAAAGCGTAGATGATATTATCTATATAACACCACTCGTAAGCACCTTGCTATAAGGACGTCGTGGTTTATACAATTTATCTTTATTCTTTGTTAAATAATGCAAATCGTGAATTGTGTAAAGGCAAAACACCGTGTATGACATGGCTGTCCCAAAGGTATTTCGGTGTTGAAGGTTATGGAATGTATGAGAACGACACGTAAACAAACTATGTATATATAGAGTATAAACACTGATCACGCAACTTACACATTTCAATAACATGCAATGGTACAACACTGTATATCCATGATCATATTTCAGTGGCTGACACTGCACGTATTGTTGGTATTGCGGTTGGAGTTTCAACTGCTTCCATTGTGGTTGTTATCATATATTGCTAGGAATATTTTGTTTCATCCTTCGGAGATGGTAAGCTGACTCATTTTCATGAGAACCCATTTTGGTAACCCCGTTTATTAGCAATTGTTCACATGGTAATAATATTGTACAAAATATAATAATCATAAAAAGTATTTAACTGTATAACAATTCTTTGGTTTCCCAAATGTGACACTTTTTGTGAAACTTTATAGTATTAAAACTCGAATTGTCGAAACTGTTTTTTATTAAAAGTTTCCATTATTGTTTGGTGTTTTTTTGTTTTACGATTGTGTGTTGTAAGTGATTATGTATATCTTGTAGGTATAGAGAAGATGAGATACGGTAAAAAGTTAAAAGAAAATGATAGAATTGGGATAGAGGGGGAGAGAGGGAGATTTGGTTCCTGATCATTCATGCTGTATTGTTGTCTATACGTATTAAATACCATGTCTTATAGTGCGATTCTAGCTTGCCTTTCTTAAGCGCTATAAATGTTTCAGTATTTTTTCGTCCTTCTATAAACTAAATGAAATTTTGAAGCAATGGTTGAGAATTTCCCAGTTTGCATTTGAAAACACAGTACTTTCCAAGAATAATTACGTAGTTTAGCATGGAGTTAAAATTGATATGCTCATTATATCCTAATGATACTATTTGATAACTTAGACGTGCATTTATATTAAAGTCCCATTAACGCTCAAAAACAGTCATATTTTGTGTCCAAAGTGAGTTACTTATCGAGAATGTATTATGTTTTTTTATAAATATTGATTACTGTGCAACAATAAGTTGACTAACACAATATTGATAATTCTGGCCTTTCATTCTGATGTTTTGTTTACTGTTAGACACGCCGAGCCTATTTTCGTCAAGTACCGAGTGCACGCGAGCGTGAAGTTATTCACATACGTGGGCGAGTACTAAATCTCGGTGTCCGCCGGTATCTTTTTGAAACTATAGAAACTGTCGGTACCGCTGGTTAAACATACTGTATATTGCCTTGTATAGAGTAGATTTTGTTATAACTAAGCTTTGGTGGGTTGGTTGGTATTACTTATTCACAAACATTGTGATAGTTTTCTATTTAACTATGTGCTACTTGTATATTACACTTTTTCATCTGTTAAAGCCAACGCTTCTTTGTTTTTAACAGGATTGACAGAAATTAAAATATTCATAAAATATTTATACTTATATTTTAAACTAAAATGTCTAAGACCTGCCGTCCACTAGGACCGAAAGGGTTTCCGGTGCAGAAATTCGCCAGATTAATATGGTTCGGCATGTCCTCGCGATGTTATGGAACCCTTCCGCATCATTCCACATTCAATCCACACCTTCGAGGCGCTTTCTGTGAGGCCTCGTAATCATGTAGACATCCCGAAAGGTTTCCAAAGACGAATCGATGCCAAAAGCTCCCCGAAAACACCGAAGGGATGAGTTCTACACACGGAAGCTATGCCGATTATGTTAAGATCAAAAGCCGAAAGGCGAAACGTTACCAAAGGCACCAGTTGGTCGTGGGAGAAGTGATGCCGGGTCATCAGCTTATATCTCGAATGGCAGCGGATGCGATGCCGTCAGTTTACCAAGAGGTTCAGATAGTAGTTCGGCATCGTCAAAACACTTAACCAAATTTCTAATTGGCCACCCTAAAACAACATTATGTCATCTGATATATTATATCAATAAATCTTAGGCTGTGTAATTTGTTCATTCCACGCACTAATTTATCGATTTCCGGAATAAAATTGGTTAAGCATGTAAAAAATCATCCATGCGTAACGGCAAATATTTTTGCACGTTGGTCTCGTAAACAGCTTGGAATATTATCGTACTTGGTATATGAATTTGTTCCCTGTTGATTGACTTTTCTTAAAAACACTACAATTTGTGAGAATGAGCCATGTGGAACGCGCTCATGACGTCAGATTCATGCATACATTGAACGAATTTCTGATTAGCCACGTGTCTTTATAAATTAGTTTTTAACAAATTGCTTTTAGAAGAATACAAATAATCGAAACCTCGATACTGTCCAATTTTATTGATAAAAAATAAGTTCCTCGCACTAATTCGAGCTAAACCCCATGTTATTATAAATATCGCATTTTTCAAAATGACGTTTCAGCGTACATGTCTGGATTTTTGTCATTCTGACACCCTCAGCGCGCCCCTTGTTACTTATTCTCGCCAATATCCATACTTTTCATTAAATTAACTTGAAGGGTTCCCGAAACTAGCATGTTGTAATCAGCATTCCTTCCGCATAGTACCGGGGTCTAGTTGACGTAAGGTCTAAAACATTATTAAATAGACACTTTACTTCTCAATGTGTTATATTATAACCTAATGAAAACAATCTACCCTTTAATTCACCCGTGATATATTACACTCGATTACCCTATACAATATAGTGCAATAGGATACCGGCGATTACCAGTACCGGAGGATATCGGTCGGTATTTGACTTTTATTTAAATGCATATACATGTACTCGCATAAATTGGTCATCAATATATGTGTCCTCGATATATTCCGAAACTTTACGTACTGTCTTCGGAACGACCCGTCGATTTCAGATTGTAAACAAAGGAGTATTTTGTGTGGTGGACAAAATACTCCTTTGTTTACAAATTGACGATATGCGGAGATTATTATTCTTAGGATAAAAGTCAACATAGATCAAATATATGCTGATTCTATGACATTTGGGGAGCTCTTTAACCTGCCAATGTTTCACGGTCTTATTTGTAAGTAAAATATTGCTATTTCTGAGACTTTATGGGACTTTAACTCGCTGTAAAAATAAAGAACATTTATTCCAAAACAATTGGACTTCGTGACATTTCCAGAACAAATGTGCAACTGTTTCGACAAACATGTTACAGAATGAGTATGTACTTGATTCGACATAACCACATTTAGCAGGAATTGATTTGTTGAAAAAAAATGTTTTAGAAAGTTATATGGATATTGTTCGATTAATGATCTATTTGGTATCTTGTATGCGTTTTTCCATTTTGTTTTAGCTTTGTCTGTCTTGTTTTGTTGATTGTGTTCCAGAAATGTGTTATATACTATTATTCCAGAGGTTTTCATTTAGCTTACTGACTTGGTCTTTGTTTTGTTTTAAAATTAATGTACTTTAGTCCAGCATAGGATTACATCTTTAAGAAAATTGTTTTTGATATTGTGTTTAATCTCGTTTTCTGACATGTTACTCTCGACCAATAGTTCGCCACCAAATTTGTTTAATTCTGTTGTATAAACATGTTTCCAGTTTCCTTTATTTTGATCATCAATTAATCTTGTTTCCCGTCCGCACTTTAAACTATAAATAAAGTAATTTAGATCCACCATTTTCAGACCCCCGTTTTCGTAGTTTTGTGGTATAACAGTTCTACTTATTTTGTCGGGTTTATTATTTTATAGAAAGTGTAACGTGATTTACCTATATTATTTATAATATTTTGTGGTGGATTATCTAAAACTGTAAGAGGGTGTATTAATTTTGGTAGGGCATATGTTTTTATAACTGTTATTTTTCCTAGTAGAGTAAGGTTATATTTTAGCCATTGTTTTAGAGTAGACTTCATTTTTTCTATTTGTTTTGTTAAGTTAATTTGAATACGATTGTCATCAATTGTTAATAATATACCGAGTGTCGTTGCTTGTGTCGAAGTCCAATTGAATGGTTTCATTTTACAATAAATTCGATTGGTACGCTTTAAAGGTCCAACTCGTACATGTAGTACTGTAGACTTCTTTGTGTTTAGTTTGAGACCAGAAACATTACTGAATTTGTCTATGTTATCAATGAGTTAAGCGAAATACACATGTACATGTACTTGTCATTGTCTGCCTTTAGTGCAAACGTGGCATCGTCAGCAAACATTGTATATTTTATGTCTTCACATGCGTTAGTGATTCCTAGTATGTTGTTGTTGTTTCTCACCGATATTGATAGAAGTTCGATTGATATTATAAACAAATAGGGTGATAATGGACATCCTTGTCTTACTCCTCGCTCAAGTTTAAAAAAGTCGGACATAAACCCGTTATTCGTTATGCACGTTTGCATATCATTGTAAAATGTATATATCCATTGTGTAAACGATTCCCCAAAGTTAAAATAGTCAAGTGTGTTGTAGATAAAATGATGGTCTATACTGTCGAAGGCTTTTTCGAAGTCTGCAAAGAATAGTATGCCTAATTGTTTGGCGGAAATTGAGAAGTCCAATAAGTCATAAATTGTTCTTATATTTTCACCTATATACCTATTTTTCACAAAACCCGTTTGTGAATTTTGTATAATTGATTCCAAAACTGATTTGGTTCGGTTTGCTATGGCTTTCGAAGCTATTTTGTAGTCAATATTTAGCAAAAAAATAGGTCTCCAATTATTTAAATTGATAAGATCTTTATCTTGCTTTGGTAGCAGAGTTATAATACTTTTTTTAGTTGAGTAAGTTGTTTAGTTTGATATGAGAAGTATAGTGAGTTCACCAAGAATTATTTAATATCCTTCCAAAATATTTTATAAAACTCAGCGGTAAGTCCATCTGACCCAGGGCTTTTATTCTTTTACATTTTATACAAAGCGGTTGCACATTCCTTTTCTGTCAGTTTGCCTTCACATAAGAGTTTTTGAACTTCGTTAAGTTTGTTTGAGGGGTTAAGAAAAAGGAGTCATCTTGATTTAAATTTTCCCTTTGATATACTTTTTGAAAGAACAATTTGCTTTCTTGTAATATAGTTTGTAGATTTTCGATGATTTTATTATCGATTGATAGACGCCAAATAAGTTTTCTTTCGTTTCTTTTTATTTCTAAATTGGAAAAACATGTGGTATCTTTGTCCATGTCATCAATGTATTCCGCTCTTGATCTAATAAGATAACATTCAGTTGTTTGCTTTATATGCTTTTCTAATTCGCTTGTTTCACTTTGTAGTTCATCCTTTAATGCTATTAGGTTTGGTTGCTGAGTGATTAAAGTTCTTAAACCTTAAATTTGTTTTGTTAGATCTTTTCCAGATTTGGCTAGGTCTTTTTTCTTATTTTTGTAGTATTGTGTGGTTGTATTTCGAATTGTTCAATTAATTATTTCCCAGAGAGTATTCGGGTTAGAATTTATGTTCAGTTCCGATGTTTCTTGTATTGTTTGTCTTATTTGTGCTTGATATAGTTCTTCTAAGATTACTGAGTTATTTAATTTATATATATCTGGTCCTTTTTTATTTCGCCTACGTTCACTTTCAGATATACTAAATGGTAAGCTCAGTCGTTGCTATTATATATAATAATGTATTCGTGTGAATAGTAAATAATAATAGTAAACAACTCTGCCGATATAAAATGATATGACGAAATCGGACAGGGAAGACAGCATTCGATTTTCCAGACCACGACTGAAAATAATAACACTATAATACATCACAACTACATGGAGTAAAAAACTAAAAGTAATCACTTTACGTTTTATGATAGGTAATGATACTTTACTTTTTTTCTAGCATGATATTCTGTAATCGATAACGTTCATTGCGAATAAAGTGAATATATACACATGTACTGTACACTAATGCGCTAAAAGTTCTTACGCGTTGCAACAGTTAGACACACATAACTTTTTGTCCAAAAATCTAAAATTTCAGGCACTTGCACGATGATACCGCGTGATACGATTTTTATGTATTAAAGTCATCAGTAACATTTCAGGAAACGAAATAACAAGCAGGATAAGGTGGTGGAAGCAAGTTATGTTAACACAGAATTCCAACCAGAAACTCCTGATCTACAGGAGGACGCACAGACGCCTAACGGTATGTATATATACAACACAACTAAATGTATAAACAATAATCATGAAAGATGTACTAATTTCTGAACTTTCACTGAATACAATGGAAACGTGATAAGGGACACACAGGGTAACTGTGAAATATCAATGCTTCATTGTTAAAGTTTGTGTCTGTAATAATATAACTGTCTTTGTTTTCCGAGTTTGTTCCTTTCTGTACCGTTTGTGCCATGTTGTGTTTGTTGAGTGTTGTCTACATTCTGTACCAAAAAAGGTAAAGTACAGATCTCATTCATTTAAATCAAGCGAAATACCGATTTTTATCTTCCAGAATATGAAGTATTGGGTGCAAGAATCCAAATGGACGAAACAGATTATGATGAGATCAAATAACTAAACAGCAGATAATATACGTACTTCATACCAACTACACAACCGATACTA